>CM060922.1:915081869-915681869 GCA_030737875.1 Allium sativum
TACTGTTCTTAAACCCAATGAAGCTAAGAAAATTAGAATCTGACTGGAGATTAGTTAAGTTGAATTGTTTCCTGGGTATTGATCTGATGTTGGTTTCGGCCTTCGGGGTTAATACTTAGGGGATTGTTCTCTTACTAATTTACGGTTAGAGACTGATGGAATGTGAATTGGGTTCATTGTGAACTGTGCTTTAGCGACATTCATTCTTTAACCCGATTTACAGTGAAAATGGGATTTGGAATTTATAAATCTTTTGTTAAGATTCAAAGGAGATTTTCCAAAGTAAAGTTTTCCAAATTAACATAGTAAATTGGAATTGAATGGAATTCGATTTGGTAATATTTGAAGTAAGCTTCTGTAGGGGAAGACGGTTAATATATATTGAATTTAAAAGGCCTTGTCGTTATTCCATTTATATTATCGGTTGGATATGGAAGTTTAGATCGATTATATACATCGATTTGTTTTCCATGAAGATTCCATTTTAATGGAATGTGATTTTGGGTTGTCGTGAATGGTTTCTTTAATAATAATAATGTTCTTAGACCCAACGGAGTTAAGAAATTCAGAAACTAACTGGAAATTAGTTAAGTTGAATGGTTTCCTGGGCATTGATCTGATGTTGTTTCGGCCTTCGGGGTTAATACTTAGGGAATTGTTCACTGGCTAATTTATGGTTAAAGGCTGATGGAATGGAATGTGATTTTGGGTTTATCGTGAATCGTGTTTTAAAAGACATTGGTTCTTTAACCCAGTTAAAGACAAGATATGATTTCTCAAGTTAAACAATCATTAATATTGATTTTTGGGAAGATTAAAACCAAGTGGAGTTTTAATGCATCTTTAATTAGATTGAAATAATATCCAAAGGAAGATTAAAGAATAAATTTAAAGAATTTATCTTTGATAAAATTAATGGGAACCTTTCTCAAAGTATAAGAATATTTGAATAAAGGAATATTCTGGAATGGAATAAGGCGTATGTTGTGTTTTTGTAGCACATGTTTATTATATACGCGAGTTATTTGGAAAGACCGGGTTTATCTCATTCCGAATAACTGATTCGGTGATATGTCGAGGATGAACACGGTGGTCGAAGACCTGAGGTCTTCACATCATTTGGATGATTACCGAGGTCTTGACTAGGCTGTACACCCAAGGCGAGGTAATAAGTGGCGATTGTCCAGACGTACTTGGAGATCACGGATATGCGAGGGCCTCTCCCCTATATTGGACATATGGGGGAGGAATAAGGTGCCTTCGGTTTCGTTTAGACCCAGAACGAACTTGTAAATGGATGTGTGTCTGACATCGGATTTCATTCTTTGTGATCGATATACATCGGTTGCATAGCGTGAATTGCCTGTGTGGCATGCTGAGATGCAAATGATCAAGGCTTCTGTTGAAAAGCAGAGTCTTGTGGTTGATGATCAAAGCACGGCTTTAATATGGCGTAGCTTTGTGTAGCTTTGATTCGCGAGCCTCACAACCCGGTGTGAACCAGAAACGAGAGAGGACTGCAGGGAGGGCATGTGTTTCCTTCTAGCTGGGATTGATGTCAATGTTTTACACGTCCTGGCATTTTACTTATGTGGATGATGGATTGCGAGGCACCTCGGTTATATCGGTCGATCCGGGACCGATGGAGTCATTTGGCTCATTTACGCCCCATAGGACGGGGAAACGCATTGTTCAGGCATTTTAATCCACTCCGTGTGGACCGGCCCTGAAGATCCAAGGTGCAGTTGCGGTTGTTCCTGAGACATGGGCTAGATTTTCTCGAAGCGGTAAGGACAATCCCTTGCCTTGGTTCACAGATGGAAATCCAACTTCCAATACGTGACAATTGAGGTTTTGATTGTAGAGCCTAGTACTGGCGACATGATATATAGTACCCATTCCGTCTAGGATTGATACATTTTATATTTGAAGTTGTTTTATACACTATGCACTTATAATAGTATCAAATGATTTGTTTTAAACGTACTAAGCATGTTTGGCTATTATAAGGGAAAACCCCATCTTCTGGCTTGCGTTGCATTGTGTGATGGGACCTGGGTCTTATAATAGCTCCATTTTTCCAAAAAAGCATTGCGCTGTTTTGTTATATGCACTGGTATTCTTGGGAGGAAACCCGTTCCGTGTTATATGGCGTGGTCCCTTGATATATCTGATTTAAAGTAAAGTTTTAAATAACTGTTTTAGTTCTCACACCAGTCACATGACTGACCTGGAGTTTATTGTTTTAACCTAAACTCTAGGTGCACCTATTTTCCGCACAGTCTGCTAGTATTTTTGGTTTTGTAGATTTATATTCATAGGATCCTGGTTTACAACTGGAATGATATTCGTAAAGCTCTGTATCCATATATTCCTTTCAGTTGTGTTTTGTATTATTTTCTGCTGCATTGTTACTTGTAAATCTCTGATATTTAGAAAATGTGTAATATTTGTTCATACTCTGTATATTCTTGTATTCTGATGAAATTGTTGTAATAAGCAATGAAATGTTCAACTGTTTGTGTTCTGATTCGTCTTGTCCTCAAGGCAATCCGTTCTTTCTCTTCTCTTTGGAGACTGGGGAAGTTCTAGGTTCTTACATATGGTACCGGAGCTCTGGTTTACAGAGCTCGGAGAACAAGACCGTTAGAACCAAATGAAAGAATTCATTAGAGATTGGATTAGTAATATCCAATGAGAATGAATCATTAGAGATAGGATCAATAGTATCCTAGAACGAGTGTGAAGAGTGATATTTATAAAATAAAAATGAAAATGAATTTTGTTTTGAAAATTTAAAACCTGTTTATGCGTATTTGAATATTTATTTTAAAATGATTTGGACAATCGAGTATATAGAGATTTTAATGTACTTCTGATCCACGTGTATTTGAAGCCTCAAATATACTAGATAAATATAGAATCACACTCTAGTCGCCCGGAAATGATTCTGATGATGGGTACCCATCATCAGTGTTGGGTTTGAGTTTCGAAAGTGGGATATCTATATATTTCTAATTGACTGGTGTGAGAACCTAAACTAGATAGGGTTACTTGTTGTGAATTGGCATCAAAAACATGATTTTCTGTATATGTATCGAAATTATGAATTTGAAAGGATAATCAACTAATTGATTGATGATTGTGTTGTGTGACTATTCATTTAAACCATTATGTGAATGTAAGGTAAATTTAGCCAAATTGTACCAAATGTTGAACTGACTTGAGAATTGTTTGAAATTGCATGCATGTATATGTATCTATGTTGAACAGGTCATAGCAAAGAGGCTAAAGCAGAGGAATAAAATTGTTTGCCCAACAAATAGGTACATGTTTATTGTATTTCTATGGGTTTGGATGATTTTATGAGCCGATTGGATAGCTGCTTGGCTACTTCTTTTTCTTTTTAGATTGGAAAGGCATGTATGGCAATTTCGTGATTTTCCCGATGCCCCGTGCAGGAGAGGTTATGGCGAAATTTTTCGAAAATTTAGGGAGTTAGCTAAATTTTTGAAAAATTTGAAAAGTTCTTAGAAACTGAAAAGTTAAAAAACTTAAGCCATAATGAAAATAATGAAAGTTGAGTTGGTTTGTAAAACAACTTTCAGCTCCGTTCCTTTTCGAGGATGAAAAGATTTTAAGTGGGAGAGATTGTAATAACCTGGAAAATCCGAACCAATTTAAAAATTTTATTTTGGCAATTTTAGTGAATATTGAATATTTAAAATGAATTATTTTAAATAATATTGACGAGAAATTTATTATGAATAGAATTAGAAGGTATATATTTATTTGAATCAACGTTAGAATATAAATATTTATTTTTAATTATAGAAGGAATTGGAAATGGGGCGGTAGTTTGAAAATTCGATTTCAAATTTCAAATGAATGTACAGGATTCAAAATAAACCGGATTTTAGAGAAACCAAAAATATTAGAATCTATTGGAAAATGTCTTTCCAGTGAATCCAAAAAATTGAAATTTCATAGCGGGAATAAAAAGTTATGCCCAGTTGAAAATTCATAATAGTCGCTATGGAATTTTGGCCCTTAAAAATTGAAGTTTTGCAAATGACCTCCATTTTCGACGAAACCACTTTTGTTGGACCCGGGATGTCTAATTATTGCTAGATTCCCAAATTCATAATTTTAGGGATCAATATGTGAGCATGGCGAAGTAAAACGTGTTTTGACAGTTTCAGTCAATTTGGATCGACCAGAAAATGACCATTTTTCAAAAGGTCTCCAAATTTGACTAATTTGGTAACATCAATACAAAGCTAGAAAATATTTTTCGGAAAATTTTAGAGTCTGTATGTGGCCCCGATAAATTGAAATATGCGTTTAAATTCAATATATAGACCTATATTTTGATTTTGATGGAAACCAAAAGAAACAACCAAACTGGCTTACGATACATATCTCATTGTGTTCGGAATGAGGGTAATTAGCTAGGAACGACAGGCGGTGGGTCTCGTTTGGAGATCGAAATTTAAAGTTACTTTTTGGAAGAAAAAATAAATAATAATATAAAATATATATGACCCCCTTTTACATTCTCTCTCCCCGTTCTTCAAAGCAGAAAAAACAAAAAAATAAAATCAGGATCGAAGAGCAGCTCTAGCCGCGCCATGTCCAACCGTCGGAGGTCCCCACCCGCCGCCGTGGCCTGCGCCGCTACCCTCCGCCTCCCCTGCCACGTCAGCGCGACGGTGAATGCCCTCCCCTCCTCCGATCGATTAACAGTGAGTTTTACTTTATTTTATTAGTTTAATCAATTTAAAAAAAAAATCTGATTTTTTATGGATAAAAAATATACATGACTTTGCATCTAAAAAAGAAATGATCTTTTAATATGCAAAAAGAATAGATTTTTATGAAAAAAAAATGATTTGATTTTTATAAATAAAAACACGTTTTTTGTATGAATGATTTCGAAATAAAAATTTGATTTTTACATGTATGTTTTTTTTTATATAGTGAAGTGAAAAGATAAGATTTTTCAAAATATAAAGATTTGATTTTCAATGATATACAAATTTGATTTTTACATATAACTTAAAGAAGAAAAATATAATCTTTATATAAAATCCGATCATTTACATAAAGTTTATATTTTTATTTATTTAGAAAGCTTAGATCTTTAAGTAAATAAAGTTTAGATTTTATGAAATTAAAGTTTAGATATTTATTGAGAAGAGGATTTGATTTCTAATGTAGGAAAAATATGATTTTTATTGTATGAACAACGAAATAAAAATATTATTTTTATAATAGGAGTAGCGTTGTAAAAATATAATTTTTAAATGTATGAAGCGAAATAAAAATTCGATCTTTATATAAGAAGTAGAAATATAAAAATATAATAATTAGATAGAAAGTGGCGTTGTAAAAATATAATTTTTATATATGTATTTAAATAAAAATACTACTTTTATATATGAAGAGGCGATATAAAAATGTGATTTTTATATATATAAGGACATGATAAGAATATGACTTTTAAAATATATCCAGCGTTGTTAAGAATATAATTTTTACCACAAACTACTTGAAACAGATTACGTGGAAATCACGAAGGAGAACGCTACGCACTGGAAATAAAACCATTTAGAAATTCAGAAATAAAACTGGCTGAGTGGATCCCCAAGGTGAGAAACCCTCACTTTTATTCTATTTTCTTGTTAAAATATATACTAGGATGCAGACGGTGCTTAGCAGCACCCGACACCCGTCGTCCACAGTCCATGGACGGCTTGTTTGCTTGATTGATTTTGTGGTGAAAATTGATTGTGTTATGTGGAATGGAGTAAAATATTTATAGTTAAAAATATAATTTTTAACATGTACATGAATAAATTAAATATTATAAACAAGTCGGACGATTTGTTTATGTACACTGATTTGACTGATATTGATTGGGACGATAAATTTTACAAATCGCCCAACTGCACAAATTAAATTCGTTATTTGTTGATTGAAATCCCACACAGGTATTGGGATAAAATTGGACATACACTAATCCCCATATTTAGTTGTTTGTCGATCGATTGATTGACAGGCTGTTATAAGCATTGAATATTTATATTCGATGCTTATGCAGTGTAGAATGCACTGTGGATGATGGATGATGATTTATCACTGTTATTGTATACATGTATTGTATGAACCATATAATCCAATTATATGTTAATTGACTGTGTCTTATTCCAGTTCAAAAAGAAAGAATATTTTAAAATAATGAATATTTTAAAATAATATTCAGTAAAAGAATCAAAATATGATTTTGATGTCCGATTTGGGATGGGCACGAATATATTTAAAAATATGAAACTTGGTTGGTTATATTAACGCCATTTTGACGTGAACGATAGTTATATCGATTTTATTCACTTCTACAGTGAATATCGAAAAGGAAATGATTTTGAAATATAATGCTTTGAAAATATTATCATTTATATATCGACGATATGAAGTATTCAATTTTGATTTGAAATTGAATATGAAGTTGAAATCATTTTGAAAACAAATCTAAAACGATTTATAAAATACGTTTTAAATGGAAATCGAAGATATATATATAATATATATATTATATATATAATGGCATGAATAGAACGCGTCGCGCTGCGGCAGTTCGCGAATTTCGACCATTGACTTCGAATGGACATTACGGGAGATCCGACCGTCGAATTCTCCTAAAACCGGAGCCGTTGGGTTCGTATCGAAAAGAGCTTTACAATGAATGTTAGAAATTAGAAATCTAACGGTTGGATTTGGAATTATGTCCAAATCAAATTTGGAAAAGGTCATTGTAAGTGCAGTTCGATGGCCGTTTATGGAAATCGACTGTATGGGCCTTGATAAAATTATTAAAAATATCAATAATTAGTATAAAATCGTAAGAAATGATTTGGAAAGAATTGGGTTAAAAATTTCCATATTTGAAAAGATAAAAATTGTTTTTTTATCGAAATAAACTGGTTTTGAACTAGAATTATAATTCAATTATTCTTAAAATAAATTGGATTTGCACTGGTTTTAAAAATAACCAGAATTTCCGATATATAAATTGGAAATGGATTTGAATCGAAATTGTCTTCGGAATATTTCGATGTTGGGTTCCGTGATTATATAGATATTGTTATGGAAATTTGAAAGATATATATATCGTTATTTCCGATACGATATTTGTTGATTTCAAAATTTGATATTGAATATAAGCCAATATATTTTCTATTCAGAGCCTTGTATTTAATATCAAATTGGATTTTGGGTTTGTCGTGAATGGTATCTTTAATAATACTGTTCTTAAACCCAATGAAGTTAAGAAAATTAGAACCTGACTGGAGATATGTTAAGTTGAATTGTTTCCTGGGTATTGATCTGATATTGGTTTCGGCCTTCGGGGTTAATACTTAGGGGATTGTTCTCTTACAAATTTACGGTTAGAGACTGATGGAATGTGAGTTGGGTTTGTTGTGAACTGTGTTTTAGTGACATTCATTCTTTAACCCGACTTTTGTTAAGATTTAAAGGAGATTTTCCAAAGTAAAGTTTTCCAAATTAACATAGTAAATTGGAATTGATTGGAATTCAATTTGGTAATAATTGAAGTAAGCTTCTGTAGAGGAAGACAGTTAATATATATCGAATTTAAAAGACCTTGTCGTTATTCCATTTATATTATCGGTTGGATTTGGAAGTTTATATCGATTATATACATCAATTTGTTTTCCATGAAGATTCCATTGTTAATGGAATGTGATTTTGGGTTGTCGTGAATGGTATCTTTAATAATACTATTCTTAGATACATTGGAGTTAGGAAAATCAGAAACTAACTGGAAATTAGTTAAGTTGAATGGTTTCCTGGGCATTGATCTGATGTTAGTTTCGGCCTTCGGGGTTAATACTTAGGGAATTGTTCATTGGCTAATTTACGGTTTAAGGCTGATGGAATGGAATAAGATTTTGGGTATATCGTGAATCGTGTTTTAAAAGACATTGGTTCTTTAACCCAGTTAAAGACAGGATATGATTTCCTAAGTTAAACAATTGTTAATATTGATTTTTGGGAAGATTAAAACCAAGTGGAGTTTTAATGGAACTTTAATTAGATTGAAATGATATCCAAAGGAAGATTAAAGAATAAATTTAAAGAATTTATCCTTGATAAAATTAATGGGAACCTTTCCCAAAGTATAAGAATATTTGAATAAAGGAATATTCTAGATTGGAATAAGGCGTATGTTGTGTTTTTGTAGCACTTGTTTATTATATACTCGAGTTATTCGGAAAGACCGTTTTATCCCATTCAGAATAACTAATTCGACGATATGTCGAGGATGAAGACGGTGGTCGAAGACCGGAGGTCTTCATATCGTTTGGATGATTACTGAGGTCTTGATTGGGTTGTACACCCAAGGCGAGGTAATAAGTGGTGATCATCCAGGCGTACTTGGAGATCGACGGATATGCGAGGGCCTCTCCCCTGTATTGGACATATGGGGGAGGAATAAGGTGCCTTTGTTTACATTCAGACCAGAACGAACTTGTAAATGGATGTGTGTCTAACATCAGAGTTCATTCTGTGCAATTGATATACATCGGTTACATAGCGTGAATTGCCTGTGTGGCATGCTGAGATGCAAATGATCAAGGCTTCTGTTGAAAAGCCGAATCTTGTGGTTGATGATCAAAGCACGGCTTTAATATAGCGTATCTTTGAGTAGCATTGATTCGCGAGCCTCACAACCCGGTGTGAACCAGAAATGGGAGAGGACTGCAGGGAGGGCATGCGTTTCCTTCTAGCTGGAGTGGTGTCAGCGTTTTACATGCCCTAGCATTTTACTTATGTGGATGATGGATTGCGAGGCGCCTCAGTTATATCGGTCGATCCGGGACTGATGGTTTCATTTGGCTCATTTATGCCCCATAGGGCGGGGAAATGCATTGTTCAGGCATTTTAATCCACTCCGTGTGGACCGGCCGTGAAGATCCAAGGTGTAGTTGCGGCTGTTCCTGAGACATGGGCTAGATTGTCTCGAAGCGGTAAGGACGATCCCTTTCCTTGGTTCACAGATGGAAGTCCAACTTCCAATATGTGACAATTGCGGTTTTGATTGTAGAGCCTAGTATTGGCGATATGATATATGGTACCTATGCCGTCTAGGATTGATACATTTATATTTGAAGTTGTTTTATACATTATGCACTTATAATAGTATCAATTGATTTGTTTTAAACGTACCAAGCATGTTTGGCTATTATAAGGGGAACCCTATCCTCCGGCTTGCGTTGCATTGTGTGATGGGACCCGGGGTTGTATAATAGCTTCATTTTTCCAAAAAACATTGCGCTGTTTTGTTATATGCACTGGTATTCTTGGGAGGGAACCCGTTCCATGTTATACGGCGTGGTCCGTTGATATATCTGATTTAATGTAAAGTTTTAAATAACTGTTTTAGTTCTCACACCGGTCACATGACTGACCTAGAGTTTATTGTTTTAACCTAAACTCCGGGTGCCCCTATTTTCCGCATGGGCAGCTAGTAGTTTTAGTTTTGCAGATTTACATTCACAGGATCCTGGTTTACAGCTGGAATGATATTTGGAAAGCTTTGTATCCGTATATTCCTTTCAGCTGTGTTTTGTATAATTTTCCGCTGCATTGTAACTTGTAAATCTCTGATATTTAGTAAATGTGTAATATTTATTCATACTATGTATATTCTTGTATTCTGATGAAATTGTTGTAATAAGCAATGAATGTTCTTCTGTTTGTGTTCTGATTCGTCTTCTCCTCAAGGCAATCCGTTCTTTCTCTTCTCTTCGGAGACTGGGGAAGTTCTGGGCTCTTACAAACCTCGTGCCTTAATACCATTGCATGGTTTAATTAGGCACTTAGACCCCTTGATTGACATAGAAATGTGTTATTTTTATGCTCTTATATCTTATCTTTTATATATAAATAAATATTACTTGGGTATTGTTTTGTTACTTTTACAGATATTCCAACCCAGCCCGCATGCAACCAGAAAAGTAGAGAAATAGAGATGAAATTGATATATATTTACATTTTGAAGAATTGTAGATGAAGATCTCACATCTAGTTGCTGTTGGACAAGAAAAGGATTGATAAAAAGGCTTTGCACATCACAAATCAATGAAGAAGTGTCAATGAAGCAAGAGGAAAAGAGAAAAGGCCCAAATTTGCTTTATTTATCTAAGGCCCGTTTATGTTTCTCATTGTAAACTAATTAGTGATGTAATGACCAGGCCCAGTTATCATTAGGGTTAGGGTTAGGGTTTGGCTATCTACCCTATATATACCCTTGTAATATCATTGTAGCCACCATCCTATATCTCATTCTATTCTCTTCTTCATTAATAAAACTAATTTTTTATTTTTACTTTATGCAATTTTCTATTTCTTAGCAATTAGTGTTGTCTACGCGATTAGATTCGGTAGAACACTATTTGTATTTTGCATTTCTTTTCATTAGTGATTGACCGTCTGATTAGATTCAGCGGTAATCCTAATTTTATTTCCTGTTGTTATTTATATTTTGCACTTTTATTTTCTGTATTTTAATCGCGTTCATAGGTTAAATTGGATTTGAGTAGATTTGAATCTGATTCATAGTTTCATTGCTTTTCCATTGAAATTGTGATTTGATCGTCGGTTCAGTTAGATCTGTTCTGAATCAAATTACAGTTTTAATTTTGTTTTGTTTTATTTTCAAAATCAACCTCCAAAATTTTGTCTAACTCGCCCAAGAGATTAGATAAACAATTTAATTTAATTCACCTCCCTGTATTCGACCTGTATGCTACACACCTGTATGCTTGCAGAATTTAATTTAAATGTCGTGCTTTGCTAATTCATAGATTAGCGTCGATCAAGTTTTTGGCGCCGTTGCTGGGGAGGTAACGATTAAATTTTATTATTTATTTAATTTCCGATTTGTGTTAGTTTTTATTTTAATTTTTCCTTTTGTTTTTGTGTACATATAGAAAAATATCTTGATTAGTAACGTGGTGTGTCAATTTCATTGGTACTATCATGAACTAAGCAAGAGAAAAAAATTTGCCAAATTTTCTCCATTTTCTTTCTGCCTTTCAATCTCCTTTCTAGTCTTTTCATCTTCAATTTCCTTTCCTAGTTTTTTTATTGCTTTCCTAAAAAAAAAGACTATAAATTTCTTTCTGCTAATTTTATTTCTTTCCAACTTTCTTAATTGCATTAATTCTCTCATCTGCCAAAATTCTCTTCCCTTTTCTCAAAATTCTTTCCCTTTCTACAACTCTTTACTATCTACATATTTCAATTAAAAAAAAACATTACACTCAACTCGTTCTTCACAAAAAAAAAAAAAACCACCACCCATACCACTAGCCAACAGACCAAGTTCATCCACAAATTCAAAAAAAAAGAAAAAGAAAAAAAAAGGTTCATCAGAAAGCCACCATACATCCCTTTCATACAGCAACATCAACCATTCCCTCATCTACCGACCACACTTCGTTCATCGGCCATATAATCATCTCCTTCGACCAATTTAGATCAACAGATCGCCGATACCATAAAACACCACGTCCATCATCCTCATCTGCCTTAACACCATCATCAGAACCCAAACACCACACTTCAACTGGATAACCCACTCCCCTTACCAATACCATATCACGTTAAAGCCTCTCCATACAATACACCTTCTACCTTCAGCATACCACTGCTCGGCCAACAAGTTTTGCCGCAATCCTCATCTGCTCCCCTCTGCCAAATCAGATCACCTTTCAACCACTCACATCCGAACACCGCACCACTCAGTGCAAAACCAACGTCATACTCCAGATCCTCAAACTAGTCCACAAAATCCTTGAACCGAATTCACCCCATACCCCTTTGCCCAATCACCGACCATACCCCAATTCGCAGATCACAAAGTCATCAACAAGAACCCCATCCGAACCCAAGAACGAGACCATTTTCCAGCATCGAACTGACGCACAAGATCCACAAGCCCCAGTTCCTGATTCAAGCCACCAAATCGACTTCAATAATCACCGAAATCGAAACGCAAAATCCACATCAAAATCCTCAAAACCAAAACTCGATCGCGATCTAAAACCCGACAGAAAAAAAAGGGAGAGAGTTTTGAGTCTTTGGTTAATTTTTTTTCTTTTCTTTTTCCCTTTTTCCGACGAAATTCTTTGCGAGATCCGATTTCTGAAGAGCGAGAGTGGCTCGACTTTTCCCTTTTTGTTGGATTTGAATTCTTTTGTTGCTAAAGGTAAAGCAAGTTCTTTTATTGATTTTCTGGGAACTTGGGATTTGGTGCCAAGTTTTGGAACATATTGCTTACGTGGCCTGTATGTATTTGAAAGTGGTTTGGGCGTGGCAATTTTTGATTGTGGTCCTTCCTTTTTTTTTGAATATGGTTATCGTTCCTTGTTTTTTTTAACGTATCACGAGTAGAAGGCGCCTTTTGGCTTTGAGTCTAGATTGTTTAACGTCAGATTTTTTTTTTAATCCTTTAGCCTAATTGTTTTTTTTTAATTCTTTTCCTTTAGTTTAGTTTTTTTTAGTTACTAGTCATTGGGTAGTTTGTGTTATTTTGTTTTCTTTGTCTTCTCTTTTTAGTTTGCAATTTCCTTTGTTTTTTTTTTAAAAAAAAAGTTGCTCTAGACAAATAGCAAATTCAAGGCTCAGAGCAAAGCAAAATTTTCAGACCAATAATTCAAATCAAAGATCAAAGAAAATAGTTAAGCAAAGAAAACAGATTCAAGCAATCCAGAGATCAGTCAACTTGCAAACAAAGAATTGGAGGTCGAACGGAGCGGTTGCACACCAAGTGGGGTGTGAAAACGCTAGCGCTTCCCAAATTCACTGGACGGACTGCCGATCATGGTGAGAATTTTTTAAAAAACTCTACAGGTGCTCTGCTGCAAAAGAAAAAAAAAATATAGACAATTGTTGTAAAATTTTCTGCAGGGGCAGCGGCTTTGAATGTACAATTTTTAATTTTTAAAATTATTTTGTGTGATTTCTGCAGTTTTTTTATTCGTTCTGTTAAGGGCAATACCCCAATTCACATAAGGTGAGGGATTTCATCACCCTTTCCTTAGCCCACAAATTGCATTTCATCGTAGAATCTGACTAATAATAACGGTTAGACGTTGGACTTAAGGGAGTCACAGGCTCATCTAGGGCCTAATTACATTGTGATAGTTGATTCATTTGGAACGAATTATTTCTTGGTGTCCAGACTACGGCAGAGAAGTAACCGTTTATAAATATTACGGTGATTCGTAAATATTATATCGGTTGTTACTCTGAAGGTACTTAAACCTTCGACTGCATTGCTAGGGTGATTCCTGGTGCACCGATAACTCCTGTCCGTTAACTGGCTGAGAAATCTTTTGATCTAAGTAATCAAACGCGTCACTTTATAATTTTGGTTAGGAGCCAATAAGGACAGAAAATTTCATTGTAACTAATTTCTGTGCTTGCATCTAACAACAATGAGTGAAAAAAGTGTCAGCCAACAAAATTCTCCTAGGGGTTCTCGTATCAACCAAAATTTTCCAACCGAATTGGATCAAAATCGAGTGAATCAAAACTTTCCAAACTTTGGGGATCAAAACCAAATAAATCAAATTTTTCAAAACCTCAATATCCAAATGGATAGACCCTTGTCTCTTCGTGATCGATGTTATCCTACTAGGACCGTTCAACCATCTGTCATTGTGTTCCCACCAGCTGAAGGAAACAATTTTGAGCTAAAACATTCTTTTATCCAAGGGGTACCAAAGTTTACGGGATCTGAAAATGCTTATGAATTTCTGAGTGAATTTGAATTGTATGCTTCCATAACAAAAATGCAACAACTATCTAACGAATCGATCAATCTAAGGCTAATTCCATTTGCACTACTTGAAAGCGCTAAAAGATGGCTAAATTCTCTTCCACGACATTCCATAAGAAGTTGGGATGAATTTGTCACTGCATTCTCGAAAAAGTTTTTCCCTTTCCATAAAACTCTAAAAATCCGAACCGAGATAAATCAATTTTGTCAAAATGAGGGGGAAACTTTTTCAAAATACTTTGAGAGATTCAACCAGCTACTGTATAGTTGTCCTCATCATGGAATTCTAAAAGATCACTTGTGTCAAATTGCATATGAAGGGCTAAACTATCAGACTAGAACTCAACTAGAATCAATGTGTGGAGGAGACTTTATGTCTAAAACAGCCGATGAAGCTTGGTGGTTTTTAGAAGATTATTCTGAAAAGGACATGCAGTGGGAATCGATTCGTGTTCCCATTCGTACTTCTACTAGAGGAGTGCATGTCGTGGACCCAAGTCAAATTCCCTTAGAAAATCAAACTCCTCAAGCCGGAGAAGGGTTACCCCACTCTTACTCTCAAGACCAAGCCAATGCCATAGCTCAAAATAATCCTTACTCATCCACGTACAACCCTGGTTGGAGGAACCACCCAAATTTTTCCTGGTCAAACCCCAATAATTCGGCTAACCCATCTCACGTGCAACCCTTTATTCCCAATCTGAATTACCAAGCTCCTTCTTCCAATTCTCAAACATCTCAAGCTTCACCTCAATCCAAACAACCTTATAGGCACCCTTAGTTTCAAACATCAAACCAATCCTCTCAATCTTCTCAACCGTCACAAGAAATTGTGCGTCTAGAAAAACAGTTGAGCTCTTACGAAGCCAAAATAAACTTGCAAGACGCTAAAATGGACCAAATGATGAATATGATAAAGGAAATGGCGAAAAATAATGAGAGGGGAAAGTTGCCGAGTCAACCTGAGGTGAATCCAAAATATAACTCTCGTGCTGTAAATTCTTGTGAGGACGAAAACCATAATCCAATCAACGCTATTACAACCCTTCGATCTGGAAAGAGGATTGATAATAACGTGGGAGACCCTGACGAACCTTCTAACTCGACCCCAATCCCTAATCTTACTGATCACCCATTGGCTTCGAATGCTAATTCTTCTAAACCTCAAGTTCCCTTAAATATTGGCAATCCCAACAGTTCTTCTCCCAGTGTCGGCAAACCCGACCCACCTTTGAAAATCAATGTTGGCAATCCCAACATTTCATCTTCTACATCCCTACCACCTTCTTCCTCGAATGATGAAACTGATCATAGAGTCGAAAAACCTATAGCTCCATTTCCCCATAGACTCAATAATAAGAAGAAAGCGGCAAATTTCGATAAAATTTTGGAAATTTTCAAGCAAGTTCGTGTGAACATTCCTCTTTTAGACACCATTGAACAAATCCCTCAATATGCTAAATGTCTTAAGGAATTGTGTACACAAAAACGTGCAACTAATGTCCCAAAAACCGCCTTTCTGACTGCAAATACAAGCTCTGTTCTTTCGAATCTTGCCCCACTCAAGTACAAAGACCCTGGCTGCCCTACGATTGATTGTAAAATAGGAAACACTCACATCTCTCGTGCCCTACTCGACCTTGGTGCCAGTGTTAACCTTCTCCCTTATACTGTCTATCGTCAACTTGGACTAGGGGAGATTAAACCAACAAACATCACACTCCAACTAGCCGATCGATCTGTCAAAAAGCCATTCGGAATTATCGAAGACGTCTTGATACAGATCGAACAGTTTTACTTCCCTGTCGATTTTATAGTTCTAGAAACAGAGCCTGTCTCAAATCCCAAAGTTCAAATACCATTGATCTTAGGACGCCCTTTCTTTGCAACCTCTAATGCTGTCATTAATTGTAGGAATGGTCAGCTTCTACTTTCCTTCGGGCACCTAACCATTGAGCTAAACATCTTTAATCTCAACAAACAACCTAGGGATTTTGAGATCGATGAAATTGACATGATTCAAACCATAGTTGATGAAACCTCTAGTGACACTTCTGAAGCCTTGAAAATGTGTCTTCACCATTTCGACTCTGATTTCGATGAACTCGAATATATTTCTGAACTAAACAAAATTCTTGACTCCGACACTTCGTCACCTGAATCTAACCAAGGAATGTTGACCAATGTTGATACACAAGAACATCCTAAGTTAGACCTCAAACCCTTGCCACCAGACCTTAAGTATGCCTACCTAGACTCTTCAAAAACTTTTCCTGTAATCTTGGCCTCCGATATTACTCAGGACCAAGAAGAAAAACTCTTAGAAGTTTTGCGGGAAAATAAAGACGCCTTGGGGTGGGAAATTAGCGATATAAAAGGAATTAGCCCATCAATTGTGGAACATCGCATACATTTAGTTGATGAGGCTAAACCCACCCGTGAGGTTCAAAGGCGATTAAACCCAAACATGAGAGAAGTGGTCAAGGAGGAGATAATCAAATGTCTAGACAATAACATCATTTATCCCATCTCTGATAGTACTTGGGTGAGTCCGGTACAAGTTGTACCAAAGAAGTCGGGAGTCACAGTGATCAAAAACGATAGTAATGAACTCGTCCCAACAAAAATCAAAACCAAATGGCGTGTGTGCATCGACTATCGAAAGCTTAACTCAGCCACACGAAAAGACCATTTTCCCTTGCCTTTTATTGACCAAATGCTCGAACGCTTAGCGGGACATGAGTACTACTGTTTTCTCGATGGATACTCTGGCTATAACCAAATTCTTGTTGCTTTAGAAGATCAACATAAGACCACCTTTACTTGTCCCTATGGAACCTTTGCTTATCGTCGCATGCCTTTTGATCTTCGTAATGCCCCCGCGACTTTCCAAAGGTGTATGATGAGTATTTTCTCTGATATGGTGGAAGAATTCTTGGAAATATTCATGGACGATTTTTCAATATATGGAACATCTTTTTCCCAATGTCTCACTCATTTAGAACTCGTCCTTAAGCGTTGTAAGGAGAAATCACTCGTGCTTAATTGGGAAAAATGCCACTTTATGGTAAAAAGAGGGATAGTTCTAGGTCATGTCGTCTCTAAAGATGGCCTAGAAGTCGATAAATCCAAAATCGATTTGATTGCTAATTTACCTCCTCCTAAGTCTGTCAAAGATGTTCGTTCATTTCTTGGCCATGCAGGATTCTATAGAAGATTCATTAAGGATTTCTCAAAAATTTCAAAACCTCTCTCGAATTTACTTGCCAAAGATGTAAAGTTTGAATTTTCCAATGATTGCAAAACATCTTTTGAAACTCTTAAGTCAATCTTGACCACAACTCCCATCATTCAACCTCCTAATTGGACTCAACCCTTTGAACTTATGTGCGACGCTTCTGACTTTGCAATTGGAGCCATCTTGGGTCAGCGAATTGATAAACTCCCTCGAGTCATTTACTACGCTAGCAAAACCTTAAATGAGGCCCAATTGAATTACTCAGCTACTGAAAAGGAATTTTTGGCAGTTGTCTTCGCTCTTGAGAAATTCAGACCATATCTCATAGGATCCAAAGTCATAGTTTACACTGACCATGCTGCCCTACGATATTTGCTTTCTAAAAAGGATGCCAAGGCCCGCTTGATTCGTTGGATCCTTCTTCTTCAAGAATTCGATATAGAAATACGAGATAAAAAGAGTTCTGAAAATGTCGTAGCTGATCATCTCTCTCGAATTGTGCACGAAAATGTTAACGACACCCAAATCGATGACTATTTTCCTGACGAACAAATTCTTTCCATCTCTAACACCCCTTGGTACGCTGACATTGTGAATTATCTTGTCACACAACAAACACCTGCTGAATGGTCGAAACAAGATAAACAAAAATTTCTCTCAAAAGTTCGAAACTTCTATTGGGACGACCCATATCTTTTCAAATACTGTCCAGACCAAATCATTCGAAGGTGTGTGCCCGATCAGGAACACCAAAGTATTCTCTCCTTCTCACATGACCATGCTTGTGGCGGTCATTTTGGATCAAGAAAAACTGCTGCAAAAGTTTTGCAAAGCGGTTTTTATTGGCCCACACTCTTCCGTGACGCTTTCGAATTTTGCTCTAAATGTGAGCGATGTCAAAGAACGGGTCGAATCTCTAAGCGAAACATGATGCCTCTTAACCCCATTTTAGTGATTGAGTTATTCGATGTTTGGGGCATCGATTTCATGGGACCATTCCCTAATTCATTTGGGAATCTTTACATCTTACTTGCGGTAGATTATGTCTCAAAATGGGTTGAAGCCATTCCGACCATAACCAACGACAACAAGGTTGTTGTCAAATTCCTCAAAGAAAACATCTTTTCACGCTTTGGCACACCTCGAGCTATCATTAGCGATAATGGCACTCATTTCTGTAATCGTGCTTTTGAGTCCTTGCTCAAGAAATACTCAATCACACACAAGCTGTCAACACCTTACCATCCACAAACTAGTGGACAAGTAGAAGTTTCCAATAAACAAATCAAGCAAATTCTTGAGAAAACCATGAATTCCAATAGAAAAGATTGGTCTGTAAAACTGATTGATGCACTTTGGGCTTTCCGCACTGCTTATAAAACCAATCTAGGGATGTCACCATATCGATTAGTCTTTGGAAAGGCCTGTCACTTACCTCTTGAATTAGAGCATCGTGCTCTTTGGGCCATAAAATTTTTGAACTTTGACTTAGAAAAAGCCGGCTCACACAGGAAGTTACAAATTTCTGAATTAGAGGAATTAAGAAATGAGGCGTATGAAAATGCGAAAATCTACAAAGAAAGAACCAAAGCCCAACATGACAAAAACATACTTCGTAAGGAATTCAACGTAGATCAAAAAGTTCTTTTATACGACTCTAGACTTCGCTTGTTTCCAGGAAAACTCATATCTCGATGGACTGGACCTTATGTCGTGAAAACAGTGTATCCTCATGGAGCGGTTGAAATTGAAAATCCTAGGGATGGAAAAGTCTTCAAAGTAAACGGTCAACGACTGAAACCATTTTTGGAATTCGAGCAATATGACGAAGACGACCCAATCGATCTGCATGAGCCTGATCATCCACCATGAAGTCAGGTGGTACACGTTCTTTTTCTGTTATTTTTCTTTTTCATTTTTTTATTTTATTTTTGTTTTTCTGCCTTAGACAGTTGGGACACTGTCTCAATCAAGTGTGGGGGGGAGTCTGCATTGCATTTTTTTTTATTTTTCTTTCTTTTCATGTAGGACCATCATACATTTTATATCGTAGTAACATACCATAAAAAAAATTTAAAAAAAATTACGACTCATTTTCAATTGATACACAAAATAAGTTTAGAATTTTTAGCCAGTTGATAGTATTTTTTCTCTCAACTTAGATCGAATAAGAATTATAATGAAAAGTTTAATTTTGAGGGATAATAGTGTAACCGGTACATAGGGAGATTCTTAGGTGATGGCCATGAAATCTATTCTATATTGTAGACTTTGTTTAAATAAGTGGAGGACTTAAAATACTTATATTGGCTTTTCAAATCTTTAAAACTAAGTTGTGTTAGGTTGAATTCGCGTAACTCTCTTTTGTGCTTATAATTTCAATAATAATAATAGTAATCCAAGGGTATCCAACATTGCTTGTATATCGAGCGTTGGTGTGCAAACCCGCCAAGCTCTATCCGACACGTTGTTGACAAAGTCAGCGTTGGAATATCTTGGTCTCATTTTATGAGATTGGACACCTAAGGATTACTGACACGTTGTTGACAAAGTCAAAGTCGGCTTGCACAATCCGCCAAGCTCTTTACCAACTCTCCGTTAGTCCGCGAGGCAGTGCATGGGTGGTAAACCTTGGTCTTCTAAGTTAGGTGTATGTACTTAATCATAAATTTTAAAATTTTATAGAATAAAGAATAAGCGATGATACCCAAACACTTCTTGACCTTATTGATTTGACTAGCCATACATGAGAAAATTAGAATACCACTTTGCAAACTGTACCAAGCAAACTAAGAATTTATTTCATGGCTGCACTATGTTATCGACCGAACTAATTGGCCAAACTGGAATTTAACATTTGAAAACTTGATTTATATTGAAAATTTGTGAAAAGTCGAGGTATCTAAAATAAAATCAACTGATTAGAAATTATTAACTTAATTTGTTGTACCACTTTCCTGAAATAAGTCGTGTTGTCATTTTTCGTTTTTATTTTTGCATATGTCCATTGCATTCATGTAGTTTCATTAGAATCATAGCATACTGCATTTGGATTTTGTGGGTAGTATCCGCTGAAAACCCTCACGAGACACCACTCGTCCTACTAGGGACACCTAGAGGTTTAACGGCTTGTTGCATGCGCTCAATGCAATCGTGTTTCCTACGAAAGTGTGACCTATCTAGTTAGTTTTCCATTTTCTTTTTACTCGAGGATGAGTAAAAGATAAGTGTGGGGGTATTTGATTGACATAGAAATGTGTTATTTTTATGCTCTTATATCTTATCTTTTGTATATAAATAAATATTACTTGGGTATTGTTTTGTTACTTTTACAGATATTCCAACCCAGCCCGTATGCAACCAGAAAAGTAGAGAAATAGAGATGAAATTGATATATATTTACATTTTGAAGAATTGTAGATGAAGATCTCACATCTAGTTGCTGTTGGACAAGAAAAGGATTGATAAAAAGGCTTTGCACATCACAAATCAATGAAGAAGTGTCAAGGAAGCAAGAGGAAAAGAGAAAAGGCCCAAATTTGCTTTATTTATCTAAGGCCCATTTATGTTTCTCATTGTAAACTAATTAGTGATGTAATGACCAGGCCCAGTTATCATTAGGGTTAAGGTTAGGGTTAAGGTTTGGCTATCTACCCTATATATACCCTTGTAATATCATTGTAGCCACCATCCTATATCTCATTCTATTCTCTTCTTCATTAATAAAACTCATTTTTTTCTTTTTACTTTATGCAATTTTCTATTTCTTAGCAATTAGTGTTGTCTACGCGATTAGATTCGGTAGAACACTATTTGTATTTTGCATTTCTTTTCATTAGTGATTGACCGTCTGATTAGATTCAGCGGTAATCCTAATTTTATTTCCTGTTGTTATTTATATTTTGCACTTTTATTTTCTGTATTTTAATCGCGTTCATAGGTTAAATTGGATTTGAGTAGATTTGAATCTGATTCATAGTTTCATTGCTTTTCCATTGAAATTGTGATTTGATCGTCGGTTCAGTTAGATCTGTTCTGAATCAAATTACAGTTTTAATTTTGTTTTGTTTTATTTTCAAAATCAACCTCCAAAATTTTGTCTAACTCGCCCAAGAGATTAGATAAACAATTTAATTTAATTCACCTCCCTGTGTTCGACCTGTATGCTACACACCTGTATGCTTGCAGAATTTAATTTAAATGTCGCGCTTTTCTAATTCATAGATTAGCGTCGATCACCCCTCACATTAGATTTACCACTTGTGAATGCTGGATATGCCGGGCGGTTCCGGGCTGACTTCTATCATAAGTGCAATCGAACCTCGTGTCTAAGAGTTTTACAGTGTCAAATTACTATGAATCTAGGCATATTCGTTCTTTAACAATTATTCCTATTCATGTGAATTTTTAGGCATATTGTCCTTCTCATATGTTTATTGTAATCCAATTTACATGTCATCAAATTATGCCTATATTTTGTCGCATGTCATTTTTAACATGTGTTTAATTCTATTTTGACATGTAAATATTTAATTGGGTAATTCTTCAAATCCAACAAGTTAAACATGTAATTTACTCAGTAATATACCACAAGTGAATCATGTGATTATAACAACAGTAGTCATTACCCATTTTCTAACAAGTTTGTTTTCAACATGTAATCATTTCAACACTTTAACGTATTCAACATATGAGTTATTCATATTAACATCTCAACTTATTAAAACAGTAGTTCTTAACTATTCTGGCAAATTCAATTATACAAAATAGGGAATGGTAAATGATAACATATTATTATCCAAAATGCTATAGCTTAAACCCACTCAGCTCGAATGCTTTCCCAATTCTGGATCGGATTCAGTTTTAGCATCCATGGTTTTTCCCTTAATCGGATTCGAAACCTAACGACCATGGACTGATTATTTTTATTAAAAGAGAAAGGAAAGAAAGAGGAAGGAATTTGAATAGATTGGATCTAGATAATTACCTTACTATGTTAAAGATCTGAATGCCCATTTACAAACATACGTTCCTTTCCTTCAGATCTAGATCCAGAATTTTTCCTAAACTAATAATCTTAATTTTCTGAATAGATTTGAGGAGGGAGAGGAATGACAGAGCTTCTGCATTGTCTCAGAAATATGAGACTTAGGGTAGGCTCTATAGGCTTATTTATAGGAGTTCAACGATGTATTTGGTCAAGAAACGAATCCATATTCCCAAAACCGAATTTTGCCTAGATCTGTATCAGGGTCAACTCCCCTTTGGGTGTCGACCCCGGGATCGACCCATGGGTCGACCCCAAAGAGCCTGGGTCGACCCAATGGGTCTTAGGTCAACCCCCAAAATGGGGTGATTCAGCTCTAGGGACTTCCGTTCATTGGTTTTGAATTTTTTTTGGATTCTTTAATATTTTATTTCGTTTGTATATACATAACTCTCTTGTGCATATACAAATTTCTAGGCTTGATAACTTCTTCATGCGATGTCTATTTTTCGCAAACCAATTGTCTATTTTGACCAAAATTCCGAAATGAACGCAATGGTGTAGTCCGTTTCACTTAGTTCTGAATATCTAGTTAAGTTATTCTTATTTTATTATCTTGAGTTAAAAAATGCAGGGTGTTAAATCACGTTTCACTTTAAATTTCAAAAAGGAAACCGTGGTGGGAAATAAATTGGATAAATAATGGTGATAAATAAAATAGGCAGATCAGTTAAATCAGTTAGGTTTTAATGACGAAGGAAATGGAATGGTTTTTTGGAATAATAAATGTACGGAATTTATGCTTGCCATTCAAAACAAACGTTTTGTTTAAATTTCAAAACTAATGGTGTGGTTAAAATAGAAATTAAATAGTTTGAAAATTTCATTTATCAATTGAAAACATTTCTAAGATAAAAGGAAACGAATGGATTATAACATTAAGAAATGAATAGTTTCAATTTTGAAAATAATGAGTTAAATAATAGGAAGAATCAAGGGAAAAAGTGGTAAGAGTAAGGAAAGAAATTGGAGGAGCTTTATTAATGCATAGCAACAAATAGAATGTAGCATGAATTTTGGGAACAAACGAATTTAATTTTGAAAACAACGAAAATGCAAGGAAAGAAATTAAACTAATTAAACGGACGTCATCTTTAAAATGGTAAACATTGTTTACAAAAAAAAATATTAAATATAAAGGAACCAACGGTTTTTGGCAATATGAAATTAACAACAATTTTGCAAATCAAATACAAAATTAACGATATCAAAGAAAAAGAAGCTGACAATTAAATTTTTGCTATATTTACATCAACAACAATAAATACATATTGAAATTAAATTAATGATATAGTTCCATATTGAAAACGAAGTGTATAATTATACAAATTAAATATCTATACAAAAATTCAAGAATGAAAGCAAACAAATAAAATAAATAAACCAAATTTTAAATTAAATCATTAATTAAAATACTCTAAAAATTGAGGTTGTTACATCCTCTGAATTTGCTAGCAATCCTCATAGGTCCGAACTTGATTCTTATTTATGTGATGGCTTGAATGATAGTAAAATTCAATTGGATATTCTCGCATTTTGGAAATCACAACAATATCAATACCCTACTTTGTGTCGCATGGCTAGTGATATTTTAGCAGTTCCAATTACGACCATGGCTTTAGAAAGTGCATTTAGTATTAGTAGTAGGGTCCTTGATGACTACCGTAGTTCACTTAAGGAAAATGTGGTAGAAGCATTACTTTGTTCAAGAGATTGGTTTTGCAGAACGCCAATAATGCCAACAATTGAAGACCTAATTGCAGAGGATATTATAGGTGTTCTTGATAATGAAGAGCATGCTACACTACCTCTACTTCTTTGCTAATTGATACTTAGTTTTTGAAGGTATGTTTTATATAATTAGTGTGTACTAAGTATGTGAATGCTTCCATGTATTTATATGTTTTTATTTATATAATTTTTTTAATATGTGGGTAATTTTTTAATAGGTAATTGTCTTAATAGGTAATTTTTTAACAGGTAACATATGGTGTAATTCTACTTGGATATGCATAGTTCTATCCTGCCAATGTGGGGATCTTATCTTTGTAACAAGTAAATTTTTTCTATGTTAAACAATCATCTGCCAATACCCAACCTTTCTATTGTCGTAGATGTTCAACTACACTAAAAATAACCATTTGAAATAGCCACGCTTCCTATCATACTTAGTTAGATTATTGTTATCTGGTATACTGGCAACAAAAATGAAAATTTCGGGTAAGACAAAACCATCGATAAATGAAATTTTGGCACATAGAACTTTAATTATAAGAATATTAATAATGATCATACTAATTTTGTTTGTGTCCATTCTGATAAATCATTTGAGTAGCATTACTGCAGTAACCAATTTGGAAGGGCAATTAGAAGGCTATAAGACTTACAGTTCATTTGTTTCCTCCATTTGTTTTGCTTGTCTATTAGTGAAGGTAAACCTATTTGTTTTGCTTGTCTATTACTGAAGGTAAACCTATTTATTTTGCTTTCGTTCCTTTTCTTTTGAAATTATCAATACATTTTAGATCTCTCTTTTTCAAAAGCCTGATAAGTAACCATGATGTCAGCCAATTTATATTTGGTCTTGGATGCCTATTCAAGACTATAGAAGTTGAATACTGAAATGTTCTGACATCATAAGATTCCATAGATTTTGAAGTAATTTAACATTGAAGACTATGCAAAAGAAGATTATGTTAATGTCAACCTTTTTTGCTGATTACCTTTTTATTAGATTTCATTTCAACTTGGTCTTGAAACTAGTAAAAATGTGACAATCTAGGTTATTGATTCTCTAAATTGTTGATGTTTTCCCTTGATAATTGAGCTTATTTTTATGGCAATATTATTGCCTGATGTTTGTTATTTACAAAGTAAGATCGTCCTTGAATGTTTTAATTCATGTATGAAATATCTGGTTACATAATTAAATAAGTCATGTAAGGCATATATTGTCTCCTTCAGCATTTAATTTCCATGGTCTTAGGTAAGCCAAGACATGTACTGAGACTTTTTTCTTCCATATCTTTTACTAAATCTAGAATGCAGTAAATAACTATGGGAAACGCTGGCATGCTTTAAAGTTAGTCCAGGATGCACAATATTAAATATGATATTTACATTCACATTTTACTTGCATTCATTTCTGCATTTATGTCAAAGAAGTGATGCTCGTCATACCATTTCTTGTGCACTATGCCATTAAAAATTTATCACTTTTCATGTTGCATAAAAAAGGATACATGTCGAGGATGTCTTGTGCACTTCTGTCAGAGAAATTAATATTGATTTCTCATTAGTGTTTACAGACCTGCTAGTTTTGAATATATTCATGTTTGAAAAGTGAATATATTGTGCCTAGAAAATGTGTTCTTATCTTGCATGCATCAATATTAATTTCATAAGGCGGGGTTAACAAGAGTTGTTATATTAGACAAAGAAATAATGTGGTATAGCAATTGCAATCAATCAACCATAGCTAGCCAGTTCACTTTAATGCTCACTTTATATGCCTTTCTTTCTAATTAGTTGAGAAGTCATAATCCTTGTGAATGAATGAGAATTTGGGTAGTATTATTTGGTTGAGTGCTTTACAGATTGTTTTCGAAATCTATGGAATCTATGAATAAATACACATTGGTTTTGGTTCATCTTAAGATAGGTTGTTAATCAAGGGGAATGGTGTTGGATGTGGCAAGTTGTAGATTAATCTGATTTTTAATAGAGTTATAAAGGTAACATATGTTTCGGTTGAGGTATTGGTTTGAATTTTATGGACACCAATAAACAGTCATTATAAAAATACATAAATGCAAATTTTAATGATATAGGTGTTTAATATTGAATGATTAATAAACAAAGGATACTTTCATTATTATTTCAGCTCACAAGAGTGTTATGCTATACCTCAATCCAACTAAATGATCATGGCTAATTGTTATTTTCAGTGTACTTCAGAGTTATGTTTTTATTTTTAGTCTAAAGTTATGTTCAATTTGGGATTGTGCTGATGCTTATGACCATGCAGATTATGAAAATTAACCAAGCTATCGAATTATGAAGATAATGCAGCACATTTTTGAGCCTGTAATATGTTTTATTTACATGCTTTGATACTTATGGTTTGTAATTCAAGAATTATTTGATGTACTTCTCTTGTTTGGTGTAGTTTTCGGGCCTGTAATGTGTTTTATTATGAGAATTATACGATGTTTCCAGTTTTAAGATATGTTTGATGGGTATATTTGTGATTCCAAATTTTTTACTAGGAGTTTTAAGATGTGCTTTATAGCCCTTTTTATTGTATTAAGGTTATAAGGGTTGTAATGGGTTAACCCTTTAATCAAGAAAGTCAAAAGGGTCGAGCTATTATATGTAGCGAAAGGGTAGGGTAAAATTTTACTTGGCCGACATACGACCCTACCTTACCCTTTTGAAACGTCTACTTATGGTTGTATTGGATGAATCAGATGAGTTGGTTTCGTTGAATTGGTGATTTGGCGAAGTATTGGTTGAATTCGGGGGTGAATTGGGTTTGTCCAGGAGTTGGGTCGGTCGGTCATGAACCGGGTCGGCCAAAATCCTTGTCTTAGCGAACAAGTCAGAGGTTGGTCGGTAGGAAGTGGGTCGATCGAGTGTGATGTTGGTTGATCGGTCCTTCTTCAGATATTGGGTCGGTCGTTCATCATTTCAGGAGTTGGATCGTGAAGAAGTGGGTCGGTCGAGGGTGATGTGGGTCAGTCGGTCTTTGCATTAAATGTTGGGTCGATCGTGTATCACAAGAGGTCTGGTCGGTCAGCCTGGATGCTGAGGGATGGGTCGGTCGGCTCCAAGATAATGGGTCGGTCGCACAGGGTTATTTCTGAGAAATTATATTTTTCGGGTATGACCCGGTTTGAACAAAAAGGCCTAGGAAAAAATTCGGGAGCAACCCCCCGAGCCCTAGCCGCAACGCAATGATGTTGTGACTTCGAAGTAAGTTCAAGTGGGAATATTCAAAGTGTTGAATTTGTCCATTGATCGATGTAGAACAACGAATGAGATGACAACTCAAAGGTCATGAGTTGGTGGATAATGATTGCTTGAGAAGGTTGCTTGAGATACAGAAAGTCGTCGGGTTGCATGGTTAGAGATGCGAAGGCCAAGAAGTTATCGTTGTCGTAAGTTCTAGCAGGCTCAAAGCAGGGGTACAATAGGGGCACCCAAAAGGCCGGAAGGTTGTTGGTCGAGTACCTAGGGTATCGTTGAAAGGCCTAGTAGTCAAGGTTGGAAAAACATACATATCGTTGAAATGAGTATGGAGTTTAGGCTAGAACTGGGGTTACCATTAGCCTTTGACTGGCAAGGTTGGCCGTCATACGATTAACGATAGTTTCGAAAAAGGATTGGTGGTGATAGCCCGAGTCTATCATGGTTGATTAGTTTCTCTGTTTGTACCATCTCACATAAATTGTCCAACGTCGAAGGAGGTGTTTCTCGGGTGCTTGTCTGATATTGATCTAGGCCTCTAGGGTTTGTGCTTGAGGGATGTTGAATTCGATTAAGATGGCTTATGTGAGATATATATAATCTGGATGCTATGAGTCCTAGTGGTATTTGCTTCTGATTTCCACGAATGAATGTTTGTTCTGGTTTTCATGATGAATGGTTGAAGTGTTTGATGTAAAGGCTATCACAGTCTGATGTTGGGAAGATGGGGTTGAGTTCTTCTCTGGTGTTGTGGATAGATTAGTATGTTAATCTATCCATTTTCATATACTTTATTGTTGATGTTTGTTAGCCGTTTTATCGCTCACTAAGACTGTTGTCTGACTCAAGGTTTTATGCTTCCCACTTATTACCTTGGGTTGTTCATCCTATTGTGGATGGACAGACAAGGTGATAGGTGATAGCTTAGTGAGGACGATGTTGCAGTTCGGAGGCGAGCTGGATGCTTACGTACCAGTTTTATTACTATCTAGTATTTCTGTTTCCGCTGTTTGAGTTGCTCTGTGAGTGTTGTAGTGAGGCTTTATGTATAGACTTTGATATTTCCTATGATGTTTGGATAATTTTTCAGGATATTGAAAAAGTTTCGAAAGTGTGTTATATGATGCTTCACTATTATTACCTGTTTTATATTTTCTACTATATTTTATCCTTGTGCTGTGAGTTCTACGACAAGTTCTGATATTGTTATTTACCTATGATGATCGTCCACAGCTACCTGACACACCTTTTAGTGCATTATTCCTCTTGTTTAGTGCAGGGGTTTTGGGCGGTCGTCATAATATATGTTTCAAAAGGGACAATTTAAAATTAGCAGAGCATTCAAGATTTTGAAGACGCATATTCAAAGGGGAATGTTGTAATATACAAGAGCAAATATGCTTTTGTAATTTTCTATTTAATCCCACATCATGGGATAAGCTTAATCATTAACTCCAGGGCCTATGTATAATGGAATCAACATAACAGAAATATGTGTGAATATTCTGAAGGAATAAAAAGCCTCTTCCGTTTTTCTTCCCTCCAATGAATTCTATTTTCTTGATTTTTATAATAACAATATAAATATATATAAGTGTGTGCATATATAACATGATAACTGGTGTGGGATAGAAAATGCCAATGTATATATATTAGGGTTTACATCACAACGGGGATGTTCTGTAACGTCACTCCCCAAGATCTATCGTAATAAAGAGCATTACTAAGCAATATTTTCCATTATAGTGGAGAATAGGGCTGGTTAGGGGCAGCCATCCGTAATTTTGCATTAGACGAGTATCGAATATATCGATTGGATGCATATTTTTTTCTTATTCCACGTGGAACACTCAACACAACTAATATGAAACTAAGATGGCTAATCAAAATACAACTCATCGTAGTTAACAGATCACAGAACATATACTTATAATATAACAACATAGTACAACAAATGTATGTGCTACAGACTTTGATAGTTTCAAATGACCATACAAAAATACTACATCCCAAGAACCAAATATACAACAACTCAATTACATGAATAATCAACACGTATAAGGGCTTCAAAGATAAAGTCCAAGATGAACCGGCTAACCTCGAATCAACATCTAGCTACAACCTAAAACAACTCGGTTTGACCCGAGCATTAACACAAACACACATGAGTTAGACTATTTTACAAATCAGTTAGAATGCAACATGTGAAATATGAAATTACAGATAAGAATTCCTTTTTACATAAAAGAAAGTGTACAAGCCTAAGACAACAATTGATCTAGAGGATTCTTAAGGCTTGACATCCCATAAGATTCCAAGAGTAACAAAAGAAAACACCAGGTGGGGTTTTAACTTCATCAAAGAGGTGATAAGCTTCAAGCTATGCACGTAGTATATCATCAAGAGATGGCATCAAATCTTCATCAAAACCAATATTAATTCACTTAAAATTTTATTCAATCAAATGTTATCATTATACTTAAATAGATACCAATTAGCTCTAAGGCTATGATTGGTTTCATCCTTACAAATCAATATATATATATATATATATATATATATATATATATATATATATATATGACCTAAAGCATCAAATGGCAATAACCCAGCAAGCCATTGTAATAGGGTTCGGAACTCCAAAATCAATGATATCAACAAAGCATCAATTTGGATTCAAAACTCCAAAGCAAATATGATTGTAAGATCAAATCATCAAACAACAACATTTGAATCAAAAAACAACAAGGTTCATCAATAGTAATAATCCGAATCTGAAAACATCATAATATTGCATATGCAAGTAGCTCCGCCTTGAGCTTTGCCGAGCACCATATACGCATCTATTACTACGATTCATCTCCATCGAGTAGGCTCTACGACAACCCATCGAGTAGTCTAGTGCGTACGGTTACTACAACCTATCTCAGTTTAGTATATCACTAAGATGACCTATCTCAGCCCAACATGATTTTACCACTACCATTACGGTCGGGTAACTTTGGTCAAGAGGGTACATATATAAGACTCCCCGAGTCTAGCTTCATTTCGAAGAAAGTATTGGCATTAAAAACGGGATGTGTCACAAACTTGTGGATAGTAACCCAACGATGGTAGTTAAGTGCCCCGTACGGCACTTCTCATTACTGGTTTAGTATTTGCTCATCAATTCAACATCGGAAATCATCATCAATACCAAATCATCAGAAACACAAAATCAACTGCTACAATTAGACGAACCTGTAATTAACCGATAAAATATATTTCTATTTCATATACTATGACATTTACTATACCGCTTAATCACAAACACGCCTTCTCGAATGGTGCCAAAATATGTATTTTATTATATGGAAAATATTTGGTTTAACGAAAATAGGATTGTAAAATGATTTCGAAAACACTTAATTTATTCATATAAAATCCTTTATAATTCAAATATATATTTATTATTTCCTTGAGAGGATTCTATTTGTAAAACTAGAAATGAGAAAACTATTTGTCTTAAGGCTGTAGAAAATATAAGTCAATATATATATATATATATATATATATATATATATATATATATATATATATATATATATATATATATATAACTAGGACAACTATTTATAAAGCCCATATCAAACCAGCGAATTCAACATTAAAAATCATCATAGAAGTCACCAAAAATCTATAAATTCGCACTTCAGATGTTCATTGTATGAGTTTACTTTACTAGGAACAAGCATCAGCAACCCAAAGTCACTAATCTTAAGGAACTAAACTAGAAAATCACCTAGAAAACACAACAATACACTGCATTAGACATGGAAAATTACCTGTGCAAATTACATATAGTAGGTCGACCCATGCATCGGGAGTGTCGACCCAGTTCACGAGAATTTCTAATGCATGAAATTGTGCCCAACTGCAACCGTGAGCAATGTCTTCCGATATCAAATTGAATTACAATGAATTGAAACTTGGAATGATCTAACACTAACAATCCTATTTTAACTTAGAAAAGGAACTACATAAATCCATCATGATTTGAGCAAGATATTACATCCAAAGTAGGACTTAGGACTGTTTTGCATCACAAAAATAAAACATTTGACCGAAACACAGAAAATTCAATGAACAACGAATCAATTCATCTCAGATGAATAATAAAACACTTGTAAACTTAATGGTGTGGGCGAACACTTACCTTTGCTTGGATAGTTGACTCAATTCCAATGATTTCTAGCCTATAGGAGGTGAATTTGAGCATCACAAGTTTGAAAAACCGTGAAGTACTGACATGATGGAAGAAAAAGTTTGATGCAGCCTTTCTTCTTTGATTTTAGATATTAGCATGTTGCTGCGTAAACTGGAGTTGACTAAGATGAGAATTTCTCTCTTTGATTTAATTAAATAGGAGCAAGTTTGCATTAGGATTTTGAGGAGTCCTTGAATTCACTGTCTTTTCGTTTACGAAGAAGGAAAAAATGGGTAGAAAGAAAAAGTCCCAAGAATAAAGAATGTAATCTAATTTCTCAGGAACTTTATTCTTTTTGAGCCTTGGATCTAAGAATTCTTTAACTCACATTCCTACTAAAGTGTTACAAATATAATGTTGCAAATATATTTTAATTAGGCTACACATCAATATACATAAGTTTACATCTTTTAGCACAAAATTCCATTTTGTGACACGCTCCAACAATGTTTAATATTTACAAATTATTGTACGCACATGACACAATACTTTCCAAACCATTTAAACACCAATTTTAACTCTAAGTATTAATGTAACCATATTTGTCAAAATAATTACTTTGCCTTTAAAACATATTTCTATTTTTACAAATAAAGTTACATACTTCATTAATTTAAACAAATATAATCAATCAACTATATAAAATATTTCAAATGTTCCAATATTGATTCACAATCACTATTTGAACTATGTTTTTAATAGCAATCAATATCATTATCAAAGCCAAAAATACACTTTCAATAACAATCTACAATTACTATTATTTTTCCATCTTGACAAAAATCCATCGTTACATTAGTACTTAAATTTTTTATACCTATTTCCATACATGATTTGATTTAAAACACAATTCATATTTTATTTTGTAAAGAAATACAACTTAAACTTTCATACACAAATGCACTAATTATCCATTATCTTGTTGACAGCAAATTAATATTTCATATTAAAGACATATTTTACACTTTAATATTGGTTACTGATCAATGTTAAATATTTTAAAATATTCACTTTAATCATTAAATCATAATTTACAAGCATAGATTGGAATAAATTTCTTATTATATCAAAGATATTTAATTTATTCCAATATACTTAAATTCAAAATTTTTACAAATTATCTATTTCTTCCTTTCAAAAAACATAAACAGTCTGTAATTTGTTTAGCTCAGGTACCAAAAACCCAGGCTGTTTTTGACTTTGCCCCTTAAATAAATTGCTTCTATATAATTTACTTAAGACAACATTCATATAAATTATCATTTTAACAACTCATCTCAAAAAAAATTTACTAGGAAATGATTTAGCACATATTAAAATCCATACAATTTTCAAACTCCCTCTCTGAACAATTACTCAACCCATCAAAGTTAAAATTTTCATATATTTGGTTTTTAAGAATTTAAATGCTTACCCCAAAATCACACCATAACAATTCAAAATTCTAACATAGTCCAACAACTCAAAATTTCTAGCATATTACAACAATTCAAAAATTAAATCTTATCTTTCACATAGCAGATTATTTGGAATATACACCATCTTCATCTGATTCCAAGTTGATAGAAATACTGTCACCCATCACTTTTATATTACTTTCTCCCTACAATGGCTGCTAACTTAATCGTGATTTCAAATAGCCTCACCATTCACCGTTTTATATTTCCACCTTGATGGTTGTAACCATTCCTCAACTTGATTATAAGAGTGAGTATTTTAAAAATACAGCTTATGTTCAAGATTGTTTTAAATTTCAAAACACTTGGTTTATGAAACACCAATATTTATTCACCTTGAACTTTTCAAGCAAAATTTTCACCAAATAATTTTTTAATTCATTTCGAGCAGTATTAAACCACCTATTGGTCATAATTTGTCATGTTACTGGGCTGCAATATCGACACGAAATCGCTATCGCCTTTCTATTCAAATTTATTATCCACAACAATGTACTAGTTTAGTACCATACTCACGAATATTTTTCACTATTATATCCAAAAATTCATTCTGCAAATTACAAAATAATATGTTAAATCACCTCATATAAGTGTTTAAGAAATTCTTATAAATATTGTTGATAAGATGTGCTGATCAGAAACCCTTAAAATACCCAATGGACAACGTAACACAACAAATAATCACCAAATTTTTAGTTCACATATGGTTGTTCCTATTATTTATAAGTTATCACAAATACTTCAAATAAAAACAACCAACACAACACTTCACCAATTATTTACTTGATTTATATTCCAGGACAATTAATCTATAGACAACCATTTAATCATCAACATTAATTACCATCGTAAATTTTGCACCGCCGAAACAATTGACTTATTTCCACTGCACAGCTCTGATTTTATTATCAAAATAACACTCCTTCACCCCAATGTGAATATTATATATATATATATATATAATCTTGGATTTAATTCATTTACCCATCCCCACCCTTTTATTCAATTTAACAATCAGCTTAAACATAAAAAGGATAGGGTTTAAATTTTCCTCTAAAATTCTAAACCCAAGGATTAAGCATCGAAAGGATTAGAGGATGGAAATTTCAATTAAGAACGACTACAAATGGTAAGACACCACACTTGGAATACTATGAAATGAAATATATTCGTAAACATATGCTGAAAGCTTGGGCTTATACACACCTTGACTAATAAGGATTATGAGAAAAGCATAACGACAAAAGTGATAAAATAGACACAAGCGTTATCCTTCCACGTTAAAACACATGTACTATTCTGGTTTTGTCTTGTTTTTATTTTTTCTTGGTCTGAACCTCTTCCTTGATACAGTTTATAACGCTCCACCCTGAGACCCACCCTAATAAAGAGCACTACTAAGTAATGTTGTCTATTAGAACAAGGAATTGGGGTGTTTAGGGCCAACCATCCGTAATTTCGCATTAGACGAGTATCGAATATGTCAATTCAGTGAATATGTTTTTCTTTTCTTATTCCAAGTGGATCGATGTACTCAGTAATCGAATATTAAACTACGAATAAGCATATAAAAGTACTACATCCCAAAAACCAACTATACAACAACTTAATTACATGAATACTCTACATGGATAAGGGCTTCAAAGATAAGTCCATGGTGAACCAACTAACCTTGAATCAACAACAAGCTACAACCTAAAACAACCTAGTCTAACCTGAGCATTAACACACACGGTTCAGTCTAGTTTACAAATCGGTTAGAATACAATTGTTAAATATGAAATTATAAATAAGAATTCCTTTTTACACAAAATGAGTATAAGCCCAAGACAACTTCATAGGATTTTTAAGGCTTGGCAGCTCATAAGATTCTAGAAATAGCAAAAGAAAACACCAGGAAGGGTATTAACTTCATCAAAGAGGTGCTAAGCTTCGAGATATGCATATAGTATAGCATCAATAGATGGCATCAAACCTTCAACAAAACAACATATAAACTCACTTATGAGTTTGTTTAATCAAAAGTGATCATTTTACTTAAATAGATACCAATTAGTTTTGAGGCTATGATTTGTTTCATCCTCGCAAACCAAAATATATAGGACCCAAAGCATCAAATGGAAATAACTCAACAAGCCATTGCAATAGGGATCTAGAACTCCAAAGTCAACGATACCATCAAAACATCAATTTGCATTCAAAACTCAAAAGTAAATATGATCTTACGATCAAATCATCAAACATTAACATTTGAATCCAAAACAACAAGGTTCATCAATAATGATAATTCAGATCCGAAAACATCATAATATTGCACATTCAAGTAGCTCTGTCATGAGCTTTGCTGAGTACCATATACGCATCTATTACTACGATCCGTCTCCATCGAGTAAGCTCTAGGACAACCCATCACGGTTGAGTATAGCTTATTATGATGACATGTCTCGGTCTTATTCGCACCTTTACTACTACCTATCTCGGTTGATTGTATCACCAAGATGACTCGTCTCAGTCCAATATAATTTTACCATGACCCATCACGTTCAAGTAACTTCAGTCATGAGGACACATATGTATGCCTCCTCAGGTCCATTTTCAATTCAAAGCAAGTATCAGCATTAACAACGGGATGTGTCATAGACTTATGAATAGTATCCTAGTAGCGCTAACTATGCATCTCATACAACACATTCTCACTACTGATTTACTACTAGCTCATCAATTCCACACCGAAATCATCAGAAACATCGAATAATCAAAAATACCAAATCAACTTCTTCAATTATGCAGATCTATAATTAACTGAAAAAAATATACCTTTGCATCCCATGCCACGAGATTTACTATACCGTTTAATCACAAACACACCTTTCTCGAAGGGTGCAGAAATGTGTATTTTATATATGGAAAATACTTGGTTTAACAAAAACATAATGGTAAAACAATTTTGGAAACACTTAATTTATTATTATAAAATCCTATATAATTCGAAAATATATAAATTTATTATTTCCTTGAGACAATTCTATTTGTAAAACTAAAAATGATAAACTATTTGTCTCAAGGCTATAAAAAAATTGATATATATATATATATATCCTACTTATAAAACCCATGCACGTGCGTAATCTAACCAGTAAATTCAACATGAAAACTCATCATATAAATTACCAAAAATCTGTAAATCCGGGCTTCTGATTGTTTATGTATAAGTTTACTTTATTAGGAATAAGCATTAAAAATCCAAAGTCACTAAGCTTAAGGAATTCAATAGGAAAATCAATAGGAAAACAAAGCAGTACACTATAGCAGGCACGAAAAATTACCTGCAAATTATACTTATTGGATTGACCTACGGGTCAACCCATACATGGGATGTATGAACCCATGATTCGACACATCTTATGCCCAGGTCACCCAGTTAATGAGAATTTCTCAAGCATGAAACCGTTCCTGATTGCAACTTAGAGCAACAATTTCTAGCATCAAACTGAATCACAATGGCCTGGAACTTTGCTTGATCTAAGACTAGCAACCCTAATTTAACGCAGAGAAAGAAATACATGAATTCATTAAGATTTGAGCAAGATATTACAGTCCAAACAAGGACTTAGGACTGTTTTGCATCACGTAAATAAAATATTGATAGAAGCATATGAAATTCAATGAATAACAAATCAAGTCACCTCAGATGAATAATAGAACATTTGTAAACTTGAAGGTGTGAGCAAACAACAATCTTTCTTGGATTCTTGACTCAGTTCCCATGATTTGTAGCCTTTAGGAAGTGATTTTAAGCATCAAAAACTTGAAAAACCATGAAGTACCGACATGCATGGAAGAAGAAGTTTGTTGTAGCCTTTCTTCTTTGATTTCATAGATTAGCATGTTGCTACATGAACTGGAGTTGATTAAGATGAGAGTTTCTCTCTTTAATTTATTTAAAACGAAGGAAGTTTGCATTAGGATTTTGGGGAGGCCATGCATTCACTATCTTAGGAAGAAGGAAAAAATAAGTAGAAAGAAGAAGTCCCTAGAAAAAAGAAAGTTCTCTAATTTCTCAGGAACTTTTTTCTTTTTGGGCCTTGGATCCAAGAACCCCTTAACTCATAATCCGACTAAAGTGTTACAAATATAAGTGCTGCAAATTTATATTAGTTAGGCTCCACGCCAAGATACACAAGTTTACCCCTTTTAACACGAAATTCTAATTCATGACACACTCCAGCAATGTTTAATCCTTACAAATTATTTTACACGCATGGCACACCACTTTCAAAACCAATTAAACACAAATATTAATGTAATTATGTTTGTCAAAATAATTTTTTCGGCAAAGTCGTCCAGTTTTTAAGGTGACCACAAGCACCTTTTATTATAACTAATAATAAAAATCCATATAATACAATTGATTGTTAGTCGACAATCAACTATTCAGTTTGTAAGGTGGACCATCCACCACCTATGGAGTTTATAGTGTTCCGTCCACTCTACCTAGTCAGGCTTACTCTACTGGAACTTGCTAATTAACTAGACTGTAATATGTTTGGGTTTTAAGGTGGTTCGTCCACCATTGCTCCATGCAGGGAGTCACATGTTTTGTAACAAATAGTCTACAAAGTAGAGAAAACATAAATGTTACATGATCACAAATAAAACCTAGTACAGAAACTAGATACACAAGGTACACAACATGTACTAGGCAACAATGTACAGTGTAGCAGTAATCCTTACATTGAAATGGATCCATCCTTCATACTGATATGACATAAGGCAAGATAGCTGATAGGACAACAACTTGCAATTTCTTGAGCTCCACGCCCAAAGATATGCAGCTCGAGCTATGTTCTATCATTGACATCAATGGCCAGAGAGGGGTGACACGTGAGATGTGAGGGAAGTTCACCAGAAGACAACAACGTTGAGAGCAGGAAGCTTAACCTGTGTTACTAATTTTCAATGAATAGAGAAGAAGCACGCCCATTAAAAACGCATGAACCCAACTACAACCATTAGCACAAATCGATTTACATGGTAAGATGACATACTTCAATAACCCATTGAAACAATCCAAAATACACAGCTAAAATAGTAAACACAATTCATACAACAAGAAGCAATAGACAAGATGAAATCATAGCACCCAATGAACACCCTTAAACACGGATAGAACCATCATGAAAAGTTCAAGATAATGTTGTGCCCAACGCAGTACCTATCGAGCTTAGGAATTAACAGAACACTCGATAGAGCGAGCTACCGTACAAAACAAGTTGAGACGCGAATCTACTCATGATGGAAGGCGTTGCTGGTGACAATGACAATCCACGTCGACAACTTTCTTCCAGAATTAGAAAGTAGGAACCACCAGATGAAGGACATGCCGAACCATCACGTGGTTGCCTGAAATGTCCACTGCTCTGAAATTGAAAGAGAAAACTAAAGAGTTTCGTGTAATAACTGGTAGACTGGAGAGGCATGAAAAATAGGGGTCATCAAAGCCAGAGCTTAGATCTAAAAGGAAAGACATGGTTCTCGGTAAGAAAAATCATGCGTTGCGAAAGCAAGAGAGTAGGGAAGAGGTTGAATGAAAGGAAGAAGGGAAGGGTTTGAAGAATTGAAATGAAGAGATAAAGAGATGGTTAAGAAAGAAGTACCCTTGATGCCATTTACAATTCCCCACCGCGAACAGAGCTCTAAAAAACATGAAATTTCACCAATTTCTGTTGGTCAAAATAATTATTTTACCTTTAAAATATATTTATAATTTTACAAACAAAGTTACACACTTCATCGACTTAAATAGAATAAATCAATTGACTATATAAAATATTTCAGGTGTTCTAATATTTCATAATCAATATTTGTAACATCCCAGAAATATTCGATAACTGGAATATGAGATTAATTAGAGATTTAATTATGAATAATTAATTTTATTTTGATACATGAGGTAAAAATCAAATATATTGTTTCGTGTATGGATTGAATTCGATTCGAAATCAAATATTTATTTGAATTGAAGTCGGATTGGAATTTGACTGAAAACATAGAACGATTGAATTTAAAAGTAAACGTAGTTAACAGCAAATAAATTGGAAATCTTGTTTGTCGAAATATTTGGAAAATCGGCCTGGGTATGTGAGTATTTATGTGGAAAGAAAATTGGAATTTACGTCTCAAAATTTGAAACAAGCGAAATTGATGTGTGGACAAAAGAGATAAAAACGGTGAACCAGTAAATAATTTTAAAATAAAATAGCGTCGTATGCAAACAAAGTCGAATTAAAGCCAGAATAATTTATTTGATTCAGAACGTAAAGATAGAGTGGTACATATAATTTTTGTCGTATTTAAGGTTTGTGCTAACGGTTCAAATATTTAGTGTCCAACGATGGGTTGCGGTAGGGTTGGATTTTTTTTTGGGTACCAACAAATAAATATTTCCCCGTAAGTTGTCTCCCCAGATGTAATCTACCTCACATACAAGTTCAGCCAACCTATATCTGAGTCGCGCAGCTAACCTAAAGTCTATTTGAGTGAACATTGTTCTTATCTCAAAATTTTCTTTCTATAAATCAACTTCTTCGTCTTATTCCCTTCAGCAAAACCCTAAATCAAAAATGGCATTCTCCCAAATGATTAAAGGTCGAAGCCAAATCGCTCTTCCCCCACAAAATCAGTTCTTTCCCTTTTCAATTAAAATCAGAAATTTCCCCCAAAACCCTAATCGAAATCATGGTTCCTAAACTTGAAGCCTTGGATCAGAACCACATCATGCACTCGACTGAGCGCCACCATCACGTCGACGTCTAGTTCTCCAAATCGTGGCTTCAAAGAACATCGGCCCTCGAATCAAAGTCGCTGCTCCAATATCCATCGTTGCGCCTTCTTGCTGTAGCATTCAAGGTGAGTGTTAACTCACCCATGATTGTCTTGTTTCAAGTATTTTAACCTCAATTTCAACTTGGATATAATAGTTGACACTTCGGTGTTTTTGTTGGTTGTCTTATGGATGATTGTTCGATGTTGTGAATCCCAGCTCTGCTTGGTATTGCTATTAGAAATTTTTGCTTACATACAGTTCATATATGTATATGCATGCTTGCTTATGTGTGTATTTAATTTGTATTTCAGATCTAGATATATCTGTCGTTCACCCTTGCAATGGCCTTAAAAAATCTAGTGACATACGATACTGTCGTTATGTAAGAGTGTATTTATTGACTGAAATAAACACAGATTAAGGAAAGAAAAAAAGGGTAATGCTAGTTGAAACCTGCAGAAAATGTTATGCCTCATTAAACACAACATGTTAAATTGCATATGCATGCTTGTGTCCATCAAAACCATGTGTCGATTCCCCTGTTCCTTTTGTATGCGTTGTTAGGTAACGTTCCCTGTTGCACCTTGATTTAAAAATGGGTTCAAACTGTATGATTATATAATCCTTGAAATCATTACTGAAGTAGGTTATCTATATATCTTAAATAGTAAGAATTTTAGTTATACACTGTGATCAGGCATTTTGCTCAACTGTTAAGTGGCCTGTAATAAAAAGTGAAGACTCCTATAGCCTGCTTGTTGGACTGTTTTGCTGTGAAGTTTACCATGAATTTGCTTTCATTGATAAATTAAAAACCAACTTTTATAGATCAATAATTTGTTTCTTTGAAGCATTTCTAATGAAAATGATAACTGTAAAGATCACAAAGATAGTATACGGATGCTTAGGTTACACTCACAATTGGCCTGTTGATTTTATATAATACTGCCTACTTATAATTTGCCTTAATCTTCGATGTTTGCCCCTGCTGTTTCACTTGTTTGTCTTGGCATCCCTTTTATCTCGTTCTAGTTACCTGTTTGATTTCGTATGTATGCCTTTCCTGAACCTTGGCTATCTTGATATTATGGGACATATTCGGAAATAAAACTGCTGCATATTAGTATTTAAGCAACCATGCACTTGTGTTTGAACACCGAAAGCCAAGACTTTGGACCATTGAAAGGATTGTAGTTGGGTTAACTGTAGAAGCTTTCATACTTGATAGCATCTCCATCGTTCTTATGGCGCCACCTACCTTTACTACTACACTTAGTATGATATCATATGAATTCAAATCTAAAACAAAATTATTGAGCAAACTCACATTGTAACCCCTATTACAAATCAATTCTGATAATACATGCCGCAAGTATTAAGTGGGTATGCTTGTTTCACCTCACATACTACATACCTGTATCGGTTGTTGGTTTGAGTACTGTGAACATTTTGAACAAACTCTGTGAACATGAACACAAAAGCAAAATTATACCCTGTTATTAAAAAAAAAACTTAACTGGAATTCAAACAAATTTGAGGGTTTGCATTCTTCACGAAAGATGTCTGTTTACATTTGCAGTATATGGTAACAATTGTTTCAAAGTATAAATGTATATGTGTTCTCAAATACGCCCTCATTCCAGTAACTAAGTTCAAAAATATGTTATTTGGATGCCTTCATTTTTGGTGCTGCTGAGTCTATCAAAAATTCCACTCATGCTGTCTCGACTGCCTCTAATGCATATTCATTTCTATATCTTGTACTAGGAAAACTCCTCTGCGACATAAAAAAAATTGCTTCGGGAAAATGATTGAAAACTTGCTAAATGTATCATAATAACAGCTCGTCATGTAGATGTATTAGTATACCGGTTATTGCATATAATGTACATGTGTTTTTTTTCTTGTTGTAAAACCTGAACAGGTCCATGTAGTATTCCAGGAAGCACTATATTGAAACACATAACTTGAAATGCACTTTGCATCCATACACACATGTACTTTTGTAATGCACAAATATTTTTGGGGTAGCCTGGATAACCATTTCTCGTGTAGTTGATGCACATATCTGTTCTCATAACTACCTTGTTGTAAACTTTATATATATATATATATATATATATATATATATATATATATGGTTGTTGCAACACATGATACATTTTGGTTGACATCTGAGAACAATTTGGTGGGTTAACTATATACCTTGTCTCTCATATACCCAGTTTTGAAGACCTGAACTACTAGTAAAATAATTTGTGTACACACTTGCTTTCCGTGCCTCTCCCTGTTGTGTTAAACAGTCCATCGTTTGGCAGTACCTAGCTATGTGGTTTATCTTACTTGATCCTGTATATTGCATTGAGCACTGTTGAGATGCGTCTATTATTTTTGTGTGCCTGTGCTATGATCTGTTTTTTTCCGCTCTTGATTTTGGCTGCATGCACTAGCCAAGTTGCATTTAGTCCATGGAGTTTTCTTATCTATTGTAAGCAGGGTTTTTGATATATGTGTGTGTGTGTGTGTGTGGTGGCCGATGTACACATGTATATACATATACCATAGTATGTGTATATGTATGTCATCAACATACGTATGTATATATAAATTTCATCTGCTGTCCTGAGTTGTTCATCCCAAGTTGCTATGCTAAAAGTTTAAATAAATTGTTAGAATTAACTAATATATTCCAGTTGTCATTGAAGTTAATCTACTTGAACTATGATTAATCCTGACTCGAGTGTTTTATGTTTTTGCATGAACGCTCGGGTCAGACCCAAGCGGTGCAGATTTAAAGATTTCAGCATAGGGTTCGAAGATTTGCAAGGCTGGGAATTCCAGGAGACGCGCACTCTGAAGATTTTTAATACGATAAAGATTTTCCTTGTATTTTAAACTATTCTTTTAAAATTCCGCTGTACAGAAATTTTGTATCAAATTTTTGATTAATATTTATAGAAGTTATTTCACTGTTGAACACTGTGTTATTTAATCATTTTGTGTTTTCTGTGTTGATTCTATGTTTGAACTTTGTAAGCTAAATAACGATCCGTCGATTTGGACGTTTTAAGTTGGTTTAATGAGACAACCCGAACTTCCCCGTAAGGAAAGCACGGATTGAGTTAAGAACATGACAAATCAGAACACAGGCAGAAGAACATTTCATTGTTAATTACAACAATTCCATCAGAATACAAGAATATACAGAGTATGAATAAATATTATGCATACGGTAAATATCAGAGATTACAATAAATTACATAGTAGCGAAAAAACAATACAAAACACAACTGAAAGTAATACACGGATACAGAGCTTTCCGAGCATCGTTCTAGCTGTAAATCAGGATCCTGTGTGTATAAATCTGCAAAACAAAAACTACTAGCTGCCCGTGTCGAAAATAGGGGCACCCAAAGTTTAGGTTAAAACAATAAACTCTAGGTCAGTCATGTGACTTGTATGAGAACTAAAATAGTTATTAATCTTTATTTTAAAAGAGAGTAATTCAAGGTACCACGCCGTATAACACGGAACAGGTTTCCTCCCAAGAATACCAATGCATAAAACAAACCGCGCAATGCTAAATAAAGAAAAATGAAGCTACTATAAGACCCAGGACCCATCACACAATGTAATGCAAGCTGGAGATAGGGTTTTTACCATATAATAGCCAAAGAATGCTTGATATGCTAAAAACAAATCATTTGATACTATTATAAGTGCATAGTGTATAAAACAATTTCAATCATAAGTATCAATCATATACGGCATGAGTGCCCCATCCCACTATGTCGCGATACTAGGCTCTACAAATAAAACCGCACATATCACATATTGGAAGTTGGATTTCCATCTGTGAACCGAGGCAAAAGATAGTCCGCACCGAATTCGAGACTCTCTAGCCCGAGCCACAGGACAAGTACTCAGTCAAGCCCTTGGATCGCCAGGGCCGGTCCACCGATGTGGATAAAAATGCCTGAACACTGCGTTTCCCCGCCCTTTGGGGGCGTAAATGAGCCAACGAATGACTCCATCGGCTTCACATAGTCACCGATATATCTGAAGCGCCTCGCAACAGCAACAACCACATAAGTCAAACTCATTAGGGCGTGTAAAACCACTGACGCCACTTCTAACTAGAAGGAAACGCATGCCCTCCCTGATGTCCTCTCTCGTTTCTGGTTCACAATCGGGGTGTGAGGCTCGCGAATCAACGCTACACAAGGCTATACCACATAGGTCGTGCTTTGATCATTAACAACAAGACTTTGGTTTTCAACAAAACCCTTGATCATTTGCCACTTAGGCGTTCCACACAGGCAATTCACTCCATGTGTTTGATATCCATCAATATATAACCCCTGAGCTCGTACGTCTCAAAGAAGGGTGTTAAACAAGAGAATAAATTCTCCGCCGCCAAACAGATATATATATATATATATATATATATATATATATATATTTAATAGAAATCAATCACACAGAATAAAATCCAATGTCAGACACACAGTCCATTTACAAGTTCGTTCTGGGTCTGAACGAAACCGGAGGCAACTTGTACCTCGCATATCCATCAATCTCCAAGTACATCTGGACGACCACTAACTGATTCCCTCCTCTTGGGTGTACGGCCCAATCAAGATCATCAGTAATCACCCAAACGACGTGAAGACCTCCGGTCTTCGACCATCGTCTCCATCTTCGACTTATCGTCGTATCAGTTATTCAGAAGGGATAAACCCGGTCTTTCCAAATAACTCGTGTATATAATAAACAAGTGTTACACAAACACAACATACGCCTAATTCCAATTCACCAGTCACTAAACATAAATTAGTAATGGAACAATTCCCCAATTATTAACCCCGAAGGCCGAAACCAACATCAGATCAATACCCAGGAAACCATTCATCTTAACTAATCTTTAGTTAGTTGCTAAACTTCACATTCTTAGGGATAGGTTCCCATTAATTTTATCAAAGATAAATTGCTCAAATTTATTCTTTAATCTTCTTTTGAATATCAATTCAAACTAGTCGGGATTAGCGAACCACACCGAAGTAATCATTTATTTTATTTCCCAATCTCAACCTATTCATCCCATGAAGTAAAACTGGTCATACTTCATATCTAACACCACGGTGTTATCGGTAAATTCAATTACCATTTCACGTTCAAATCTAATTAAAGATTTAACTATCGCCTGGAGCAAAACTGGTGATACTCCATTCTCGATCACTTCAATCTAATTAAAGATTCATTAAAACTCCACTTAGTTTTAATCTTCCCAAAAATCAATATCCATGATTATTTAACTTGGGAAAATCACATCCTGGCTTTAACTGGGTTAAAGAACCAATGTCATTTAAAACACGGTTCACTATAAACCCAAAATCACATTCCATTATTTATCGGGTTAAATAAAAAGTGTTATTTAAAACACCGTTTACGATAAACCCAAAAATCAATTCAAATTCAATTACAATTAAATTCCATTTAATTGGTACACTTCATTAAATCTAAATAAAAAGATTTAATCTTTTTCTCAACTGGGTTCAAGAACAGTGTTAATGAAGACACCATTCACGACAAACCCAAATCCCATTTGATATTAAACACAAGGCTCTGAATAGAAAATATATCGGCTTATATTCAATATCAAATTCTACGACCAACAAATATCGTATTGGAAATAACGATATTAATATACCTTTCAAATTCCCATAACAATATCTGTATCGTCACGAAATCCAACATCGAAATATTCCAAAGACAATTTCGATTCAAATCCATTCCAATTCAATTATTGGAAATTCTGGTTATTTTCAAAACCATTTCAAATCCACTTTATTTATTTCAAAAATAAATTGATTTTAATTCTAGTTCAAAACTAGTTCATTTCGATAAAATCTAATTTTATCTTTTCAAATATGGAGTTTTTCATCCCAATTCTTCACAAATCATTTCTTATGATTTTACACAAATTATTGATATTTTTAATAATTTTATCAAGGCCCGTACAGTCGATTTCCATCAACGGCCATCGAACTGCACTTACAACGACCTTTTCCAAATTTGATTTGGACATAATTCCAAATCCAACCATTAGATTTCAAATTTCTAACATTCATTAGAAAGCTCTTTTCGACAAAAACCCAACGATTCCGGTTTTAGGAGAATCCGACGGTCAGATCTCCCGTAATATCCGTTCGAACTCAATGGTCGAAATTCGCGAACTGCCGCGGCGCGGCGCGTTCTATTCAGGCCATTATATTATACATATAATATATATAATATATACTTCATCGATTTCCTTTTAAAACATATTTTATAAATCGTTTTAAATCTGTTTTCAAAACGATTTCAACTTCCTTTTCAAATTCAAATCAAGATTGAATTTTTCAATATAAATTCATTTTAATTTCATTTCAAATTGATTTCAATCCAATTTCAATTTAATTCGAATTTCAATTCATTTCAAATTTCAATTCATTTCAATTTAACTCGAATTTCAAATCTATTCAGTTTAATTCGAATTTCAAATCTATTCAATTTAATTCGAATTTTGAATCTATTCAATTTAATTCGAATTTCGAATCTATTCAATTTAATTCGAATTTCAAATCTATTCAATTTAATTCAAATTTCAAATCTATTCAATTTAATTCAAATTTCAAACCTATTCAATTTAATTCGAATTTCAAAATCACTTTCAATATTCATTGAAAATTGGATAAAATCGATATAAATATCGTTCACGTCAAAATGACGTCAATCTATCCAACACGGCTTTTATTCAACCCATGAATGTTTATTCTATTCAACACATGAATATTTTCCAATTCAACACATGAATTTATTTTCAATTCAACACATGAATTCACTTTCTACATTGGAATGAGACCCAATCAATTACCATATAATGTTAATTATATGCATTTTCTACAACACATGTATATAAACAACAATGATAAATAATCAACCATCATCCAAAGTGCACCACACAACTGCATAAGCATTAAATATAAATAATTAACGCTTACACAGTCTGTCAACCCATCGATTGACATACAATAAAAAATCGGGATTAGTGTACATCAAATATCATCCCAATACCCGTGTGGGGTTTCAAATCAACAAATACGGATTTTATTTGTGCAGTTGGGCGATGTGTAAAATTTATTGTCTCAATCATTATCAGTCAAATCAGTGTATATAAACAAATCGTCCGATTTGTTAATAAATATTTATTTCATATACACATTAAAAATTATATTTTAACTATAAATTATTTTCCACTATTTAATATTTTATTTCATTCCACATCACACAATCAAATTTCACTACACAGCAACCAAACAAACAAGTCATCCATGGTCTGTGGGCGACGGGTGTCGGGTGCCGCTAAGCACCGTCTGCATCCTAGTATATATTTCAACTAGAAATTAGATTAAAAGTGAGAAGTTCTCACCAAATAGCTAAACCAAACGCCTCGACTCTTCTTATGTAGGAAATCTTCCTTTGGTCACTTTCGTCGCCCGTATTCATTACATATATAAAAATCACATTTTTATATTCTCTAATATATAAAAATCATATTTTTAATTCGCTACTTCGTTATAAATTTTTTTATTTTTATAATGCTCTTCTTCTAATAAAGATTATATTTTTATAACACTACTTCATATATGTAAAAATTATATTTTTCTTGCTACGTAACATAGGTAAAATTTATATTTTTATATCCACAAAAATCGTATTTTCTATTATGAAAAATCTAACATTTCTCTAATGAAAGATCATAACTTTCTACTAATAAAAATCTGATCTTTTACATTATAAAAATCTGACCTTTTACATTTTAAAAATCCATTCTTTTTCTCTATAAAATCTATTCTTTTTCTTGTATGTTATATAAAAAAAATCTCATTTCTAAAACAACGTTATATATATAAATCTTATTTCTATTACATAAAAATTGGATTTTTATTTCAAATTGAAACCACATGTATAAAAAAAATCGTATGTTTTTATATTAGCAAGGATAGGTAGAAATAAATAAATAAACATAAGTAAATAATTAATTGAAAAAACTTACAGTTGAACGTGTGGGAGAGGGGAGGGCTGCCGGGGTTCGTCGAAGGCGAGATGCGCGGGTTCAGATGGTCGGAGGGCGAAGCTGACCGGAGGCGGGTTGCGCTATTGGGTGTCTCGACGGAGGTTTGGGCGTGGGGGTCTTGGGGGTATCGCATTCAAATTGAACAGGAGGGAGAAGGGAGCAGATCGATGGGGGGTGGCGTCAGCAAGCCGTGGTTTGGGAGGTGTGCGCCTGAGGGGGTGGAGCTTCGACGAGGGGCGGTGGCGGTTTCCGTCGCTGGTGGAGCGATTTGTTTTGTTGTTTTTTTTCTAAATTCGATTTCGGTTTTCAACGATGAAAGGGGGTAGGGGGTGGGTTTGACCGGGATGTAGGGATAAAGGGGGTGTGGGCCATTATTTAATTAGTTTATTGTATATTTAATTTTCAACCGAAAAGTTGACTTTTTATTCGAACTCGAAACGAGACCCAACGACCATCATCCCTAGCTAATTACCCCTATTCCGAACACAATGAGATATGTCCCGTAAGCCAATCCGGCCGTTTCGATCAGTTTTCATCAAAATAAAAATAAAAATAAATAGAACGGTCAATATTGATTTTAATGTACATTTTAAATTACCGGGGCCACATACTAACTCTGAAAATTCCAGAAAAATATTTCTAGCTTCGTATTGACAATACGGTTCTAACAAAACTAATTTCATCGAATTGTGAAAAATGGCCATTTTCCAGTCGATTAAAATTGACTATAACTGGTCAAACGCATTTAAGTGTGCCACGCTCACATATTGATTCTAAAAATTCTAGAAAAATAAACCTAGCAATGTTGGGATGATACGGTCCCAACAAAACTAGTTTCGTCGAAAACGAAGGTCGTGAGCAAAAGACTATTTTTAAGGCCTTTATTTTATATTAAAATATATATAAATTCCATAGCGACTTTTTTTGAATTTTAAACTGGACATAACTTTCAACTTCTAAAGTGAAATCTCAGTTTCTTAGCTTCGTTAGAAAGATATGATTAAACAGTTTCAAATATTTCTCGTTCCGTCCAATTCCTACTTATATTGAATTATGTATATTCATTTGAAATTAGAAATCGAATTTTCAAACTACCGTGCCATTTCAATTCCTTTTATAATTAAAAATAAATATTTATATTCTAACGACGATTCAAATATATATATATATATACTTCTACTTATATTCAAAATAGATTTCTCGTCGATATTATTTAAAATAATTCATTTTAATAATTCAAAATTCATCAAAATTGCCAAAATAAAAATTTTAAATTGGCTCAGAATTTCCGGGTTATTACAATCCCCCCCACTTAAAACTTTTCGTCCCCGAAAACGAACGAAGCCGAAAGTTGTTTTACAAACCAACTCAACTTCCATTATTTCCTTTACGGCTTAAGTTCTTCAATTTTCAGTTTCTAAGAACTTTTCAAAATTTTCAAAAATTTGGCTAACACCCTAAATTTTCGAAATTTTTTGCCATAACCTCCCCTGCACCGGGGACTTGGGGATATTTCATATAGCCTCCCATGGCCTTCTTCAATCCAAAAGAAAAAGCAAAGGCCAATTGGCTCATAAAGTCATCCAAAACCCAAGAAATAAAATAAACATGTACCTATTTGTCGGGCAAACAATTTTATTCCTCTTCTCTAGCCTCGTTGCAATGACCTATTCACACATATATATATACATGTATGCATTTGCAAATAATTTTCAATACAGTTCAATATTTGGTTCAATTTGGCCTAAATTTACCTTTCTTTCACATAATGGTTTAAATAAATAATCATACAACACAACCATCAATCAATTAGTGAATTAACGTTTCAAACTCATAATTTTGCTATATATACAAAAAATCATGTTTTTGATGCCAAATCACATCAATAGTCCCTATCTAATTTTGGTTCTCACACCAGTCAATTGGAATCATATAGAAATCCCACTTTCAAAACCCGAACATAAATATTGATGATGCCAAGGTCATTATCAACATCATTTCCAGGCGACTAGAGTGTGATTCTATGTCTATCCAGTATATTAAAACTTCGAATATACGTTCATGACGCGTATATACAAAAACTTTATATACTCGATTGCCCGAATTCAATACAAATAAAATATTCAAATACATACGAAATGGTTTAAATTTCAAAACAAAATTGTTTTCATTTGAAAAATATACTCTTTACACTCGTTCTAGGATACTACTGATCCTATCTCACGAGTAATTCTCATTGGATATTACTAATCCAATATCTGATGAATTCTTTCGTATGGTTCTAATGTGTCTTGTTCTCGAGCTCTGTAAACCAAAGCTCTGATACCAACTGAGACGACATGAACTTCCCCGTAAAGGAAAGCACGAATTGAGTTGAGAACACGACAAATCAGAACACAGGCAGAAGAACATTTCATTGTTAATTACAACAATTCCATCAGAATACAAGAATATACAGAGTATGAATAAATATTATACATACGGTAAATATCAAAGATTACAATAAATTACATAGCAGCGGAAAACCAATACAAGACACAACTGAAAGTAATACACTGATACAGAGCTTCCCGAGCATCGTTCCAACTGTAAATCAGGATCCTGTGAATATAAATCTGCAAAACCAAAACTACTAGCTGCCCGTGTCGAAAATAGGGGCACCTAGAGATTAGGTTAAAACAATAAACTCCAGGTCAGTCATGTGACTAGTGTGAGAACTAAAACAGTTATTAATCTTTATTTTAAAAGAGAGTAATTCAAGGGACCACACCGTATAACATGGAACGAGTTTCCTACCAAGAATACCGGTGCATAAAACAAACAACGCAATGCTAAATAAAGAAAATTGAAGCTATTATAAGACCCAGGTCCCATTACACAATGCAACGAAAGCCGGAGGATAGGGTTTTTACCTTATAATAGCCAAAGAATGCTTGATACGCTAAAAACAAATCATTTGATACTATTATAAGTGCATAGTATATAAAACAATTTCAACCATAAGTATCAATCATAGACGGCATGAGTGCCCCATCCCACTATGTCGCCATACTAGGCTCTAAAAATAAAACCGCACATGTCACGTATTGGAAGTTGGATTTCCATCTGTTAACCGAGGCAGAAGATAGTCCTCATCGAATTCGAGACTCTCTAGCCCGAGCCTCAGGACAAGTACTCAGTCAAGCCCTTGGATCGTCAAAGCCGGTCCACCGATGTGGATTAAAATGCCTGAACACTGCATTTCCCTGCCCTTTGGGGCGTAAATGAGCCAACAAATGACTCCTTCGGCTTCACATAGTCACCGATATATCCGAGGCACCTCGCAACAACAACAACAACATAAGTCAAACTCGTCAGGGCGTGTAAAACCACTGACGCCACTTCTAACTAGAAGGAAACGCATGCCCTCCCTGATGTCCTCTGCCGTTTCTGGTTCACAACCGAGGTGCGAGGCTCGCGAATCAACACTACACAAAGCTATGCCACACAGGCCGTGCTTTGATCATCAACAATAAGACTTTGCTTTTCAAAAAAGCCTTGATCATTTGCCACTTAAGCGTGTCACACAGCCAATTCACTCCATGCGTTTGATATCCATCAATATATAACCCCTGAGCTCGTACGTCTCAGAGAAGGGCGTTAAGCAAGAGAATAAATTCTCCGCTGCCAAACAGATATATATTTAATAGAAATCAATCACACAGAATAAAATCCAATGTCAGACACACAGTCCATTTACAAGTTCGTTCTGGGTCTGAACGAAACCGGAGGCACCTTGTACCTCGCATATCCATCGATCTCCAAGTACGTCTGGACGACCACTAACTGATTCCCTCCTCTTGGGTGTACGGCCCAATCAAGATCATCATTAATCACCCAAACGACGTGAAGACCTCCGGTCTTCGACCACCGTCTTCATCTTCGACTTATCGTCGTATCAGTTATTCAGAATGGGATAAACCCGGTCTTTCCGAATAACTCACGTATATAATAAACAAGTGTTACACAAACACAACATACGCCTCATTCCAATTCATCACTCACTAACCGTAAATTAGTAAGGGAACAATTCCCCAAATATTAACCCCGAAGGCCGAAACCAACATCAGATCAATACCCAGGAAACTATTCATATTAACTAATCTTCAGTTAGTTGCTAAACTTCACATTCTTAGGGATAGGTTCCCATTAATTTTATCAAAGATAAATTGCTCAAATTTATTCTTTAATCTTCTTTTGAATATCAATTCAAACTAGTCGGGATTAGCGAACCACACCGAAGTAATCATTTATTTTATTTCCCAATCCCAACCTGTTCATCCCATGAAGTAAAACTGGTCATACTTCATATCTAACACCACGGTGTTATCGGTAAATTCAATTACCATTTCACGTTCAAATCTAATTAAAGATTTAACTATCGCCTAGAGCAAAACTGGTGATACTCCATTCTCAATCACTTCAATCTAATTAAAGATTCATTAAAACTACACTTAGTTTTAATCTTCCCAAAAATCAATATCCATGTTTATTTAACTTGGGAAAATCACATCCTGGCTTTAACGGGGATAAATAAAAAATGTCATTTAAAACACGGTTAACTATAAACCCAAAATCACATTCCATTAATTATCGGGTTAAAGAACAAGTGTTATTTAAAACACCGTTCACGATAAACCCAAAAATCAATTCAAAATCAATTCCAATTAAATTCCATTTAATTGGTACACTTCATTAAATCTAAATAAAAAGATTTAATTTTTTCTCAACTGGGTTCAAGAACAGTGTTAATGAAGACACCATTCACGACAAACCCAAATCCCATTTGATATTAAACACAAGGCTTTGAATAGAAAATATATCAGCTTATATTCAATATCAAATTCTATGACCAATAAATATCGTATTGGAAATAACGATATTAATATATCTTTCAAATTCCCATAACAATATCTGTATCCTCACGAAATCCAACATCGAAATATTCCAAGGACAATTTCGATTCAAATCCATTCCAATTCAATTATCGGAAATTCTGTTTATTTTCAAAACCATTTCAAATCCACTTTATTTATTTCAAAAATAAATTGATTTTAATTCTAGTTCAAAACTAGTTCATTTCGATAAAAACCTAATTTTATCTTTTCAAATACGGAGTTTTTCATCCCAATTCTTCACAAATCATTTCTTATGATTTTACACAAATTATTAATATATTTAATAATTATATCAAGGTCCGTACAGTCGATTCCCATCAACGGCCATCGAACTGCACTTACAGCGACCTTTTCAAAATTTGATTTGGACATAATTCCAAATCCAACTGTTAGATTTCAAATTTCTAATATTCGTTAGAAATTTCTTTTCGATATGAACCCAACGGTTCCGGTTTTAGGAGAATCCGACGGTCGGATCTCCCGTAATATCCGTTCGAAGTCAATGGTCGAAATTCGCGAACTGCCGCGGCGCGGCGCGTTCTATTCAGGCCATTATATTATATATATATATATATATATATATATATATATATATATAATATAATATATACGTCATCGATTTCCTTTTAAAACGTATTTCATAAATCGTTTTAAATTCGTTTCCAAAACGATTTCAACTTCCTTTTGAAATTCAAATCAAGATTGAATTTTTCAATATAAATTCATTTTAATTTCATTTCAAATCGATTTCAATCCAATTTCAATTTAATTCGAATTTCAATTCATTTCAATTTAATTTGAATTTCAATTCATTTCAATTTAACTCGAATTTCAAATCTATTCAATTTAATTCGAATTTCAAATCTATTCAATTTAATTTAAATTTCAAATCTATTCAATTTAATTTGAATTTCAAATCTATTCAATTTAATTCGAATTTCAAATCTATTCAATTTAATTCAAATTTCAAATCTATTCAATTTAATTTGAATTTCAAATCTATTCAATTTAATTTGAATTTCGAATCTGTTCAATTTAATTCGAATTTCGAATCTATTCAATTTAATTCGAATTTCGAATCTATTCAATTTAATTCGAATTTCGAATCTATTCAATTTAATTCGAATTTCAAATCTATTCAATTTAATTTAATTTGAATTTCAAATCTATTCAATTCAATTCGAATTTCAAAATCACTTTCAATATTCATTGAAAAATGAATAAAATCGATATAAATATCATTCATGTCAAAATGGCGTCAATCTATCCTACACGGCTTTTATTCAACACATGAATGTTTATTCTATTCAACACATGAATATTTTCCAATTCAACACATGAATTTATTTTCAATTCAACACATGAGTTCATTTTCTATATTGGAATAAGGCCCAATCAATTACCATATAATGTTAATTATATGGATTTTCTACAACACATGTATATAAACAACAACGATAAATAATCAACCATCATTCAGAGTGCACCACACAACTGCATAAGCATTAAATATAAACAATTAACGCTTACACAGTCTGTCAACCCATCGATTGACACACAACTAAACAATCGGGATTAGTGTACATCAAATATCATCCCAATACCTATGTGGGGTTTCAAATCAACAAACATAGATTTTATTTGTGCAGTTGGGCGATGTGTAAAATTTATCGTCCCAATCAATATCAGTCAAATCAGTGTATATAAACGAATCGTCCGATTTGTTTATAAATATTTATTTCATATATACGTTAAAAATTATATTTTTAACTATAAAATATTTTCCACTATTTTATATTTTATTTCATTCCACATCACACAATCAAATTTCACAACACAGCAACCAAACAAACAAGTCATCCATGGTCTGTGGACGACGGGTGTCGGGTGCTGCTAAGCACCGTCTGCATCCTAGTATATATTTCAACTAGAAATTAAATTAAAAGTGAGGAGTTCTCACCAAATAGCTAAACCAAACGCCTTGACTCTTCTTATGTAGGAAATCTTCCTTTTGTCACTTTCGTCACCCGTATTCACTACATATATAAAAATCACATTTTTATATTCTCTAATATATAAAAATCATACTTTTAATTCGCTACTTCGTTATAAAATTTATATTTTTATAACGCTCTTCTTCTAATAAAGATTATATTTTTATAACGCTACTTCGTGTATGTAAAAATTATATTTTTCTCGCTACTCAACATAGGTAAAATTTATATTTTTATATCCACAAAAATCGTATTTTTCTATTATGAAAAATCTTACCATTCTCTAATGAAAGATCATAACTTTCTACTAATAAAAATCTGATCTTTTACATTATAAAAATCTGACCATTTACATTTTAAAAATCCATTTATTTTCTCTATAAAAATCTATTCTTTTTCTTGTATTTTATATAAAAAAAATAATGTCATTTCTAAAACAAAGCTATATATATAAATCCTATTTCTATTACATAAAAATTGGATTTTTATTTCAAATTCCTACACCTAAAAATTGGATTTTTATTTCAAATTGAAACCACATACATAAAAAAAATCGTATGTTTTTATATTAGCAAGGATAGGTAGAAATAAATAAATAAATATAAGTAAATAATTAATTAAAAAAACTTACAGTTGAACGTTTGGGAGAAGGGAGAGCTGCCGGGGTTCGTCCAAGGCGAGGTGCGCGGGTTCAGATGGTCGGGGGGGCGAAGCTGACCAGAGGCGGGTTGCGCTATTGGGTGGCTCGACGGAGGTTTGAGCGTTGGGATCTTTATGGTATCGCGTTCAAATTGAACAGGAGGGAGAAGGGAACAGATCGATGGGGGGTGGCGTCAGCAGGCTGAGGTTGGGGAGGTGCGCGCCTGAGGGGGTGGAGCTTCGACGAGGGGCGGCGACGGTTTCCGTCGCTGGTGAAGCGATTTGTTTTGTTGTTTTTTTCTAAATTCGATTTCGGTTTTCCACGATGAAAGGGGGTAGAGGGTGGGTTTGACCGGGATGTAGGGATAAAGGGGGGTATGGGCCATTATTTAATTAGTTTATTATATATTTGATTTTCAACAGAAAAGTTGACTTTTTATTCGAACTCGAAACGAGACCCAACGACTGTCGTCCCTAGCTAATTACCCTTATTCCGAACACAATGAGATATGTCCCGTAAGCCAATCTGGCCGTTTCGATCAGTTTTCATCAAAATAAAAATATAAATAAATAGAACGGTCAATATTGATTTTAATGTACATTTTAAATTACCGGGGCCGCATACTAACTCTAAAAATTCCAGAAAAAATATTTCTAGCTTCGTATTGACGATACGGTTCTAACAAAACTAATTTCGTCGAATTCTGAGACTGTTTGAAAAATGGCCATTTTCCAGTCGATTAAAATTGAATATAACTGGTCAAACGCGTTTAAGTGTGCCACACTCACATATTGATTCTAAAAATTCTAGAAAAATAAACCTAGCTATGTTGGGATGATATGGTCCCAACAAAATTGATTTCGTCAAAAACGAAGGTCGTTTGCAAAATGGCTATTTTTAAGGCCTTTATTTTATATTAAAATATATATAAATTCCACAGCGAATTTTTTTTAAATTTTAAACTAGACATAATTTTCAACTTCTAAAGTGAAATCTCAGTTTCTTAGCTTCGTTAGAAAGATATGATTAAACAGATTCAAATATTTCTCGTTTCGTCCAATTCCGACTTATATTGAATTTTGTATATTCATTTGAAATTAGAAATCGAATTTTCAAACTACCATGCCATTTCAATTCCTTTTATAATTAAAAATAAATATTTATATTCTAACGACGATTCAAATATATATATATATATACTTCTACTTCTATTCAAAATATATTTCTCGTCGATATCATTTAAAATAATTCATTTTAAATATTCAAAATTTGCCAAAATTGCCAAAATAAAAATTTAAATTGGCTCAGAATTTCCGGCTTACTACATTTAACCACCAGTTTGATGCGATCAAAAAGGTGGGACGTTACAATATTTGTGCTTTGTAACAATCCAATTAATTTACCAATGTCGTTGTCAAAGCCAAAAATACACTTTGAACAACATTCTACATTTTTTTTTCATCTTGATAAAAATCCATCATTACATTATAACTTAAATTTTCATACCCATTTCCATACACGATTTGAAACATGATAGTTATTTTATTTCATCAAGAAATACAACTTACACTATTATGCACAAAAGCACCAATTATTCATTATCTTGTTGACAACAAAATTAATGTTGATTACCGATCAATGTTGATTACCGATCAATGTTGAATATTTTCATTATCCATTTTAGTCATCAAATCATAATTTGCAAGCATAGATCGGAATAAATTTCTTATTATATCAAAGATATTTTATTTATTTCAACTTAAATTCAAAAATTTCACAAATTCTTTATTTCCTATTTTCGAAATACAGAAACACTTTGTAATCCGTTTAACCCGGGTCTTAAAAACTCGGGTTTTTACATGTTTGTTCCTCTGATATATGTTGTATATTTTACAAATATAAATATATTTAAACATGTTATTTATGTAAGTATTATAAATTTGCAAATATATATATATATATATATGCGTTAATTTAATTTAAACAAATTAAGAGAATGACAATATTTAAACATATATTTATACATATACACACACACACTAATAAATATTAGAATAATATAGATATAAGAGCACACACATAGGGTGCGTTTTTGAGAACGACAACGGGGCTTTTAATCGTGGCATTTGAGCGGGGTATTTGAGCATGACACTGTTGCTGTGACGGCCCGCCCCGCACCAGCCTGCATTTCCTCCGAAAGTGCGCTGTACACATGCCCAACTAGCACGGGACGGTCGTCAGGAGAAAGGAAAGAAGAGAATGAACTAATCAAAGAACCTGTAGAATGTCTCACAACGCATGGAGTAAAATATAATATTAATAATATACTTGACATAAAACAGGTGAGACAGTGCATAAGCTGATAACTAAAATCAACATCAACATCAGAGCAGCGGAAATCCAAATACAGCTTATTACAACTTTCCAAATTTACTGTCTCTAAACAAAAGAAAGCTAAAGTAGAAGATGCACCACTAATGCCCAAGCAGTGATCTTCAACAACACAGGGAGAATACTATATATATATATATATTACGTGGAAGCCTCCTGCTCGTCTCCGGATCATCAACCCGTACATCTCCAGCTAACCTGTCTCTAGTCTGCTCGTGTGAGCACCCAGAGTAATAAGAGGAGACATAAAACTCTGGGTCAGACATAAAGCCTGGTATGAGCGATAAGCATCTAAACAGAATAATAACAGGTATACTAAACCATACCTGAACCTGGACCTGCAACCAAAGAGTTAGTACCACATACCGTACAATACTCTAAGGTGCCATAATAAATAGTGTGAAGAATACGGGGGTGGGGTGTGCATGTCATAATGATAACAAACAAATCAACCATAGCAACCATCCTCACATCCGTCACTCAATGCGTAAAGCATACGATGTTCACCACTATCAATCGCTAGACCCATTGAAGTAGTGACGGAGTTCGACTTGCACAACTACTGCTACTACCAAGCTTACCACGTGGAGTCATGACCAAATCTTTAAAAATGACCCCACTTCATTGGTTTATAGCCCTTTAGTTGTACCCAGGCCATTGCAGCCCTGAATCCGTTCACGTACTTCCCATGCATAGTGATCCAAAGTCATAGACATCGATAGCCCCTTGGCACACGTCCCGCAGCAAAGCCCAACTCATGAAGTGAACTCGGTGGTTCCCAACTGGATCCTGAGCTCTAACTTCCATTTGGACTACCTTTGCATCTCGGGTTTTGGTCTTCTCCAGATCGCCGGACTTCATCGGATCACTGGACTCTATCGGATCGCTGGACTTCATCGGATCGTTGGACTATATCGGATCGCTGGACTCCGTCGGATCGCTGGACTTCATCGGATCGCCGGATCGCTGGACTCCATCGGATCGCTGGGCTATATCGGATCACTGGACTCCATCGGATCGCTGGACTATATCGGATCGCTGGACTATATCGGATCGCTGGACTTCATCGGATCGCCGGATCGCTGGACTCCATCGGATCGCTGGACTATATCGGATCGCTGTACTCCATCGGATCGCTGGACTCCATCGGATCGCTGGACTATATCAGATCGCTGAACTCCGTCGGATCGCTGGACTTCATCGGATCGCCGGATCGCTGGACTCCATCGGATCGCTGGACTCCATCGGATCGCTGGACTTGGGGCTAACCGTTTTCTGCACAATTTCCTGCGACTGTTTTTACGCCATTCGACGGCGTTTTTGACCAATCTAACACTTCTAGACAATCACAAAGCATACTATACAGTCATAGAAACATGTATAATCATTCACAAACATCAAAACACAATTATGATAGGATAAAACGGATCAAACATAGCCAAAATCCCATGTTTTCCCTTAAGCATGTTTAAGCAAAACTAATCATAGGATTAACAAAACTTAATCAAATCAACCCAAATTTCTAACAGAGGTCTAAAATAATATTTCAAATTTTTAGAATATTTTTCCAGAATTTTAAAGTGTAAGTATTCACTAATTATCGCTAATCACCCTGATTAACTGTAATTAGTGTCAAAACAATGCTAACCACTCACCTTGGCCACAAATAAAATTCTCAGAACTGAAACTCCTCTGATTTGGGGCGAATACTGATGTCCAACAGCAGCTCTAACCTTGCTTTGGTGCTTTTTCTTCTTAATTTGATGTTGCTAAGCCTAATCTTCAATTAAAAAGTGATTTGGGGTGTTTTAGATGTAGGAGGCCATTGTTAGAGTGTCTAAGGATGAAAGTGGCGGCTGGAAAATGTCTAAAGAAATGTTTTCTAACCCTAATCAGCCCCTATATACCCCTAAACCCGAAATTCTCCTCTGGGCCTAGCTGCTAATCACCCGGTTAAGCCCAATTAAGCTGTTTTTCACCATCTGAAACTTGTTTCAGCCATATCTCCCAAACGGTGAGTCCGTTTGGCTAATGTGACCACTCTACGGAATTGTAAACCATCATTCGGAGCCAATGGCAGTGGTTTCAGGTCAAAATTCATTTCCAGTCAATAGTTATGGCTAACTAGGGGTAAAATGGTCATTTAAAAATCATGAAAAATCATGAACATGGGAAATGACCCCAATAGTCCTCTCCCAAAGTTACATGACCATACGACTTCGTATGTGAAAGAAATAAATATCCTACGATCCTATGATGCGTAGAATGCGGGTCGTTACACTCTCCCCCCCTTAAGAAATTTCGTCCCCGAAATTCCTTAACCCAAAACATACAAAGGATCCCGCATGCCTAACAACCAGATACAACAATCAAACATGCAAAACAAGCAAACAAGCCTATCCTAGCATGCGGAAAACTAAATCGAAGTCAAAATCTTACCAGGCAAAGAGTTCTGGGTGTGTCTTCCTAATGTTCTCCTCTGTCTCCTAAGTACAATCATTCTCATCCTCGCCCCACTGAACCTTGACTAGCTTCACCGCCTTCCTTCGAAGTTTCTTCATGTCGTACTCGACAATACGGGCCGGCTTGCGGTTCCCAACCGCCTCGGGTTCTACCTCGAAGTCCTCTAACTGATCAGGTGAAATAGTTATATCTGGGTTGTGAACGAACTTCCTTAGTTGGGAAACATGAAATACATTGTGAACTCCTGCCATTTTCTCTGGTAAGTCGATTCTATATGCCAAGTTCCCAACTAGTTCGAGAACAGGGAATGGGCCAACGAATCTTGGTGCCAACTTGCCTCTCCTGCCAAATCGTATTATGCTCTTCAACGGAGAAATCTTGACAAACACCAAGTCACCAACGGAGAATTTTAAGTCTCTTCTCCTCTTATCAGCATAACTCTTCTGCCTATCTTGGGCAGCCTTCATTCGTTGTTGAATGATCTTGATCTTATCTGAAGTTTTCCTCACCACATCTGGTCCAAGCATAAACTTCTCGCCAGTCTCTATCCAACATGATGGTGAGTTGCACGGTCTTCCATACAAAGCTTCAAATGGAGCCATACCGATACTGGATTGGTAGCTATTATTATATGCAAACTTTACTAGATGCAAATGGTCATCCCATGATCCACCAAAATCCAATATACATGCTCTCAAGAGATCTTCCAAAATACGGTTCACCCTCTCCGTCTGACCGTCGGTCTGAGGATGATAGGCGGTACTGAGATGTAACTCTGACCCTAGAGCCTCTTGTAAGCTCTTCCAAAACCCACTAGTGAACAACGGGTCTCGGTCGCTCACAATGCCTTTAGGTACTCCATGAAATCTCACTACCCACTTCATATACAATTCTGCTAACTTAGCTGCCGTTCTGGTCGATTTGACTGGTATAAACCTTGCGCTTTTAGTCAATCGATCCACAATCACCCAAATGCTATCATGTCCCGATCTAGTCCTTGGTAAACCATCGATGAAATCCATCGAGACTTGCTCCCATTTCCATTCGGGAATTTCTAATGGCTGTAACAACCCACTAGGCTTCTTTTGCTCGGCTTTAACTAGCTGGCAATTCATGCACTTGGATATAAACTTCCCAACGTCTCTTTTCATCCCTTCCCAGTAGTAGGTCTGCTTCATATCTCGATACATCTTGTTACCACCGGGGTGTATAGTCAGTTTTGAGTGATGACACTCTCTGAGCACTTCATCCCTCAATCCATTGACATTAGGTACAACGAGCTTTGCATTCTTTCTAAGCCATCCATCTCGATCAAGCCCATACTTGTTCATCTCCTCATCGATACCCATCTCTAACTTGGAGATGATTTCCAATAGGTTAGGATCGTCCCTCTGACTAGAGCCGATCCGCTCAATTAAAGTGGGTCTGATCGTCAAACTTGCTAACATTTCTGGATCCAATTCGCACTTTGGTCTGAAATCAAACCCTGCGATATACTCCAGTTGCTTCCATTCTAGAAACATAGCGCCTAAGCTGGCATGTCTCCTACTCAATGCATCGGCCACCGCATTGCCTTTTCCCGGTGTATATGCGATGTCAAAGTCATAGGAAGCCAAGAATTCTAACCATCTCTGCTGACGGAGATTTAAATCCTTCTGGGAGAAGAGATACTTCAACGACTTATGATCTGTAAACAGCTCAAATCTTTCTCCCAAGAGATAGTGTCTCCACATCTTTAATGCGAACACGATCGCTGCCAATTCTATATCATGGGTAGGGTATCTTCTCTCATGCGGTTTCAACTGCCGACTTGCATAAGCTACAACCCTACCGCCTAGCATCAATACAGCACCCAGTCCGGTACCACAGGCATCCGTGTATACCGTCATCTCTTCATTCCCCTTAGGAATGACTAACACTGGTGCGCTTGTCAACTTGTCCTTTAGACTCTTAAATGCATTCTCGCACCTTTCATCTCAGACAAAAGCTTGATTCTTCTTGGTCAACTGGGTCAATGGTGCTGCTATCTTGGAGAAACCTTGGATAAACTTACGATAATATCCAGCTAATCCCAAGAAACTTCTTACATCTGTTGCATTCTTGGGCGTAGGCCAATCCTGTACCGTAGCCACCTTCGCCGGGTCCACGGCAATCCCATTTTCTGATACAACATGGCCCAAGAACCTCACTTCCCTCTTCCAGAAGTGACACTTAGAAAACTTTGCTTTCAATTGGTGTTTTCTCAACATCTCCATCACTATTCTTAAATGTCCCTTGTGTTCTTCCTCTGTCCTCGAGTAGACCAAAATATCATCAACGAACACAAGGACAAACTTATTCAACTGATCTCTGAATACCCTATTCATAAGATCCACAAAATATGCTGGGGCATTGGTCAGCCCGAATGGCATGACCAACCACTCATAAAACCCAGACGGCGTCCGAAATGCCGTTTTAGCTATACTCTCAGCTTCCACTCTAAGCTGATGAAAACCTGTCGCGAGATCCAACTGAGAAAATACTCTCGCGCCACTCAACTGATCAAACAAATCATCTATCCGCGGTAGAGGATACTTGTTCTTCCTCGTCACTTTATTCAACTCACGGTAGTCTACACACAAACGAAGGGAACCATCCGCCTTGGTAGCAAACACAACTGGTGCTCCCCATTCAGAAACACTCCTTCTGATAAATCCCTTCTTCAAAAGATCGCTGACTTGCACCTCGAGCTCTCGCTGCTCCCTTGGTGCCATACGACGAAGTGGCATCACTATAGGTCTGGCATCTTTTACCAAATCAATACGGAACTCAATCTCTCGGTGTGGTGGGAGTCCGGTCACTTCTTCGAAAACTTCCGGATACTGGCCAACCACGGGCAAACCTGACAACTCACTATGCGGAATGTCAAGGGAGTTTAGAAAACTAGCCAATACCCCCTTACTGGGTAGACCACCAAACACTATCCTCCGCCCATCATCCGCCCTAGCTATCACTAAAAAGCCCTCACAGTCTACCACCACCCCGTATCTTTGGAGCCAATCTACTCCCAAAATAATGCCAAACCCAGTAAAGCCCAAAACAAAGCAATCACAAACAAACATGCATCCATGACTCGATAGGACCACACTACGACAAATCATGCTAAGGCTAGTCGAACCACCAATCGGGTTCGTCACTACTAAAGGTCTATCGACAATCTCGGGCTCCAATCCCAACCTATCTACCAGGTCACTGGATATGAAAGAACTGGAAGCTCCGGTATCAAACAAAACTCTAACAGGAACATCATAAACAGAAAGCATACCTTGAATGACGATATTTTTTCCCTTCTCCGCCGCAGTTGGGGCATTCGACGAAGAAGGAATAGCATTGAGAGCATATGCCTTCACCATTTGCTTTTCTTTAGGGGGCTGTGGACAATTGTCCTTGTGATGTCCCATTTGGCCACAGTTGAAGCACTTCCTATCCGCTGGCTTGGCCCGACAATTACTAGCATAATGGCCCTTCTTACCACAGTTGAAGCACTCAACATCTTGCTTATTCTTTTTCTTCTGGCCATCCTTAGCTTGGTTCTGCTTTCTCTTATTCTGGGAACCACCCTTGCCTCCACCACTTGCTTGTGGTTTTGGCTCTTCTGCAGATGCAACCTCAGTCTTCGACTTAGGGTAGAGACTTTCTGATCTTAACGCTTTCCCCACAATCGATTCAAACGTCTCATCGATGTGGTTAATAAGTTTTTCCCCCAAGTACTGATCCAAACCAGTTATGAATTTCTCATTCTTTTTCTCGGCAGTATCAATAAGAGATAACCCATATTTTGACAAAGTGTCAAATTCAGCAATATACTCCGAGACAGCTCTGCCATTCTGCTTGAGCTCCAAGAATTTCTTAAACAGCACTGACTTCTGAGCAGCTGGAATGAACTTCTCGCTAAAGCGAGCCTTAAACTGCTCCCAAGTAATCTGATCTTCGGGAGTAGCTGCCTTTATAGCATTCCACCAATTCATTGCCCGCCCTTACAACTGACGGGACGCTATCTTTCTCTTCATCGCATCCTCGATACCCAAATCCTCGAAGATACGTGCGCAACTATCCAACCAATCCTGAACATCTGTGGCCGACTCCGTTCCGTGGAACGGCTTCCCACCAAGGCTAGTATAATCTTTGTTCAACTTGGCAAAGTCGACTCTAGGCGCCTGCACTATTGGACCACCACCATTTCCACCATTGGGAGCTGCCCTCTGCACATCTCTAAGCATCTCTCTCATGAGGTCAGTAAACATCGTCCTCATGTCAGCAGCATTCCCATTATTGGCTCCCCTACCAGTACCTCTAGTATATCGGCTCATCGTCAATCTGAAAAAGGAAACGATTAACGACTCCATAGTGGTGCTAGTGCAGTACGACTTCATCCTTATACTAGAAATAGTACATATATATATATATATATATATATATAGCTTTTAAAAACCAAAGTAATCACAAATACGCTCTCTCGTACACGTATATTATCTCTCCCTGATAACTTCCCTAGGTTAACTACGCAACCTAGAGCTCTGATACCAAATGTGACGGCCCGCCCCGCACCAGCCTGCATTTCCTCCGAAAGTGCGCTGTACACATGCCCAACTAGCACGGGACGGTCGTCAGGAGAAAGGAAAGAAGAGAATGAACTAATCAAGGAACCTGTAGAATGTCTCACAACGCATGGAGTAAAATATAATATTAATAATATACTTGACATAAAACAGGTGAGACAGTGCATAAGCTGATAACTAAAATCAACATCAACATCAGAGCAGCGGAAATCCAAATACAGCTTATTACAACTTTCCAAATTTACTGTCTCTAAACAAAAGAAAGCTAAAGTAGAAGATGCACCACTAATGCCCAAGCAGTGATCTTCAACAACACAGGGAGAATACTATATATATATATATTACGTGGAAGCCTCCTGCTCGTCTCCGGATCATCAACCCGTACATCTCCAGCTAACCTGTCTCTAGTCTGCTCGCGTGAGCACCCAGAGTAATAAGAGGAGACATAAAACTCTGGGTCAGACATAAAGCCTGGTATGAGCGATAAGCATCTAAACAGAATAATAACAGGTATACTAAACCATACCTGAACCTGGACCTGCAACCAAAGAGTTAGTACCGCATACCGTACAATACTCTAAGGTGCCATAATAAATAGTGTGAAGAATACGGGGGTGGGGTGTGCATGTCATAATGATAACAAACAAATCAACCATAGCAACCATCCTCACATCCCTCACTCAATGCGTAAAGCATACGATGTTCACCACTGTCAATCGCTAGACCCATTGAAGTAGTGACGGAGTTCGACTTGCACAACTACTGCTACTACCAAGCTTACCACGTGGAGTCATGACCAAATCTTTACAAATGACCCCACTTCATTAGTTTATAGCCCTTTAGTTGTACCCAGGCCATTGCAGCCCTGAATCCGTTCACGTACTTCCCATGCATAGTGATCCAAAGTCATAGACATCGATAGCCCCTTGGCACACGTCCCGCAGCAAAGCCCAACTCATGAAGTGAACTCGGTGGTTCCCAACTAGATCCTGAGCTCTAACTTCCATTTGGACTACCTTTGCATCTCGGGTTTTGGTCTTCTCCAGATCGCCGGACTTCATCGGATCACTGGACTCTATCGGATCGCTGGACTTCATCGGATCGCTGGACTATATCGGATCGCTGGACTCCATCGGATCGCTGGACTATATCGGATCGCTGGACTCCATTGGATCGCTGGACTTCATCGGATCGCCGGATCGCTGGACTCCATCGGATCGCTGGGCTATATCGGATCGCTGGACTCCATCGGATCGCTGGACTATATCGGATCGCTGGACTTCATCGGATCGCCGGATCGCTGGACTCCATCGGATCGCTGGACTATATCGGATCGCTGGACTCCATCGGATCGCTGGACTATATCAGATCGCTGGACTTCATCGGATCGCCGGATCGCTGGACTCCATCGGATCGCTGGACTCCATCGGATCGCTGGACTTGGGGCTAACCGTTTTCTGCACAATTTCCTGCGACTGTTTTTACGCCATTCGACGGCATTTTTGACCAATCTAACACTTCTAGACAATCACAAAGCATACTATACAGTCATAGAAACATGTGTAATCATTCACAAACATCAAAACACCATTATGATAGGATAAAACGGATCAAACATAGCCAAAATCCCATGTTTTCCCTTAAGCATGTTTATGCAAAACTAATCATAGGATTAACAAAACTTAATCAAATCAACCCAAATTTCTAACAGAGGTCTAAAATAATATTTCGAATTTTTAGAATATTTTTCCAGAATTTTAAAGTGTAAGAATTCACTAATTATCGCTAATCACCCTGATTAACTGTAATTAGTGTCAAAACAATGCTAACCACTCACCTTGGCCACAAATAAAATTCTCAGAACTGAAACTCCTCTGATTTGGGGCGAATACTGATGTCCAACAGCAGCTCTAACCTTGCTTTGGTGCTTTTTCTTCTTAATTTGATGTTGCTAAGCCTAATCTTCAATTAAAAAGTGATTTGGGGTGTTTTAGATGTAGGAGGCCATTGTTAGAGTGTCTAAGGATGAAAGTGGCGGTTGGAAAATGTCTAAAGAAATGTTTTCTAACCCTAATCAGCCCCTATATACCCCTAAACCCGAAATTCTCCTCTGGGCCTAGCTGCTAATCACCCGGTTAAGCCCAATTAAGCTGTTTTTCACCATCTGAAACTTGTTTCAGCCATATCTCCCAAACGGTGAGTCCGTTTGGCTAATGTGACCACTCTACGGAATTGTAAACCATCATTCGGAGCCAATGGAAGTGGTTTCAGGTCAAAATTCGTTTCCAGTCAAGAGTTACGGCCAAAACAGTGATAACTAGGGGTAAAATGGTCATTTAAAAATCGGGAAAAATCATGAACATGGGAAATGACCCCAATAGTCCTCTCCCAAAGTTACATGACCATACGACTTCGTATGTGAAAGAAATAAATATCCTACGATCTTATGATGCGTAGAATGCGGGTCGTTACAGTTGCAAACGAGGAATGTGGTTTTTGCTGTGAACAGGGTATTTGAGCATGGTATTTGAGTGGGGTATTTATTTTTTAAATTATCTGTTATGAATTAATTAAATACTAATTTTTAATTGGACCATTGAATCTAATTAGCGAATGTGTTTTTACCATTTTCAAACAACAATATAATCGATGCAAATACATTAACAGCATTAAGCATTAACAGTCTACAACAAAAAAATAAATGAAAAATGACAATACGCATTAACAAATAGTCTACAGTAGGCATTAAGCATTAATAAACAGTGTACAACAAAACACTAAAAAATGGACTGAAGGGAGACTAGATCCTTAGTCACTCTCCAACAAACCATGTGCATTTACCAACCAAGCTATGTATACTTTCATTACTAAGTAGGATCAGATAAATTAATAAACTTGTGTCGGACGCGTCCGACGCCAACACCACAATTTCCAGCAGTGAGCAAACGTTCCATTTAGCAAGTTGGAGGTGTTACTAGCATCGGATACGAACGCAATGGTAACACTCAAATCTGGCTGCGAACGGGCCCATAACATATAAGAGATCTTATGAATATTATATACATTTATATATTATAGACAATCATATATACGTGTATGTATGTGTATGTATATATATGTATAATTGGTTCCTCTATTTCATCCCAAGAAACGAAAAGTTACACCACACCAAAATAGCTCTATATTGTCGTTAGAACGTATAATAGTAAACAATAAATGCTAACAACTAAAGAAATAAGACAAACCAGTCTATGTATGATAAAACTATTTATATGTCGCGATATTCATCCTAATTAACCTCAAACAACTTTCTGTTGCAATTAATGTTTAATAGAGATAGAAATTAACCAACATAAAGTGGCTCATTGCCTTCCCCCCTTAAAATTACAAAATTTGTGAGTCGTGGTGAGTTTGTGAAGTATTCTACTTTGGTTTTGACTAGGCCCGGCCCTGGGCATAGACCATCTAGGCGGTGGCCTAGGGCCTCAAGTCCGTAGGTGGAGGAGGAGGGAGGTGTAGGGCCTCAAAGTTTCGAATATTTTAGGTAAAAGTTGCTTACAATTAACATAAAACATTAAGAGATGAGTTGGATGAATGGTAACATGTGCAGTTACCTTGCACCTAAGTTGGGTTTGATTCCCAACGTGTTTGTTTTTATAATTTTACTTTTCTTCTTTCTGTAAACTTTGGGCCCTTTGGCCAGGGCCGACATTGGTTTTGACAGCAGTAAATGATTTTTGTCTGAATAATCTTTGCGCTCTCCGATTTATTCGTTTCTTTTTGGTTAATCCTTTTGTTTCTTTTGTCCCACTTGTGATAAATTGTGGTTATATGACAACAAGAGGCAGCTGAGTTATTTAGTCGCCTTCTTTAATCTCGGTTCGAAGCAACTAGGTCTCATCTTCAACATTCAAGGAGTTACTACTTACATTTAAGTTCAACTTTAGTTTCATTAGCACCCACAAATATCCAGAATAAGTGCATCTAAAAATAGACATGCTTTTCTTTTTGGAAATTCTTTGCGTAGAACACATACTTTATCATAGCTAATACCCTACTCTGTTAGCCGATCTATAAGTGCAGTCAAAAATTACACATACTTGACAACCACAACATGACATATTTTTATTGTTTATGTTGTTCCATATAATCGACCACCAGTGTAGTTGACCATATAGTTGTCTGCATTCATGCCATGTCTGGTTAAAGGAAAATTGAATTTGTGTTCACCACTTCTAGTAGCCCGAGTCACCATATGTATCGATCTCCACCTGATTGATCATATGAGATATTTCTTTAGTTTAAGAAAAACTAATTGTATTCCACTGATTTATACGAGTAATGTTGGAAATGGCCTCGTTTTTATTAGATAAGATATGATATCTGTCTCGTCCAAGTATATCTATTATAGGTTTGTTATTGAGTCAAGACTGCTTCAATATGCACTACCATGTATAATAACTCTTTTAATGCATTTTAGACTATTTCCTCTATGCATATTTTACATAGTGCATGGCATATTGTTGTTAAATTGTAACCGCTAAAAGGTAGGTTTGTTGTAATGTATGTTGAGCATTCATTTTGACAACATGTTGTCTCTAACTATAAGTTACCAAACAAGTTTAAGTAGGTGACTGTTTTGAGTTCTATGAATCTCTTAAGAGTAGTGTCTCCTCTAGTTTAGGTCGGCTTGGCCTGCTCAAAGCTATTTTTTGTTTTTTCCTACCCAAAAAAATTCAGCATGCATATCATTTAACTTTACTAAAGTAGCAGTAGGCATGTGGCACACCAATAACCAATAAAGGACCATGGGTGTGATAACAGTGTGATTAAGTTCATCCCTGGCCGGTGTCCACTATAAATGGTAGCATGCTATCCCAATTATCGAATTCGCCCCTAATTTTTAGGAACATAGAAGTACAATTAGTATAATGCAAGCAATCTATCAATGCAACAATATCATTCTAATATTTAAGATACGGTATTTTAGGATATTTTATATGTCCATGATTTTTATCATTTTTTAATAACCATTTTACGCTCGTAAAGTCTTATTTCAACCACAACCTTTGATAGGAGCCAAATTAGATGCTCTAACCTATCTTGTTATGGATAGTGGTTTCCTATTCAATATAGCTGTCACATTATGAAATCAGATAAGTTGTTTGAGAGATATGCCAAGTTTAAGTTTAAAAAGCTACTAACCAGAATTGGAGAAGTGTTAATGAGTTGAAATTAGCAAGCTCATTAGTCCAATTACCTTTACTTATAAATAGATGCTGACATAATTCATTTCACGTTTCTCTCCCATTCCTTCGTTCGTCATAATCTTAAATCTACTCTAGTTCGGCCCTTAAATTCATAAATTTGCACTAAATTCTCTATCAAATCATCTCTAATTGTTGATTGGATATCAGATCTACATTGATCGGTTAGATCTCTTTATTTCGGGTGCATAATCACATTAGTTTGGGAGATTAGGTGAGTGTTTTTGATCTCTCACATGCTTATATTAGTTCATATGTTTTAATAAATAGAATTTCATTATCTACAAGTTAAATTAACCTTAAAATTTGATTAGGCTTGATAATTTCAAATCTAGAAATCGTAGAATAACCAAATTATGTAAAATGATGATTATTATGTAAGATATAATGTAGTTAGTAAACAATTTTTCATATTGTTTGTTAGAACTATGATTATGTTTGATTGATTTATGCTCATGGGTGCTTGAGTGATTATGCATGATTGGGTTGCTATATGAATGGTTGAAATTATTGTGTGAATATATGAATTGCTTGTTATGCTTGATCTTGTTCGTTAGTGTTGTGCACGTTTTAAAACTTTGATGTATGATCAGAGAAAATCGAAGTATGATTGATGAAGTTCTAGAGTGGATTCAAAATTCAGTGATTGTTTCGAATTCATATAGAGAGCTCAATGCCAACATCCAAGCTCAAAGCCATTTTCTTTGAGCATACCGGAAGGCCCTAAGCCATAGGGATTGCTTAGGGGGTGGCTATAGAGCTTCTAATCATAGCAAATACGAATACACAACAAGGTTTGAACCAAGTCCAGTGGATTCGCAACACTTTGAAGCAGTGGGCTTGAAGTGAAAAAAAATGGTCTATGAATCGATTTAATGATTCAAACCAAAGAATTTGAGCATGGGGTTAGTCGAGTCCGAACATTCTTGGCTGAAGCAACATAACTCTTAAAGACTTGGACTTTTGGTGCATTGGATTCCGACTCAACTTCTCCAGGATTGGCCAATTCAGTTTAATCATTACAATTTGGTTATTCGGTTCGACCACCATGATTCCATAAGTTATAAGCCAACCCAACTCCAATTCAACCTTCTCTGGTTCGGCGTGGAGCCTACCGTCACATTACCAAGTCAACTTCTAGATCAATATTTCTGGCTCGGCTATGCCGATCTAGTCCGATTCGACTATGCCAAATCGGATAAAGACCTAGTCGAAAAATATGCTCCACGATCTCCTCCACTACTCAGATGTGATCAACGCACTACTCTACTCTGTCTAGATCGGTGTCCATGTGTATTGCTCGAGCCGGATCCATGTGAAGCTATAAATACACCCCTAGAGCATTATTTCAAAGGATTTTCTTCCTCGGGCTCTCTAATACACATGCATGAGCACGGTCATGACCACCTTCAGCACCATTTTCTACTTTCTCACATGAAAATCAACTGTATTTATAATCATGCAGTATAATAAATGATAGATTGCATCAAGTGAATGTAGGCATGATTGTTGAACCATATAAATATTGTTGTCTTGTTTTTTTTTCTCTTTTTTATCTGTTGTTTCTTCATATAATATGCTCTACACATGATTTTAGGGTGTTTTGACCATTTTCAGTGCAAACATTTTGATGCTTTCGCTAATAAAATGAATAATTCTTATTTGTTAGATCTTCTCATCTACTAGTGGATGTTGTAATCCATTAAATGGAGATCAAAAGTTGATTTACTCAACTTGCTAAGTACTCAGTTTTGCATAAATCTATAAAGAAGAAATAGCCATGGCATGAGCGAGGGGACTTGCTATGATACACACTACACAAACACAGTAGGGCTTATTCTAAGTGACACACTTTGCAAATTCTTGGAAATTGGATGGCTCATCTTCGATTCGACCACCTCCATTTTGGCCATCACTTATTTCGGCCTTCACTCAACTTCCTCGGTTCGGCATGGGCCCTCCAGAAAATTTGGTTTAGGATTTTCACCGCCATCTCCGAATTGGTCATGCATCATCCCCATTTTCGGGTCGGGGAAAGGGAAAATGCCTCGGTTCGACTATGTCGATCCCGATCGGTTCAGCTATGCCGATCTGGATCGACTTAACCTTGGTGAGCTGAGTACGGAAAATATGCTAATGTATCCAATGGTCCATGCCGAGCCGGGCCAACAATGATTATCCAAACTTGATAACCAAGATTCGATAGTTAGTCAAAGAAAACAAATAATGAAGTAGCGACGATTGGGATTCTTCTCGGAGCCATAACCTGTTCATGGACATTAATCAACGTGTAGAGCTCCCATGTAAATTCAACATTCCAACAATGACAACATATGCGAGGGGACCACTTACCGATATCCACTTTCAGAGGTATGAATGGCACATGCACTCCACCATAGCTTCAAATTATATTCCTAAAGCTGTTACGAGTGTCATACCTCAATTACCAAATCCTCTTTTGTTCATAATTCCAACCGAATTTTATATTTTCAATGCGCGAAAACAAAAAGGATTATATTCTATCGTAAAAATTTGGCGCACAATTCAATTATATATATATATCAATGCTTCAGATTTATGTATATTTTGCGTATAACCAAAATTCAGAATAAACTATATATATTTCGACGCAGAAAAACTGAAAAAAGGAAGAAGAGAACATATTATAAATTCTTACAGAAATAATACTATATAATATAATATTATAAGAAAACATAATTTAAGTCCACTTATTTTGAAAAGAAAGTACTCCAAGCTTAGATGGTTTTATTTGAACATCTCTATTTTAGATATATAATATAATATTTTTTGTCTCTAATTTGTAATTCATAAAGCCTAAATCTAAAATATCTAATGTAACACCCAAAATTTTTAACAACACTAAAAGAGGATAAATTAAATAATAATTAATTTAATATTCGGAATTAAGGGAAACGGACTGTGCCATGCGTCCGTCTCGAAATTCTGGTCAAGATAGACATTTGGTTTGCATAAAACGTGCACCTTATGAAGAAGTTATGAGGATTTTAAGTTTGTGTATGCGTAGAAGAAATATATATATATATATATATATATATATATACATACATATGAGTCAAAACCTTATCCAAAATCGTTCAAAATAAAAATTTCATAAGGCAGCAAATTTCCCGCTCTAGGGGGTTGACCCTCCTAGAGGGATGTCGACACCGAGGTCGACCCCCCTTATGGTGTGTCGACACCAGGGTCGACCCTCATATATGGGTGTTGACACCCCTAGGGCTGACATGTTAGTCGGTTTCAGAGGAGTTGGCGGCTATAAATACATAGTCATTTCTCTTGTTTTCTTCATTGGAAATCATGGCGGCCAAATGCTGCCGGTGGCTGAACCGAGACGGATCTTTTCTTCAACAATGATCAACTAAAGCTAATCGAACCTAGAGATTCGAGTGTAGATCCAACCTTAGCTATTTTCTACCTTTTCTTTTGATCCAAACACTGTGAGTTCTAGGTTTCTTTTAGATTTAAATGATTAAAAGTAAAACGTGATAGTACTGTGATTTGGATATGTCTTAAATCATGAATCTTTGTTATTCTTGGATTCAAACTTTATTATACTAGATCTATTTTTAGATCTAATTCACCTATGGTTAGTTTATCATGTCACCTTTGTAGATCTAAACCTTTGTCAAGTTTGTGGTTAATTTGGGATTATCATTATATGGAAAATTGAACCTTTTTTAGATCTAGATCATCGTATTGTGATTAATTAAGATCTGTCATTATTGGACATATGAATTCTTATTTGGATTTGTTCCTCCTAAGTATGTTGTATCTAGTTTTATCATTACCCTTTTCACTAAATCTGTTTTTATGTCCACCTTATTATGCCAATTACTTGTCTATGCCAGTATATATGTTTATGTCACTTTTGTTAGAATGATCACTATTGTCATTTTTTCCATCATCTTTCCCCTTTAATTGTTTATGGCTAGGCTACTTTCCAGCCTAGATGCCGCCACATATATACGAATTCGTTAGTGAGGGAACGGGGAAAAAAATATTAGAATTGGCATAACCTGGTTAATGGATATGAATATGGACATATAATTCACTTTGTATAAAATTGGGGAAAAAGGGGCATAATCACCAAAAAAGACATAGGTGAGAATTTGGAAAATAATAAAATGTATAAGATTACAATTAGAAATTGTAATTGCACTTATGACACGAGATCAGGTTGCATTAGTGGAAGTCTACCCGGACCCAACCGGCATATCCAGCAACCACTAATGTTGAACCTAACGTGAGAGGTCTAAATGCGCAAATACGAGACGGTCTATGACACGAGGTTAGGCCCAACTTGTGGAAGAAGTCTGCCCGGACTCGACCGACATATCTAGCATCCACAAGTTGTAGGCTTAATATGGGAGATCTAGCCCATTATAACCATAAATGGACATGGTAATGATTTGGAGTAAACAAGGAATGATAATAACCTATTATGATTAATTACTTATTGGAAATGTTGTATATTATAGGTAGGCTTGTCCTAGGGACAAGTGGAAATTACTATAACATAAGTTATAATAAAAGGAAAGAAAGCTTATTAGTAAACCTGAGTTAAGAAAACTAAGTTAATAAGTAAACAACGTAAAGTTGTAGTGACATGTTGAACGAGAAACAGGTGAACTGAGAAGAAGTATACTTAATTAAATATTAAGTAAAACATGTTATTGTAACTATGAAAACAGACAATACAAAAGGGATTGTAAGATTACTTCCATTAATTACAATCCAGGGTTGAAAGATTGTAAGATTACTTCTGTTGATTATAATCTAAAGAATAACATCTAATGGGGCTTATTAATGAACTTAAATGGATTAATTTATATTTATTTGAAATTAATAAGCAAGTGAAACTTTGGCAAGTAAAAAGCAGTCAATGTGAATGGGGATAACCTATTAGTTTGTAAAACTTAATCTAGTTGAATACATAGGGATTGTGTGAGCAAAACATGAATAGGGGTTAAGTAAATCTTGGGAAGGTGGGTAATATTAGTATATATAGGCCCACAAACTTAACCGTTAAATAAACATGCTTGAATCAGTGGGAAGGTTAAGTAAATCTTGGGTAGGTGGGTAATATTAGTATATGTAGGCCAACATACTTTACCGTTAAATAAACATGCTTGAATCAGTGGGAGGGTTAAGTAAATCTTGGGTAGGTGGGTAATATTAGTATATATAGGCACACAAACATAACCGTTAAACAAACATGCTTGAATCAGTGGGAGGGTAAAGTAAATCTTGGGTAGGTGGGTAATATTATTATTTACATACAAACTTAACCCGATAAGGTTATGTAATTAAAGACACCTAGTGGTATACATAACCGATGGAAATAATAAAGATATGTATTTAAAGACACCTAGTGTTATACGTAATCAAATGGAAAACCTAGTGGGGGATATAAGACAAAGGGGGGGGGGGAGAGCTTGTATCATATTGTATGGGACCCGTTTCAACCAGTAACCCAGAGTAGATATCAAACATGTACTCCGAATTAGGTCGGAGAAGGGGCACGCTTACTGGACTGATTGTACGAGATCCAAACATGGCAGACGGTATGGGCGGCGCAAACCGACCGGGCCATATGCGTGCATGAGCCGGGCAGAGGGGGATAAGACGACCATGACATCAGTAAATATGGTAGTGCACATCTTGAAAATGAAGGGTTTCCAGTTTAGGAAGTGATACATCCTATTGTGGGGCCAGCACAGGGTATCTACGGTGTAGGGAGCCAATCGATTTGGGTAGTAGTTAGGATACTTCTAGACTCTGGTATGTTTAGGAACACGTTATTGAGGTTGCCTATGGATTATATGGGGTTAAAACCTCTCACTAGAAGTACACCTAAGTCTACCATTTCATACATGTTGGGGATCATCTCATTTTGGTTATACTTGTAATAGTGCAAAGTAATCAATAGAGAAGCGTGTACACCTTATCCTGTCTACCTTGTCACACCTGCCTTTTTATGTAGTAATCTCTCTTAGCCACTTTATATGCCCGTCATGCTACTTTTATTTATTTACTTACTAAAAGTAACTGGACTCGTCAGACTTTATGTCTGACCCTTTTTGTTTCCTCTTCTTTCTTCTGTTCCCCTCCCCCCAAGGTTCTCAGGGTGGGAATACTCAGGCTTAGTTAGGGCTCGGTTATCATCTTGTAAGTAGCTGCTTTTGAAGTATGGCTCAACTTCTTATCTCTACTATGGCTAAGTCTCTTTTTGGCGAATTATGTTTTCTTTTATGTATTTATGTACTCTGATAGTACAAGACAGTAGCTTTTATGTTGTAATGGGTTTTTGTATTTCAGACATGTGAATTTTTGGACCATGGAGTTTTATGATAAATAAAGTTTTTATTCAGCTGTTATTTTATATATCTGTCTTGTAATATTTCTATTCTGCTTACTTATAACGCTTCACGAAACTTAATGCATTCCCTCTGTGAGTGGCATTAACAGACGTGGGGTGTCACACTTGGTATCAGAGCTGAAGGTTACCAGATTAGATAAAAGTTTTTGAAATTTATTTTTAAAAATGTTTTAAAAGAAAGCATTTTCAAAAGAAAAGTCTATTTTGAAAACATATTCCCTAAAGTCATATGTAATATCTCTCGATTCTCCGCTTGATTCCTTTTTCCTTTTTGTCTGGGGAACTGATTCTTCCCGAAAGGTGTCCCCATTCTGACATGATGTCGTAGGCATGTTTAAACTGCGACACATGTCGAAGGGCAATGAAGTTCCTAACCTCTATCTATAGCTCCAGTAATATCACCTGCGGCTAATTTTCTCGAGCTTCGTAAGGATTTCCATGCGATGGAGACAACTTTCGAGAGACTTGTTAGCTTGTTTCACAAGGATGGTAAAAAGGAGAACAAGGGAGTTAGGGCAAAGGAGTGCAACCCAAGGATGAGAAAAATGATGGCCCAGGAAGGGAACATAGATAAAGTTCAAATAAATGTAAAAAGGAAGAAGTTAAGGTTAAGGAAACACAAAATAAAAAGGTGTGGCCCGAGAAGGGGCAACAACAACAACAATAACAACAGAAGAAGGACAAAAAGAACGACAAGCCTAAGGATAAGAGGAAGTGCCATAATTTTGGGCGAGGAGGTCACATGGTCAGGGACTATAAGAAGAGGAAGAACGCTTGCATCAGTTGCGGAGAGTCTGGACACTTTATTAGGGAGTGCCCAAGGAAGCAAGGACAAGGTCAAAGGGCAGGAACCTGTGGAGGGAAAGCGAATGCTCTCTTGGCCAGTGCTCCAGATAGAGGTAGGAAAGTTTCAATAGAAGGTTTGATTTCTCTTTCCAATCATCCTATAAGAACTCTTTTTGATTCCAGCGCTTCACATTCATTTATATCTAGTTCTGTGGTTGAATATCTGCACTTAACTACTAGTATGGCAGTGGATCCCGTCGTTGTCTTAAACCCTATAGGTGGTTCGACTCATTTATCTATGATTTGTCGGGGTTTGAGAATATCAGTGTTGGACGCCGAGTTTGAGTGCGATGCCTATATGCTTGAGTTCATGGGCTATAGGTTGATTCTAGGGATGGACTAGCTAACCACATATGATGCCATTCTGGATTGTGAGAGGAGGGATGTTAGGCTTCTGACTTGCCAAGGGAGGACCCTCGAGATTTCTTGTGACCCCAAGGGGTCTGTTATGTTGAGTTTCTTAGAGTCACTTGACGCATCTATCGATGATCTAAAATCTATTCCAGTAGTCCGTGAGCATCCTGATGTCTTTGATGAGGTTGGGGGTTTACCCCAAGGCGCGAGATCGATTTTCGCATATATTTGGTGGACAATGCAGAGCCAGTTGCATTGCCCGTGCGCCATATGGCTCCAAGAGAAAGAAGGGAGCTCAACAAACAAGTAGAGGAGCTACTTGAGAAAGATTTTTCTTTTGGGATGGGATGAAGAAAGATGCAGTAGAGTTGTTTATCAATGTCTGATTTTCCAGCAAGTCAAAGATGAGCAAAGGGAGCCCAGTGGTTTACTTCATCCTTTAGAGGTCCCACAGTGGAAGTAGGAGAGCCTCTCCATGGATTTCATCAATCGTTTGCCTTGATCAAGGAGAGGCAACACCAGCATTTGGATGGTAGTGGAAAGGCTTATTAAGAGCACTCATTTCATACCAGTTAAGAGTAAGAGGACGGCAGAATGGTTGGCAGCAGTTTACGTTCGTGAGATAGTCCATCTTCATGGAGTACCTTCCATTATCGTAAGAAATCATGATCCCATTTTCACTAGTGAATTTTAGAGGAGATTGTAAGAAGCATTAGGTGCACAGTTATGTTTGAGCACCGCTTATCATCCTCAGTCGATGGAAAGACGAAGAGGGTGAATAGAGTTCTAGAGGATCTTTTGAGGCTGTGTATCCTAGACCTCGGAGGGACTTGGAAAGAGTACCTTCCTTTAGTAGAGTTTTTCCACAACAACAGACATCAAGCAGGCATTGGCATGGAAATCTTCGAAGCATTGTATGGACAACCCTGTAGATCACCGACAGGTTGATGGGGATCTACAGAATGACTTTTACTTGGATCGGAGGTTAAGAAGCGATGCAAAAGAGAAGTCAAGTTGTTGAAGTTTCAGTGGGGAGACAACCAAGAAAATGCAACTTAGGAGACCGAAGACAAGATTTTTGCGCTTCGTACCCTTTTCTTTTCAAGGGAATTTTCTTAACTTCTCTTCCAAAAGCTTTTTTCGCAATTGCTTCTATCATCTGAGTATATCTTATCGATCGAATCTTCGACCTTTAGGTAGGAAATCCCATGATTGTAAACATGTGTTTGAGACATGTTATGTTTGATGGATGCAAGTTTTTGCTATGGTTGCTTGTGGATGCATACACACACATTAGTCACTAGATCGGCTCAATCACTCTCATACTGCATACAGATATGTGTGCATTTTTCTTCTTTTAATGTATGAAAGTGGATGTATCATCATATGGATGTTGCATTTGGATAGATGATTGTGAACACATATAGAACTTACATGTTATAATATGATTATTTGCGTACATGTTGGATTCATGGCACTAACATACATCGCATTAAAGAGGTCGACTGAATCAGTAGACCGCCTAATATTTCGCATTAGTGTTGGGACATATACATACACCTTTGCATATGTTCATATAAGCATTAGAAAATTTTAAGGACAATGGATGCCCGTGATTGGTGGATGAGTAGATGGATGATGGATGGTAGGATACGTTCTTCTTAACTTGAAGATTTCAGGAACGAAATCCTTTGTGTAGGGGAGAATGTAACACCCCGAAATTTTAACAACACTAAACAAGGATAAATTAAATAATAATTAATTTAATATTCATAAGTAAGGGAAATGGACAACACCATTGCGTCCGTCTTGAAATTCTGGTCAAGATAGACGTTTGGTTTGTGTAAAACAGACACCGTATGAAGAAGTTATGAGGATTTTAAGTTTGTATGCGCGCTGAGGATATATACACACACACACACACACACATATGAGTCAAAACCTTATCCAAAATCGTTCAAAAATCAAAATTTCTTAAGACGGCAAATTTCCCGCTCTAGGGAGTTGACCCCCTAGAGGGGTGTCGACACCGGGGTCGACCCCCCTTATAGGGTGTTGACACTAGGGCCGACCCCCCTACAGGGGTGTTGACACCGCTAGGGATGACGTGGCAGTTGGTTTCAAAGGGGTTGCAGTTATAAATACATGGTCATTTCTCCTGTTTTCTTCGTTGGAAATCATGGAGGCCAAATGCTGCAGGTGTCTGAACCAAGACGGATCTTTTCTTCAACAACGATCAACTAAAGTTAATAAAACTTAGAGATTCGAGTGTAGATCCAACCTCAGCTATTTTCTACCTTTCCTTTTGATCCAAACACCATGAGTTTTAGGTTACTTTTAGATTTAAATGATTAAAAGTAAAACATGATAGTACTGTGATTTGGATCTGTCTTGAATCATGAATCTATGTTATTCTTGGATCTCAAACTTTATTATGCTAGATCTATTTTTAGATCTAATTCACCTATGGTTAGTTTATCATGTCACCTTTGTAGACCTGAACCTTTGTCAAGTTTGTGGTTATTGGGATTATCATTATACGGACAATTGAACCTTTATTTAGATCTAGATCAACATATTATGATTAATTGAGATCTATCATTACTAGACATATGAATTCTTATTTGGATCCGTTCATCCTAAGTATGTTGGATCTACTTTTATCATTACCCTTTCCACTAGATCTATTTTTACGTCCACCTTATTATGCCAATTACTTGTCTATGCCAGTATATATGTTTATGTCACTTTTGTTAGAATGATCACTATTGTCATGTTTTCCCATCATCTTTCCCTTTAATTGTTTATGGCTAGGCTGCTTTCTAGCCTAGATGCTGCCTGATATTTACAAATGCGTTAGTGAGGGAACGGGGAAAATAGTAGAATTGGTATAACCAGGTTAACGGATATGAATATGGACATATAATTCACTTTGTATAAAATTAGGGGAAAAGGGGCATAATCACCTAAAAAGACATTGGTAAGAATTTGGATAATAATGAGATGCCTAAGATTACAATTAGAAATTGTAATTGCACTTATGACACGAGATTAGGTTGCATTAGTGGTGGAAGTCTGCCCGGACCCGACCGGCATATCCGGCAACTACTAATGTTGAACCTAATGTGAGAGGTCTAAGTGCACAAATACGAGATGGGTTATGACACGAGGTTAGACCCAACTTGTGGAAGAAGTCTGCTCGGACCCGACGGCATATCCAGCATCCACAAGTTATAGGCCTAATGTGGGTGGTCTAGCCCATTATAACCATGAATGGACATGGTAATGATTTGGAGTAAACAAGGAATGATAGTAACCTACTATGATTTATGAAAATGTTGTATATAATAGGTAGGATTGTCCAAGGGACAAGTGGAAGTTATAACATAAGTTATAATAAAAGGAAAGAAAGCATATTAGTAAGCCTTAGTTAAGAAAACTAAGTTAATAAGTAAACAACAACAAGTTGTAGTGATATTTTAAACAGGAAAAAGGTGAAGTGAGAAGAAGTATACTTAATTAAATATTAAGTAAAACATGTTATTGTAACTATGGAAACAGACAATACAAAAGGGATTGTAAGATTACTTCCGTTAATTACAATCCAGAGGTGAAAGATTGTAAGATTACTTATGTTAATTACAATCTAAAGAATAACATGTAATGGGGCTTATTAATGAACTTAAATGGATTAAGTTATATTTATATGAAATTAATAAGCAAGTGAAACTTTGGGAAGTAAAAAGCAGCCAATGTGAATGGGGATAACCTATTAGTCTGTAAAACTTAATCTAGTTGAATCCATAGGGATTGTGTGAGCATAAACATAAATAGGGGTTAAGTAAATCTTTGGTAGGTGGGTAATATTAGTATATATAGGCCCACAAACTTAACCGTTAAATAAACATGCTTGAAGGATTATGTAAATCTTGGGTAGATGGGTAATATTAGTATATATAGGCCCACAAACTTAACCGTTAAATAAACATGCTTAAATCAGTGTGAGGGTTAAGTAAATCTTGGGTAGGTGGGTAATATTAATATATATATAGGCCCACAAACTTAACCGTTAAATAAACATGCATGAATCTGTGGGAGGCCTAAGTAAATGTTGGGTAGGTGGGTAATATTAATATTTACATATAGGCCCACAAATTTAAACCGATAAGGTTATGTATTTAAAGACACCTAGTGGTATACATAACCGATGGAAATAATAAAGATATGTAATTAAAGACACCTAGTGGTATACAAAATCAAATGGAAAACCTAGTGGGGGATGCAAGACAAAGGGGAGAGCTTGTATCATATTGTATGGGACCTGTTTTAGCCAGTAACCAGGAGTATGTATCAAACATGTACTTCGAACTTGGTCCGAGAAGGGGCACACTTATTGAATTGATTGTAAGAGATCCAAATGTGGAGGACGGTGTGGGCGGCGCAAACTGATCGGGCCATGTGCGTGCATGAGCCGGGTAGAGGGGGATAAGACGATTGTGACATCAGTAGAGATGGTTGTGCACATCTTGAAAATGAAGGGTTTCCACTTTAGGAAGTGATACATCCTAATGTGGTGCTAGCACAAGGTATCAACGTTGTAGGGAGACGATCAATTAGGTTAGTAGTTAGGGTACATCAAGACTCTGGTAAGTTTAGGAGTCCGTTATTGGGGCCGCCTGTTGATTGTATGGGTTAAAACCTCTCACCAGAAGTACGCCTAAGTCTACCATTTCAAACATGTTGGGTATCATCTCATTCTGATTATACTAGTAATAGTGCAGAGTAATCATTAGAGAAGCGTATACACATTATCCTGTCTACCACCTGACTATTTATGTAATAATCTCTCTTATCCACTTTATATGTCTGTCATGCTATTTTTATTTATTTACTTGCTAAAAGTAACTAGACTCGCCAGACTTTATGTCTGACCCTTTTTGTTTCCTCTTCTTTCTTCCGTTTCCCCCTCCCTCCACCCTGGTTCTCAGGGTGGGAATACTCAGGCTTAGTCAGGACTTGGTTATCATCTTGGTAGGAGCTACTTTCAAAGTATGGATCAAGTTCTTATCTCTACTATGGCTTTATCTCTTTTTGGGGAATTATGTTTTCTTTTAAGTATTTATGCACTCTGATACTACAAGATAATAGCTTTTATGTTGTAATGGGCTTTTGTATTTCAAACATGTGAATTTTTGGACCATGGTGTTTTATGATAAATAAAGTTTTTATTCCGTTGTTATTTTATATATCTATCTTGTAATATTTCTGTTCTGTTTACGTATAACGCTTTATGAAACTTAATGCATTCCCAGACGTGGGGTGTCACATCTAATTTCTGAAGAACTATGGTAGAGAAAAAAGAGTGATGGGGCATTTGCGCTTATTCAGAAAAATATGAATTTGAAGACTTGCCCTGCCCCTTCATTTGTAAAGAGTCAAAACATTGTCATTCGTCTGTTTAAAACAATGCAAATCAGGCCGTCAATTTAAAATGTGCGCATGATTTTTTTTGTTTATGTTTATTTATTATAAACATTAATGTTTGAACATTATCTTCTAAATAGAATTCTCTCATTAATTACTAAATTAATTAGATCATGCATACATACATACATACATACATACATACATATATATATATTAATTGATTCTTATATGTAATAATTTCTTACCTATTTGAACATGCCAAATAATACCTCAATTGATTGAATGTACATAAAAGTTATGCCCATTTAATTTATTCTTATAAACATAACTACCCCGTTCGATGTTTGTACACATTCCAATTCTTTTCTTTCTTTTTAACTTAGAAACAGATAATTCAATAAATGGCATTTTCTTCCAACTAATTAATTTACATCATTAGCTAATGTAATTATGGCTTTTGCTTTATTAATTGAAACCATATTTAAAACATTCACTCGGTGACAATTAGTCAATTGACATGTTTTGCTATTTTAATTATTATCTAAGTTAATTCCTATGTGCAACTAAATCACACATTTACAAATTACATATTTAAACTGCCAATTCATTAACCAAATAATTAACATGTTTCTCTCTTTCATTAATTGACACTTAGTTAATTTCTTAATTGATTGATTGCATTAATTGTAAATTATAATATATATATATATATATATATATATTATTTAATGTATTCCCCACATACTTTCTTTTTGTGTGCATACAACATTATGTTATCTTTCAAAATGTATGAAAGCATTTGTCAAGTGTTATATATATATATATAACTTGTAGTAAGTTTTAATTATGGAAACAACTCTCATAAAATGACAACTGATGTCCCTTTTCTTTCTTATTCTTATTAATGTTAATTATAGAACTGTACATTTTTTCTATTACCTTGTCATACCATATGTGCATATATATCCTTTAGTGTGAATTAATTGCACCAATTAATTACCAATAGTGGAGTACAATAAAGAATAACACTTTTTTAACTGTGCATATACATGTATTTGAATTATATCTTGCATTAAAATAACTTTTCCTTTTTAACAAAAACTATTATTCATATTAATTGGTTATATATGAATTCTTTCACTATAACTTTTGTATTTCCCATGAATGTCATTTTATTTTATTCCCTTCCATTGCATATGTAGGCTCATCATTTGAATTTCAAAATATATTTGTAACTCTTTCATATTAGCTTCAATTTGTACAAACTTTATATGACAAAAAAAATCAGAAAATTTCCATGGACGCAATGATGCAACTCCCATAGCTTAATTCAGACAACTGAAAAAAATGCTTATTTTTCATGGATTGAAATTTTCAATTATTTATTGCATAAATATGTGGGGTATTACTTAATCATTCCATAGTTATTCAATAATCATCAGCATATAACATTTTGGTGCCTCTAATAGTCATGAGTAACACACTGACTAATATTTGATAAGTGTTACTTACTCTAGTACCAACAGAAACATTGGTATCCAGTCTCGATGCATCTTGACAAGGAATATTTAAAATGATATATTTATTTCAATGTGATAAATTACTCATGGTCATAACACTTCGTACCTACTATTACAAAACATACCCTTTACGAATCTCAATTTAATATAATTTTGGTTAAATTAGTTAACCACACTACTAGAACAATAGTGTATTCCGACACCCATATATTCCAGCGGCCCGTTGATTTTTAAACAAGTCGTCTGAAGGCGTCGGAAAACGTTGGAATATGGACTATTTGCGGCCATTGGAAATTTGCTGAAAAACTTCTAGAACCCATGACCTATTGCTCATTCCTCTTCCTCTTCCCACACAAACAAAAATAAACCTCCATTCTCCATTTCCCCTACTCCTCCAAAGTTGCCACCACTCCGACCACCGTCCAAACGACCTTCGGCGCCACCTACGACGTGTTCCAACCCTTTCCACCCACCACGCTTGCAAAATCAGGTTATTTCCCTAAACCCTATTATTTAGTTTTTTTGGATTTAAGGCCTAATTTATATTATGATTGATTCCTAATTGCTAGTGTATGTTTACTACATCATATTAATTGTTGATTGCTATTATTAGCATCATAATGATCAAATTACTACTAATTTTCTAATTTAGTATATTGTGTATATTTAAGATAATTTGGTTAGTATTGAACGTAGATGCATAATAGGTTTTGCAAATAATATAATTTATGCAAACATGAAGTATATATTATGTTATGATTGATCATAGTTTTGGATGATTTTTGCGAACATGAGTTTTGTGCTTATGCGAACACGTGAATTGATTTTGTGTATAATAAGTTTCGGATGACTTCAAATGATTTTGATATGAATCGTCGTAGTTAGAATTCTATAAATAGTAAAAATATATAATTTAGTAAATATGTAATAAAACGGTAAAATATAAACTAATTATGTATTTAAGTTTAATACAAATTTTTTTAACCCTTAGATATTATTTGGCCCTATGTGACAAGTGTTTTATATGTTTGTTACATCACTACTAGAACTGCAGTGTATTCCAACACCCATATTCCAACGGTCGCCAACGGCTTCTAACGGCTCGTTGATTTTTAAACAAGTCGTTTGGAGCCATTGGAAACCGATGGAATAAGTGTTGTTTGCGGTCGTTGGAATTTATAGTTGATTTGGCTTAAGGCTTGTGGAAGTATGAACAGCAGGAGCATGATCCTTATGGGCTCTGACAGGTTTGTGTGAATCATCCCCACCGTGATCCTTTTCCTTGTCATCCCTTTCCTCCCTCTTCATCCGATCATCTTCCTCCTGTTTGTCCTGGTCATGACGATCATCATGGGCTTTCCTACTCTTCTCATCCCCATCCTGTCGGTTCTGTGCCTTTTGGGCCTTTCTCGCCCTTCTTTCTTCGTCAGTCTCCTTATGAGAACGAGATGGTGCATAGCTTCGCTGATCGTAAGAACCTTTGCGACAATTGAAGTCATCAAGATATAAACGTCTCATGGCTTGACCTGAAACAAAGGAAAGAAGGAGTTAAGTGTTTAAAGCAGGAAACACCGGGGAAGACAGAAAGGTACACGTGCAAGACAACAAAAGCTCTAAGTGTGTGTTATGTGTTATCTAACGTGCATTAGACAATGAACCTCTCGCCGTTTTTGGAGTCAAAGTGGCCAAAATCTTAGAGATGGATTTTCGAGATGGAGGAGTGAGGGACAAGTCGGAAACATAGGGTTGGCATAGCCTCTTTCAACATTAAAATCGCCTCTACCCCCGAGCTCTCCCTCTTCAAGCTCCTCACCAATCTTTACAGGAGTTTTTCCCTTACAATGGGTATTCTCTTTCACCTCAAAGATGGAAGGCGGTTTAGACTGGGCAGACGATTCATCTTCGCCAGCAGGGTCCAAACACTTCTTTAATATGGTCTCCTCGACATATATTTTTGGTGCAACATCTTCTTCTTAGGCTGGGGGATCCGATGCCTCGGTCGTAGAACGAGAAGCGGATGAAATCTCTCGATGAGGAAATGAACGAGAGGGGTCAAGCAACCCAAACTGGCGAAGGAATTCTTCCTTAACAATAACTTTTTACTCCTCTCCTTGTCGCTAACAGCCTTCAGAGACTCGAAATTAGATTGACCATTAGAGTCTTTAACAGGAGATGACAGTTCTGCGAAGGAAAAGGAAAATTTAATATGAAACGATTAAGACTTAGAAAAACTAGATGGAGTGCTCTGAACAGATATGCTTAGCTCCTTCCATCCAAATTCCACAAAAGCTTTCCGGACATCGAGCAAAAAAGAAATGGTTCACGAATCTTGAAGCAATGTTGAATAAGCCGACGATTTTGAGCTCCTTCAACAAATAAAACAGGCGGATGGTCTTTTCTCCTTTTGAATACACATAAGTAGCAGATGTCTTGAAAAGCAGGCATACAACGAACTGTTCTCATAAAAAGCACATATAGTCCCATGAAGATGGCATAACCATTTGGGTGTAGCTAAAAGGGGGCAAACCCTAAGCGCCGAAGGACCATCTGCAAGAACGGATTAAAAGGAGGAATGACTCCACTCATGCACATATGTTTACTAACTGCAACAAAGCCAAAGGGCCGACGATCGGAAAACTCCTCTTTTCCCGATAATTTTGCATCTGTTTCGGGAATGCCGGATTGAGCGCATACTTGATTAAAAGCACGTTAAGACGGCGTTGAAGAGCATCTCTCCGACGGATTGTCCGGAGGATGGGGAATGGGCAAAGACTGATTTGCTTCCGACCTTGAAGCTGCAGTCACTCTAATCTCAGAAGCTTGAATAGAAACTCTAGTTTGAGCAGAAGTAGTTATCTCTTAAGAATGATGGCAAGTCGTCTGTCAATTGTCCATTCTACACAAGTAATCTCGTTTTTAAATTACTTATAGGTGCGCATTTCCTAAAGTGCGAAGTGTCATGTTAAATTATTAAAATTGTCAAAGACAAAGCTTGAAATTTGTAGTCGACGTGTGTCAATTCGCGGATCTCAAGCGTTGTCACGAATTCAATATAGAATGACTTGTCTATGCAAATAATGTTCATCAGTTCATAAATGAGACAATTTTGTATAGCCGCTCCATTCAATTCAAGTAAAGGAATTGATTGTATTTCATTTTCAATAATTAAAACTAATCTGTCATCGATGTGGGCAATCGACGACAAATAATCATCCAAAATGGTGCAAGTGTTTCTCTTATTACGGGACAGTTAGCGACAAAGGGCAAGTTCAATTTACAAGTTGCAAGATTAGTATGTTCGATCGTTTTTTTAAACTGGATCAACTCCAATAGCTTCAACAATCAAGACCAACAATATATCGGTCATCTGCAAATTAAAAGCCGAGCAACACACACAGAATCGGGCCTAACAGTTCACGACCGGAACAAGCTCAATGGTCGGAAGCTCCGGACCTGATCCAACATTTGATTGAAGTGCACGATCCACAAAAGATCGCGACCGAATTCTCTCAAACCCTCTATATGTCACGATCAAAGTCTATCGCCCTAAAACACAAGTCGCTGCACAAAAATTTGAAGCATCCCATCTTTAATTGAAACTCACGACCCACAAAAGTTAAGGTCAAATTTTATCACCTCAAATATCAAGTCACCGAACTCAATTGGAAGTGCGATTTATCAAGGTACACGTTTAACAGAGCAATTCCTTGTTTTCCAAAATCCTAAACGACCGACATGCCAAAATCCAATTCAACATACTAATCGAGGAAAAATTGACACCTATAATGGTTAGTGTCGGTAAGGGGTGATCGGTCTTAACGTCGAAGGTACACAGGAGGTCAGCAGAAGTCAAAGTGGCTTAGATCGGAGCAAAAAAGAGACAAAAATGATCGAATTGGTCAGTTAAACAATGACGATTGGATTCGAGTATAGTTTGAAACACCTTGATGATCGGCGGTGACATATAACAGTCAACAACGACGTGATTCGATCAACGACGAAGCGGTAGGTTTAGATTGAAGTGATTTTCTCAAAAAGCTTCAACCATTAAAGTTTTTCTCAGCAAATAAATGGAGATTGAAAAAGAAATGATGGGTCGAAGGAAATATATAAAGCAGTATGGTTATGCCTCTTGTGATCCATCTGGATGGCTCGTCCACGATCCATCATTCATGATTGTTTGCGATCCATCAAAAACATTAGAACCGTTCATTTCAAGTTTTCTTCGATAACATGTACATCGAAGGAAAAATGTTAATATGATCCATAACTTCAGACCCGAAAACAAGTAAGCATAGTCCAAAGTGATGAATGATTATTTGCATTCATGAGTTAGGTCGCTAAAAGCATGGATCGGGCAGAGACTGGATCGGGCCAAAAGAGATTGGGCGAATTGGATTTTATGTTAAGTCGAACAACAAAGCACTCATGGATCGGGTCAGGGGCCGAAAAAAGAAAAGAAGTGTAACAAAGACATGGATCAGGTTGAGAACAAAATTCAAGGATCGGTTGTATTATAATGTGTGGGAGTTAACTTGGATCTCCACTCAAATGCGCAATCCAACATATGGGTTGGGTCACTTATATTTGGATGTTGTACATATATGGCGGATCGTTTATTTCGGGGTCGCTCACAATCCATGTGTAAAAAGAAGACAAAGATCGTTTCCTTTAGGACATGGACCACAAGTCGTTATATATGGACCATGTACATTTCAATACGCAAGCTCAAAAGCACTCTTACATCCACTTATACATACCAGACCACTTCCCACATAAAGGGGGTTAGATTTTCTCTCGTCGAAGCTCTGCCATTATCGATCTCAAGCATCATTCTTCTCTAGAAACTATCAAACTTTTTCATCAAGCTTAATTATCAAGGTTGACTCCGATAGTTATTGATATTCATGGAATTAGAGTGCATTTCTACTATGCAGTTCGAAAATCATTCGTAAATTATTGAGAATCGTTGTAATTGAAGATCAATCTTGTAACTTGATATATAGAAATCAATAAAGTGTATATTCAAAGTGGACATAGGCATAATCAGTGGCTGAACCACTGTAAACTCTGCTTTATTTTTCTCTTAATTGTTGCTTTTAACTATGTTTTTCTGCAATCGAAAGGTGATCTCACACCTCTTTGGATGTTAGCCCATTTTTGGTGTTAATAGTATTTACAAATTGATTTTATTTAATAAGACGATTTTTTAATTAGTTTTAGTGGCTGCTTATGTATACTTAGTTATGTTTGACAAAATATTTGATTGAACGTTTATTTAATAATTAGATAATCAACTCTAAAATATTGGTCAGTTTTGAAGCTATCAATTATTAATATTCGAAAATCAATCCAGGCTGGCATAAGTAGTCAAATGGAAAAACATCTTAAAGATATGAGATCAAAGATAGTGTTCTTTGACTGAAACTCACGACCCACAAAAGTTGAGGTCGAATTCTATCACCTCAAATATCAAGTCACCGAACTCAATTGGAAGTGCGATCTATCGAGATACACGTTTAACAAAGCAATTCCTTGTTGCCTAAAATCCTAAAAGACCGATATGCCAAAATCCAATTCAACATACTAATCGAGGAAAAATTGACACCTACAATGGTTAGTGGCGGTCAGGGGTGATCGGGTCTTAACGTCAAAGGTACACAGGAGGTCAGCAGAAGTCAAGTGGCTTAGATCTGAGCAAAACAAAGACAAATACGATCGAATTGGTCAGTTAAACAACAGTGATTGGATTCGAGTATGGTTTGAAACACTTTGATGATCGACGGTGACATAGAGCGGTCAACGACGACGTGATTCGGTCAACGCCGAAGCAGTAGGTTTAGATTGAAGTGAGTTTCTCAAAGAGCTTCAACCATTAAAGTTTTTTTCAGCAAATAAACGGAGATAAAAAAAGAAATGATGCGTCAAAGGAAATATATAAAGCAATATGGTTGTGCCTCTTGTGATCCATCCGGATGGCTTGTCCACGATCCATCATTCAGGATTGTTTGCAATCCATCAAAAACCATTAGAACCGTTCATTTCGAGACACATGTTTTTTTTGATAACATGTACATCGAAGGGAAAATGTTAATAGGGTCCATAACTTCAGACCCGAAAACAAGTAAGCACAGTCCAAATAGATGAATGATCATTTGCATTCATGAGTTAGGTCGCTAAAAACATGGATCAGGTTGAGACTGGATCAAGCCAAAAGTGGATCGGACGAATTGGATTTTAAGTCAGGTCGAACAACAAAACACTCATGGATTGGCCTACTAAGCGGCTGAACCACTATAAACTCTGTTTTCTGCTTTATTTTTCCGTTAATAGTTGCTTTTAACTATGTTTATTGTGCAACCGAAAGATGATCTCACACCTCTTTGGGTGTTAGCCCATTTTTGGTGTTAACAGTACTTACAAATTGGTTTTATTTAACAAGAGGATTTTTTAATTAGTTTTAGTGGTTGCTTACGTACTTAGCTATGTTAGACAAAATATTTGATTGAATGTTTATTTAACATTTAGATAACCATACTCTAAAATATTGGTTAGTTTTGAAGCTATCAATTATTAATATTTGAAAATCAATTCAACCTGGCATAAGTAGTCAAATGGAAGACATCTTAAAGATGATGAGATCAAAAACAGTGTTCTTTGAAGTGCAAAGCGATTCTCAAGTATGATGTAATGTAGATAGCGCTTTCGGTTTGTTCATAATTTAAAAAGCTTATACGGATGGTTGATGGCATTGAATTATTGCTAGAAGGGCACTATTAGCCTTTATGGGTTTTTCGTTTTAGAAGGCGAGTTGGATGCCTTCTTGATTTATTCGCATTGTATTTGTTGTCTTAAGTTTTATCTGCACTTTTTTGTTTTTTTTTAATAATTCAAGTGCATCAAAGGTTGGAAAGCCCTGAGATTGGTCAGCCAGAGTTTGCGTTGAAAAAAAAGAAAGAAAACGTGACGCGATGCAGGGATGAGTGTTCCCCACTTTAAAATGTGCGTTCCATGTGTCATATTTTCATCGTCAGGGAGGTACCATGTCTACCAAAATTACTGTAGTTATTGCTGCATATTTTTTTTCATTATTCCATCGTCAAAGCATATTGTAGATGATGAACAGGTGGCTAATTCACCCATTTTCATCATATATTTCAAACTTCTCTGGACCATCCAAATAAGAATCATGTTTGGACTTGGAGCAGCAGTCGTTGATTGTTTGAACGCATGTTTTACTGTTATAAAGTCGTATTATTATGAGCATTAGCAAGGCCGGTGCAGCCTAAAAGGTCTACTTACCTGTAAGAGACCCAAAGTAGTTAGAATCCAACTGCTCGCTTTTACCTTATCAGTTCAATGAAGAAAAGAGAGTACACGTAGCATTTGCATGCATAGTAATATAGTATAGCATCTTTTCTTTTCTTTTCAATTATATGCAATAATACGTAGTTCATTGGCATTCGGATTTCGGACACATACCTAAGTATATGTTCCTTTATACCAATTTTATCAAACTAATACATATACTGTTATCTTGTGCATAAATTCTTTGGATTTATCATCCAGCAAAAAGATATATGATCCAACGAAAACCAGGCACATCACACATCCCTTGGGTCATAAACATTGGTCGTCCGTATTTTGGATTTTATATTGTTCTTAAGATTTTCTTCTGTCACAAAATGACTCAAAAAGGAAAAAGTTATAAAAATTAAAGAGGAAACACGAGGGTTCATAATATATTTTACATGTTACAAAATGAGCTTTTATTTTTACTTTTTTATTTTGCTATTGTTGTCAAATATGAAGTCTTTTCTTGACCTTGTTTTATAGAATTTTACTTTATTTCATATATATACTTTAGACATACACACATATGCATGTATGAATGTTCCTGTATGTGCGTGTACAATGAAAAAACGGGGGAGTACTGTAACTTATGAAATGCTGTTAAGGAATGAAATAAAATTAAAAACATGGAAGAGCCACAAGTTTCCACTAATATAAATAGGCGATGGACTTTTTACACTATTAATTTGGCTGTGATTTTTATTTTATCATGTTCTTTTCTACATTATCTGGAACTGTAACTTTTTGGCCATACTCTACTCTTCTTCTAGCTATATGAGCATCCACATATTGGAAGGCAACTAGAAATTATTCTTAAAAGCTCTAGCAATGGAGAAGAATTAAAGTACTTGTCATCACTGTCGCAATGTTTATGAGTTTTGATAGTGAAATTACAAAAGGAAGATTTGGTTAATGATGCGTTAATGTCATTATGAGGATTATGTAGGCTACACTACTTGTCTGTACGACATTTTAGTGTTGTCTAATGATGTTTTAGGCACCTTCCATTCTTCCTCGTCCTGTTCTTAGCAAAGGTTGCGTCCCCAATGGAAAGACCATTTTAAAATGCTTTTATCAATACAGTACTTATAAATGGATTAAAAAAAAAGTAAAAGATTAATGATCGTTTAACAGCTTTTTTGTAGATGTAAACACAAAGTTGTGGTTGGTGTCATTAAAGATTTAATGACACATGTAATCCTTAGTTATCTGAGTGTATTAAGAGCTCATGTATGCATGCTAAAATGATATCACATCACAGATTAGTTAACTGTCGACAAGCAAAATCAAGAAATAACACATGTCCCTTCCTATGTTGTCCATTGTTAATACGTGTCGATACGATATAATCAAAAGTCTTGTCCATAATACTCTAGGCTGGTCTAATGATTTTTCATTTAAAACATGCTTGTATTATCATCAGACCAAGATGCGCATGCAATAGCTAGAAAATTGACAACCACCAGGCCTAACATTGGCAAAATTATTGTCTCACTCCAGTTTACTTCTTAATCTCAGTGTAATAAACTCAATGGAAATGATGTTGGTGGTTAACAAATTAGTCAATCAAATGACATGATTGTTGAATCTAGGTAGATAATTAATATTTATAATATATACACTTATATAGTCAACTTTACATCAATGTTATCAAAATAACTTCGGTTCAATTCCTCTGCTCTACATTGCCTGTTTCATATATCAAAATAATGTCAATATATAATTGATTTTATATCATTAACCATTGATTACATGTTCACTATAAAAACAACTTCGGTTACCTACAGCTTTTGGCCATCGCAAACCGTCGCTAATCGTAACGTAAAGTTGTCGCTATATAATTTGACACTAACCAAATAGCAACATATCTAGTGTCGGCTTCATAACCAAACTAGATACAGCTGGTGACGACAATTTCGAATACGTGGCAAATTGTGGTATCTCTAATTGTTGTTACTAGCCGTCACCAGCCGTCACCAATCATGGCAAGACTGTCGTAACATGCCATCGTCAACTATAGCAAACCTGAAACGACATGTCGTAGCCACTCGTTGCTATTCGTGACTTTACGTAACTAGAATGGTGTCACTAGTCATCGCTAAACTGAAATTGTTTTGTTGTTTTTTGGCCACTATTCTTCCTTTCGGCCACACAACTCATACTCGTTCATTCTACAATTCATATACGATCAATTCTACAATATATTTTCATATCCAATAACCTAGCATATCATATATACTCAAAATTCATAACACAAACCAATATATAGACCATAAAACCAACTCATATAACACAAATTAGCGTATAAACCACAAATGCCAACATCACACATACCATAACAAACAATCATATCCATAACAACTGTTAGGATTGTCTCGCATGTTCTAAAGGGGGATTGATGGTTTGGATACAATAGCCCCACATCACGGAATATATTGAAGGAATTTTGTACAAATATGAGTTGGCAGACACGTAACATCAGGAATTCCTTTTGTTATATGGGAGTTGTGTGTCAGGTCATGTGCATATAAGGAAGGGGATTTTGTTCCGACCGTCATTACATAATAATAACTAGTACATATCAAAAACCATCCACATATCAATATTCAAAGGAAACGCATTTATATTTATAACAGACAAAACTGTAACAACTCAGAATTTTGGCGATAACTAAATTAGTTATTTAGTTAGGCTACGAAAATGGAATTTCTGCAAACAATGTAATTTAACCACGGAAATTGCACCGCTGCGTTCGTTACAAGATTCTGATCAACTTTTATGTTTGGAGCTTCGCGAACAAGTTCGTATGAAAAAAGTTACGGACAAAATACAAAAACGAACCAAAAATAAATACAAGAGAATATATAGAAATTAAATACCATTTATTACCCGCCTTCACTAGCAAATCGACCTAGGGCGGTCGACCGGAGGTCGACTCCCTGGGCGTGTATTTACCCAGTAGCAGCTATGGTTGATGGTTTATTTTGTATATAAAAATTATATATACGGACGGATCTTTATTAAATTAAATCGAACGGGCTACGGTCACTTTAACACATATAAATTAAGGGTTAGACCCCCATTCTTTTACACATAATTTCAAAAGATGTAGCGAGGCTTTGTCATTTTCTCTTCTTCCAAATTTCTTCTAAAGCAAATCTAAGCATAAACAAATTAAATAAACATAGATTGAAGAAGATTAAAATCAGATTCTTATGCAAAAGAGATGGTACTACGAATAGACGTTCTTACATTCAGATTTTCTTCCTCTTTCCTATTTCTTGCATATCAACAAATCTAAAAGAATCCCCTTTTTGAAATAATTATAGATCTATAAGATTTGGGAAATGTAGGCCTAAAAGTTATGTTAAGATTCAGTTTTGGATAGCTTTCAAGTCAGTGGAAAATTATATATATCATTTATAATAACTTATTCAATTTGTTTGTGTAGATCTGAATTATATACCTAAAAATTTATCAGATTTGTTTATTGTTTTTGTCAAATCTGAAATAATAAGTTGTAGTTTGAATATTGAATTTGTAGGTCTTAATTAAATTATATTGCCTACGATTGTTCTTAAATTTATTTGTGGGAATTGTGAACACCTCGGATCTGGAAATCAGTTCATAAATCATTGTTAGATTTGTAGTAATTATTCCAGATTCTTAGATTTGATGTTGATTTGTGGTTTATGTAAATTTTGATTAAAAAGATATACCTGTTTATGTTTGGGTTTTTACTTAGTTATTGTAAACATGTTTGTTCTTTTTAGGAACTGTAACTTCAATTAGGGAATCTAATAAATAATAAACATATGTATATATAAATACACAAATAAGAAAGAGATGGAATTAAATCATAGTAATAAGTAGGAGTTGCAATACTTAGATTAGAATTAAGATGGGGCTAATATAAATGACATTTAATAGGTAAATCAATGCCTCAGGAAAATATGACCATTAGGGTGATAAGTGGAAGGTGGCCTAATTGATAATAATAAAAAGGAATAGATAAGGGAAATTAATGGGGATTGTGTGGCGTAGTAAATACTAATTCCAATAAGAAAACTTATAAATAAATATCTCAGGATATAAAGTTATAACTTTTTCTTATTTATTTCTAATTAATCTAGAACAGATATAATTAAAAATCAAGATTGGACTAAGTAGGTTAATGATGCAAGGTCAGTTGCCTTATCCGATAGAAGTTTGCACTTTCCAGCAGTCAGGTATATGTACAATTGATGTGAGATATTATTAACCCTAGGAACCCGTGACGATAGTTAATTGTGTAGAGAAGATTATTTCCTAAAATATGATATATCTCAAGTGTGAGGTATTAAGTGGTTGTAGGACCCGCTCCCGATCCCAAAAGAGGAAACTTAGAAAGGAAATAATTTATAAGCGCAAGTCTGCTTTGGGATAGGTATTAAGTAGTTAGATCGACCCTTAAAAGAGTATTAAGTGATCGCGTAGCTCACCTCCCTATAATCAAGAAGTATTAAATGGATGTTGGGTACAAGACTAGTAATCCCTGCGAAGGTCCGTTTCCTCTAGGTATTAGTGACTGGGTCGAGGGTCCACCTTGGTATTTGCTATGTATTAAATGACCGCCATGGAGGTACCATAGGTCTTTCTATCCTGCAAAAAGAATTAAGTGGGTATTGAATTATCTAATAAGGTCAGCAATACACTACAGCAGAAAAGCAATTTTGCAACGGCTTTGGGCCGTGGCTAATTAGTTTTGCCACGGCTCCAAGCCATGGCAAAATTGGGCGTGGCAAAATCTTTACCCCGGCCCAAAACCGTGGCAGATTTATATTTTGCCCCGGCTTTGGTCTGTGGCAAAATACCATTTTGCCATGGCTTTAGACCATGACAATTTTGCATCGTAATTTTTTTAATACAATTTAGCCATGTCTTTGGACCTTGGCTATATTAAATTCGAAAAACTGCACTCACATCAGAAACATATGTCTAGTTAATTGGCGCACAATTTTCTTTGCTATCTAAAAATTAAATCTATAAAGCACGCAACGAGACCCACGTTCTGAACAAACACTGTAAATGTATGAAAAAGGCGAATAAATATATGAACCATAATTTACTGAAACCAAACAGGATTTAACAAGACAACTGCATATAGTAAAAGTATAATAAGTTCACCATTCTATTATATAATATATATATATATATAATACTTTTAAATCTTATAACTTCATCATGCATGAACTGTCAGTAAGGAATGACAAACAAAGTAGTATGTACAGTGAATATGCTAATTACTTAATTTGCATAACTCTCAGTATTCAATACCACACTTTATTTCTTATAAATTTGGTATTTAGTGATATTCAAGTGGAGTTGGACACTTCTGCAATTCCTGTCCTTGAAATTGAATGTCCTTCAATATAAAACCTATACAAAAATTAGGAATGTGTCACATATACTAAACTATGATAAATCTAACTACATTATATGTGTAATAGAGCTCACAAAAACTGTTTCCTGAAGGCAAAGGTCAACTGTGTTTCCGTCCACCACAATAGTAATGTTAAAATTTAGCAAAAACTGTTTAACATACAACAACAATTTTTGTTAGTTTTTAAGAAGTACATGAAAAAATTATAGATATATATTATGTCTTACAATTGGAAAAGTGTTTATTAGCAAGTAATTTTTTCCTATGGCCTCATCACAAATGGTAAAAGCATTTTATGAATCTTGAAGTTCTCATTCTTCTTTCAGATTCTTTTATGAGGCATTGGAAGATTCTTTTTTTTTTCTTTTTTTGGGTACACCGTTCCTTATAAAGAGAAGAAAGCATGTACGTACATTAGCGAAGACCTTTAAATTATGAATAACCGTGGGGGAAATATATATCTATGTTGGAAATTATAATACATTGATTGAATAATCTAGTTGACTACCAGTTAAGGAAATTGTTTAGAAATGAATCATGAAAACATTTCAGTGGTGATAACTATGGATTTAAAATGGTAACCCTTAGTGATCCGATCGTTATGTGAAAACGCAGGAAAGTGAAGAAGAAGAAAAATGAAGAAATAGAAGATGGGAACCAAGCCATACATCTATGAGTTATAATTTTGTTCAAAATTCATACTATGAAATTTCCTATATGAAACATAACTTGCTTTAAATGAGATAGACTTGAGTGTTGTTCTTAAGCAGTAAAAAAAATTATGAAGTCAAAATATGTGGTATATCCGAAAGAAACTAAACTCCACTGTAAGATGTGCAAAGATGAGTAAATCATGGGCATACAAAAATAAAACTGACATCTAATTTGTATTAATAACATATAATGCTTAAAATGCACACATATATGCATGCACAGTTGATATGCAACCAAAAATAAACGTATATCCGTTTAAAAATTTGGCATGAAAATAAACATAATATAATGTTTAATATGCGAATCTCCACTTATGTGACACATTCCTAATTTTTTTGATAAATTTATCATAATGATTCATCTAACATTATATAATGTTATCTAATTTTCAGTCCAGCACAGATAAAGTAGTGTATATATAAACAACTCAACAAAGAAGTAAAATAAAAGGTAAAACTTACAGAAGCATAATGATTGACATCAAGGTGGTGGGCCTCATCATCCTTAACAACCATCACAACATCTCAAAGAGTTGCATTAGCAGGGAGGCGCTAGTAATCTATAGCAATAGAAGAAGAAAGAACATTCTCTATTTTTCCAGCATCGAGCCCCTTAAAAAACTCTGTATAAGAGTGAATTGCTTCCTCCTCGGGATACTCGGCGACTCTATGAGCAAAGTTTATGTTAGGCTACTAGGTATGAAATATATGCCTGGGTATGAAAGAGGTGACATCATAAACATAATGATAGCTATATGCAAAAATATACTTTATCAGTTCTTCATAGGGTAGAATTGCTTCAGTTTTCCCTTAGCTGACTGGCACAAAATTCATTTAATAGTTCAACTAACTGACAGGTCAAGTATCAAAATTCATGCTATCAAAATGATTGTACACCAGTTCAATCATATTACATGATGAACTTTTCAAATAAACAAAACTTATATAAATAAGAAACCATCTGTTAACCAAGAAAATGATAGCTTATAAAGAAACTAATGGGTCACCATGTATTTTACTCTATATTTTCTAATGAATTTAGACAGTTCGTTCTACTTTGCATTAATTTACTTACATATTCTTCCTGATATCGTCTTTATGTTATGGAGTTCTTTAGTACCTCTTTTACTTACATATTTTACTGTTTATTTTAATTTGTTTTCATGTAGAATGAACGCACTGTCAAACTAGCTCAGCATTGTAGTTGTGCATAAGAAATTAAGCAAAGTTGTCAAATATTGATAGTGATTGGAGCACACTTACTATCCCCATCCAAACCAGTCCAGAGCATTGCCTGCCTAAACTGTCTTTATTTAGTGCTTTTCTATTATATGTGCATACTGTTAGTGAGCACTTTCAGAAACTGTGATGCTTATGTCACTTAACTTATAATTGTTAGCTATTTTACGATTAACATGGCAAGCTTTTTACAACTATGATGAAGATGTTAGCTAAGATTATGTGCACTATATATGAATAACACTGAATAAATTTATGAATATATTGTTAAACCAAAGGATCATCAAATAAGTCAGCAGAAGATTTGCATAAACTGCGTGCACCACCAATTTATATTTATTCGCTCAAAAATTCTGAAGCAGCAATTTTTTTATGAAAAAAGAAGGGGATGGTATAATCATGAACGAATATATTGGATTTTATGCTTATATGTAATGATTGAACATTTCAGGAAATTTGTCTACAACATGCTTTGTTGGATTTCATGCATATTACTAGATTATTGACTATGTTAACGTGCGTATTAGGTGAAAATTTTTATTTTGCATAAATATAACATATATGCACTCGGTATCATGATAAATATTAGTTGAAAATTTCAGTTTATTAAAAAGACTTCCTTTTTTTAAGAGAATAATTTTAGGGGGCCTTCACAAATATAAAATTGTTAAGGGAAAAGAACATGAACCCAACGGCTCCAACCCAAAATTTTTACCATTTTATGCTTCTTAAAGAAATTGAGCAACATATCATCGAAAGTTTGAAAAAAGACAATGAGAACCTATTGAAACATCTATATAAAAAACGTGTTGAATTATCAACATAAAAACGCTATGGTATTGTCGATACAATGCTTAGTTGAGCCCGTCGAAAGTTGTTCAAAAACATGGCATGGGGTTTCCATTAAATTTATCATAAAAGAAGGGGGTAATTACGTAATTATAGTTACATTTTTATAGGAAGCTGAATTTTAAACCCCTCGTACGCTTTTCAAAATATTGGGAAAACGACACTATTTACCCAAATATGAAATCCCTTTAACAATATTTCGAATTAATCACATTGGTTTTTACATAATAGTTAATTCTCTTCCATAGCACAACTATTCCAACCAACTAACACCCACCGACCCAAAAATACAATTTAAGAAGTAAACAACTCAAAGACTGATGAATTATTATTTTAGTTATATAAATTAAGGGAAAAAATGTGTATGGATTTGTAAAGTAATGAAAGATGGCTTGATCTTAGCCAAGTGACAGAAGTTAGTGGTGTACTAAAGCTTTGAGCTAGAATTTGGATAGGAATACTGGGAGTTCAGTGTATCTATCAATCTGGCCAATAAGGTATTTTGCATACTGACCACTTAAGATATAAGCCACACGCTTATAAACCACTTGTTTGGTTAAAAAATCAGTTGGTCTCGAACTAGATGATTATTATTTAAACAAAGAACCTATAAGGCACATATTTTTCCCTAGCTAGGTGTAACAACCCGCAAATCCGTACTATCTGAGTTGACTAATAACACCACACGTCCAACCCAAATTACACAGAAATACGAATCATTACTATAAAGAAGTTAGAGGATGAGAAATAGAAAGAAAGAAATAATAGAATAGAAGAAAGCGAAGATCACAAACTCACAGCAGAACGAATAAAATATATTAGGTAACACAAACTTTGAAATACAATTCGGTAACTTTATATACATATCATCATCGGAGCACAACAGCTATTTCTGGAACAATTATAAACATCTGTTTTCAGATACAAACATGGTACACAGCAGAATATATGATAGTCTATAGCTAACTGGTGAAGCCTCCTGCTTCAAACTCCTCCAAATGAATCTGTAAAATCCCGACTACTTGACTGCCCGTACAAATTTGGGCACCCAAGAGTTTAGGGAAAACAAAAACAAAATAAACTCTGGGTCAGTCATGGGACTGGTGTGAGTAAACTCCAACCGATTGTTTAACTTTCAAAATCCTTTTGAAAGAAAGGATGATCGTAAGACCGATCCACACATAAACACAGATGGTTTTTACCTTACGATAACCAAAAAATATTTTTGATATCAAATCCAGAGATATTATAATACTGTCTACATCAAACAAATAAAATCTAGCAGAACGCTTGCATCTCACGCTTCATATATATTATAAAATTTAAAAACCGTAGGGCGCTTATTGGAGATTGGATTTCGACTATGACAAGGTATGGAACCACCTACCGATAGTGTATCTCTAGAGGGGAATACACTGGGTTCAACAAGAACATCTTGCAACCCGGCCCACACATGACCGACCATTCATTTCGCTTGAGTGTATCGAATGTATAACACCAATGGTTGGGATCAACAATCATTTTCCGAAAAGGGACAGCATCGTTAGATTAAAGAAGCAAATGGAATTTCTCTAGATATGTGATTATACACCCTAATGGGAGCGACTCACATAGCCATGTTGCCTGCCCGATTTTTGTCATTCCCCGATTGTTGAGGCCTGAGGCTACGATTACTTGCAATTCATTGATAGCACAATCACTTTGAATGCCACATTGCCAAATCCGTTAATCACTAATTGATTTGCACAAATATAATGGATATTATGCTAAGAGAATAAATCCTCCGCCACCATATATATTTATACAGACCAACATATTCGATCATTGGAAATACTTTGTTAGACATTCATCCATATACGTTCGTTCTAGGATTGAACGAAACTGAAGGCACAATTTATTTTAATAGAAAAAGCCCTTGCACTTTACTCCGTCTTCGATTATCTTCATATAATCTAATTCGCAACGCTATTGCTAATACGGAGTGGTTCTCGGATAATAATCCAACCGGTCTCTCCATATTGACAACGATATTGGCAAATACTTTGATAGTCGGTTATTTAACTATCGAAGAAAAATAAACAAACGTTCCAACCATCAAACAAATCACTGGGCCTCTTAATTAATATTTCATTAATTAAATCACTCTTCATTTCCTTACCAATATTTGTTAACCAAATATTTTCAATAATCATCTTGGTCTCTTATGCTATTTGGAAACATTTCCATATTTCGCTATCTTTTATTTTCTATACTTAGAAAATATCTTCTATTAATAATTGGAAAATATTCCAATTGCTTCTTCGTTTCACGAAAATTCATTTCTATACTTAGGAAATATTTATTATTATATTTCCAAAATTCCACTTACTTGGGTAAAAACGAATGTTATGTAAAACATTGCTACAGCAACCCAAAATACTGCATTTGACTAAATTTCTTTAAACATTTCTCTTCGAGACTGAATCTTGCTATTTATCAGCTAATAATGAAATCAATCGAGTTGGTGTATAATTACCTATCAGACCTTGACTAAAAACATCTTTAACTTCAAAACAGACAAAACCATTATTCCCGAAAAATCAACACCATACAAACCAATTATTCATTTTTAAATGTATATATATGTTTCTCTTTCTATTACCAGATTATCGATTTCCTTTTTGTTTATAATATTCTATTTTAATTCATTTCCTTATCGAATTCAATATATATTGATATATTGATTTTCTAGTTATCCAATTTTCTTAAAAATATTCTAACTCCTTAAATTTCCGGAAAATTTCGCCATAACCTCTTTTGTACCGGTGGATAGTTCAAACCTCAACTCGCATCTCTAGGCCCTTTCCATTCAAAAATAAAATCAAAAAGCCAAGTGGCTTGCCGATTCGGCGCATAAAACCTCATATGGAATTTAAACATGTACCTTTTTGTCGGCACTAAATTTATATCTCTTCATATACTTCATTTCAAACCTGCTTAGCACGTATCCAAATATTCCTATTTGGTTTCAACTTAATCCATTCGTCATAACCCAATTCGCTAATTTATTTTCTAATTAGCTATTTTGCCTATTTCACTTCTTTGTTTGCACAAACATGTTCAAATAAAATATTTAACTTTCTTATAACCAAATTGAATTCCAATTTCAATTCAAGTTTCCTTTTCGATTTCGAATATAAATTTCCAAATCGAATTCACTTATTCAAAGCCCAATATCAATTCAAAATCTCATTAACTAATTACTATTCAAATTAGTTAATTCTATTCAATAATTAAAAATCTGATTTATGTTTCAAAAATCAATCCATTACTCCACTTGAGTTCACATATTTTTTACAACACAAATATGAAATTTTCTAAATAGAAATTCGGATTTTTTTCGCTTAAAATCCTTTTATAAAATTAAATAAACCGTTATGGTTTTTAAATGGTTATGGCGCTGTTTTTCTGAAAATTTGATTTTGATATAACTCAAAATATATACGACGAAATTCAGAATTTTCTCTTCCATCAGAAAACTATTATCTAATTGGTCCTGATGGTTCTTGTTTTAAAGAATTTCGACTTAATTTGGGTTCTATATACTCAATTGAAGTTCGAATCGCCAATTTACGAACTGCCGCGCTGCGACGAGCTCGTTTTAATTATATTTAATATATAAACATTTTAAACTTCGTTTATATATAAATTCTAACTCCATTCTAATATACTTTAATATATTTTAAACCAATTTTCCAAATTCAACTTAATATTTCTGATTAGCTATAATTGTCGATTTTCCCTTACTCAGTAATAAATTTATTTATCCTTCAGTCTTCTATATTTAATCCCAAATCCTTTTATAAATAAATTATTTATAAAATTCGATATAATCGAATTTCAATTATAAACTCGTTGAGTTCTTCTCAATTCAGCTTATACTCCGAATTCCGAAATATAATCAATCATTTTGTCCCAAAACACTTTCCAATTTACTTTTAAATTCCTATTTGAATTTAAATGGTTTAAATTGTCCACATGATAATTTATTCCACCAAATTTATAACACTATTTATAAATTCAACTTCCTTGTTTCATATATTTAAACAAGTTCCCTTTTCAAATTTCTATTTGAAACTCCATCCCTTTGATATTCCGAATTGCGAAATAAAAACAGTTGTTCCCTTTCGAATGATTCCAAATTCTATTTTTAAATTCATATTTGAATTTAAATATTCAAATTATCTCTTGATAATTAATTCATTATATTTATAAACAGCATTTTATAAATTTCTTGTTTTATATTTAAACAAGTCTATTTCGAAATCTATTTAAAACCAAAATCTTATTTTGGAAATTTCTATTTATAATAACTTATATATAACACCCAATTTATTTTCACATTCAATTTAACTTCTATTTAAATAAATCCGAATTGATCGAATTCAAATCATAAATCCTTATGGATTTATTTTAATTCAATTTATATTCTGAAGATCAGAATAAACTCCATCGTTTATTTCTTTAAAACGATTTCCCCATTTCTATTTTTAAATTCACAATTCAATTTAAATATTCAAATTATCCAATGATAATTTAACCACTTTATTTATAAACACTATTTATAAATTCATTTCAATTCCCTACACTATTTAATTTATAAACAATGTTTATAATTTCACTTCAAATCCCGTATTATTTATTTATAAACAGCGTTTACAAATTCACTACTTGTTTTATGTATTTAAACAAGTTAATATATTTATAGCCCAATTAAAATTCAAATTCTATTTTTGATAAATAGATTTTTCCATTTAAATCATTTCCCGATATTTTTATATTTCGATATTCAGGGCCAGTGACATTCAACCAATCAAAATACAAAATTATCAACCATGGGTTTTCTAACACATCATATATGATAATATATGAAACAAACAAATAATAATATTTTTGAGGAGTCGAGTTGGATTCCTCCAACCTGTTTCTCCTGCATCCACATATGTTAGCCAACATAAATAATATCCACCTTGCTTCGAGGCAGGATATCGCGGTATAGAAGGTCATCCACTATTATAGCGTGGGGCGCATAGGGTCATCTGCTAATGATACTGCGGGCATCCGCTAATGGTACTGCAGGAACTATCCAATCACCAATATATATATATATATAATAACCACAAACACCAATCCTAAATAACTAATATATTTTTAATAGCCACAAAAATATTTAAACACAACCAAACAACCAACAATTTATTTTTAACGATTAAAAATAATAATAAATTATGAATGAGATTCACTCACCTTATTTATTTCGATCCACTCTAGTTTCTTTTTGAATTAAATCGAACCATGTTCGATTAAATTCAAATACTTGCTAATTCCATCCACTACTAGCTTGAAAAATTCGTTGTCACGGACCAGCCCATCTTGTTTTATTGTTGAGATTCCAGGACCTCGTATTAGTTAAATAAAAGATCTATAAGAAACTGGTAATTTAAATTAGCAACCAAATTTTAAATTAACTAAATTTTGAAATATAATTAGTTAACTTAATCCTTGGTTTAGGCTACTAACTCTCCTTCTTCCCTAACCAACTTTGAACCCACTGCAGAACATCTTCACCTCTTACAAATTCATCAGCATCCATAGTTTCAACAAAACCCATGACCTACATTGAAACATCGACCTTTTCCATCGCCAATCCCTCCCAAAATCTATCAACAGGAGTGCTCTACCTTTCCAACACTACGCTGAATTCCTGTTAACCCATCTCTACTCACAACTGAAAGGAAACGATGCCCAAGCCTTCACTTTTCGAGTTCGAGCGATTTCAATAATTATCGCAACCTTAAACAATCGTGATTTGTGACCTCGCGAGAGTCCCTTCCTGAAATCCATGACTTCGAATTGCCTTAAGCAATTTTGACCATCGCGAGCTCGAACGCCATCACTGCTTAAATCTTGAGCTCCAGAAACTGTTGTTCGCACCCCTCAATACTCAAACTATCGAATAACCCAACCCTAAAATCGTGAGAGCCTTCCTGCTAGTGTTGAGCTTTAGATAACCATGCGGATTTAAATCGCGATCTTTGATTTTCTGTTTCTTCTTTTTTAATTAATGCTTTTCGATTTTCAACTGGAAATGCACGGAGAAAAATATAGAGGGGATAGTCGAGTGAGTATAAAGGATTAGGGTTGCGTATGATTTTGATTATCACAAGGTGGTGGCCATTTATTTTTGTTTGAAGCTCTCGGCTTTCCATTGTTTTGAGAATGAAAATCAAAAGAGAAAGTAGAAGGGTGGTTGTGATTATATAGGAGAAGTATACTTAGGATAGAAGGAATAGGCTTGTGTACGTACACTAGCTAGGTGAGGGTAAGTACATTTCATTTAATTCAATTAGATCTTGATTTTGACTTTGATTTGATTTCGTATTAAATACGATTTGATATAAAGCGATTTTTATTCTTTTTAATGGGATTCTGATTTGATTTTAAGCTTATCCACTGATCAAATATCTCAGGGTCCATTACATGAATTCATGAACCGCTATTTTAACACAACGATTGACATTTTAAATGTTATAACGCTGTTCTGAATTGAACAATATATATTCTGAAATTTATTTGAACGTATATACTATATTAAATTAATATACTATTATTTAAATTCAGAACTAATCATTTTCTCGATAATAAATTATTATTACCATTGTATATATTGAGACAGAATTTAACCGGTCATCTGAATTGTTTTGATTTAGTTCTAATTTCGAATTCAGATATTTTCGTATTACGATCATTTAATATATTCGATATTATATCGAAATCGATAACTAAAAATAGAAATTCGTTTATATTATCAAATAAATATTTTAAATAAATATTAAATATTCAAAATTGATCGACCAAAAATCTGGTCGTTACGTTCTTCCCCCCTTAAAAGAATTTCGTCCTCGAAATTACTAAGGTAGGAAAAATGGTACAAACCTATTAACTTTTCAAAAACTCGTCTTATGCTGAAACTCAACTCTTCATATTCAACAAATTTAGTTCTACCAAAACTTTTTGTTTTCATTCATATGGCACCCCATATATGTTTACATTCAATTAGTCTGAATGATTTACAATCAATTTATATTCCATTCACATTGATTCTGATCAATTTATTTACTTTGATCTATTTAACTTGCTTAAGTTAAATTTAAATATCAACATTTAAAATCCCGGGTTTTTATTTCAAATCCTTTTGAAATCCCATAAATATATACATATATTTATTCCCATTACAAATTCAAAACATTTGAATATTCAAACCAACTTGTTTTCTTTCAAACAAATTTCCATCAAAATCTTTTCTAAGGTAGAAATTCATCACTTAGACACTCGAAAATGAACACTGATGATGCTGCAGTCATCATCAGAATTATTTCCCAGCCACTGAAGTTAGTTCAGTGCTTTATCGCTTTCAAAATCCATTCAAAAAATTGATGTTGATTCAAAAATCCTTTTAAAACAAAGTTATATTATTCTAATATACTTCGAAAATATTTTCCAACTTCCCAGCTTCTAATATTCCAAATTCTGGTTTGAATTCAATTCAAGTTCATCTCGTTTGTATATTTTATTCATATAAAAATCTATTTAGTTATATATAACCATTTTAATTTTATTATCTCATTTTATTACGATAATAACAACCAACGCATCCATATATTATAATTTCAGAATTATTCCTTTCTATATAAAAATAGAATTTTGGGTAAAATTATTCCATTTACCCACTTTAAAACAATATCATGACGAATTTTTCTGTTCAAGTGTTTACAAACTCTTATCAACGTCGTGGCGTCCCACAATTCGATCAGAATTCACAAACCACTCAACATACAAGTCAACACAATATAAAACAATTTTTATATAAATTAACAAATACGCGCTCTCGTATATATACACTCAACTCATTCTAGGGTACTGCTAACCCTATCTCTAATGACCACAACCCTATCAAGCCTAGGTATTCGCTCAAAGTGGCTCTGATACCAACTGTAACAATCCGCAAATTCGTACTATCTGAGTTGACTAATAACACCACACGTCCAACTCAAATTGCACAGAAATACGAATCATTATTAGAAAGAAGTTAGAGGATGAGAAATAGAAAGAAAGAAATATTAGAATAGAAGAAAACGAAGATCACAAACTCACAGTGGAACGAATAAAATATATTAGGTAACACAAACTTTGAAATACAATTCGGTAACTTTATATACATACCATCATCAGAGCACAACAACTATTTCTGGAACAGTTATAAACACCTGTTTCCAGATACAAACATGGTACACAGCGGAATATATGATAGTCTATAGCTAACTGGTGAAGCCTACTACTTCAAACTCCTCTAAGTGAATCTCTAAAATCCCGACTACTTGACTGCCAGTAAATTTGGGCACCCAAGAGTTTAGGGAAAACAAAAACAAAATAAACTCTGGGTCAGTCATGGGATGGGTGTGAGTAAACTCCAACCAATTGTTTAACTTTCAAAATCCTTTCGAAAGAAATGATGATTGTAAGACTGATCAACACATAAACACGGATGGTTTTTACCTTACGATAACCAAAAATATTTTTGATATCAAATCCAGTGATATTATAATAATGTCTACATCAAATAAATAAAATCTAGCGGAACGCTTGCATCTCACGCTTCATATATAATATAAAATTTAAAAACCCCTGGGCGCTTATTGGAGATTGGATTACGACTATGACAAGGTATCTAACCACCTGCCGATAGTGTATCTCTAGAGGGGAATACACTGGGTTCAACAAGAACATCTTGCAACCCGGCCCACACATGACCGACCACTCATTTCGCTTGATTGTATCGAATGTATATCACCAACGGTTGGGATCAGCAACCGTTTCCCGAAAAGGGACAGCATCGATAGATGAAAGAAGCAAATGGAGTTTATCTAGATAGGTGATTATACACCCTAATGGGAGCGACCCACATAGCCATGCTGCCTGCCAGATTTTTGTCATTCCCCGGTTGTTGAGGCCTGAGGCTATGATTACATGCAATTCATTGATAGCACAATCACTTTGAATGCCATATTGCCAAATCCGTTAATAACTAATTGATTTGCACAAATATATTGGATATTATGCTAAGATAATAAATCCTCCGCCACCATATATATTTATACAGACCAACATATTCGATCATTGGAAATACTTTGTCAGACATTCGTCCATATACGTTCGTTCTGGGATTGAACGAAACCGAAGGCACAATTTCTTTTAATAGAAAAAGCCTTTGCACTTTACTTCGTCTTCGATTTTCTTCATATAATCTGATTCGCAACGCTACTGCTAATACGGAGTGGTTCTCGGATAATAATCCAAACGGTCTCTCCGTATTGACAACGACATTGGCAAATACTTTGATAGTCGGTTATTTAACTATCGAAGAAAAATAAACAAACATTCCAACCATCAAACAAATCACTGGGCCTCTTAATTAATATTTCATTAATTAAATCACTCTTCATTTCCTTACCAATATTTGTTAACCAAATATTTTCAATAATCATCTTGGTCTCTTACGCTGTTTGGAAACATTTCCATATTTTGCCATCTTTTATTTTCTATAGTTAGAAAATATTTTCAATTAATAATTGGAAAATATTCCAATTACTTCTCCGTTTCACGACAATTCATTTCTATACTTAGGAAATATTTATTATTATATTTCCAAAATTCCACTTACTTGGGTCAAAACGAATGTTATGTAAAACATCTCTACAACAACCTAAAATACTGCATTCGACTAAATTTCTTTAAACATTTCTCTTCGAGACCGAATCTTGCTATTTATCAGCTAATAATGAAATCAATCGAGTTGGGGTATAATTACCTCTCAGACCTTGACTGAAAACATCTTTAACTTCAAAACAGACAAAACCATTATTCCCGAAAAATCAACACCATACAAACCAATTATTCGTTTTTAAACGTATATATGTTTCTCTTTCTATTACCAGATTATCGATTTCCTTTTTGTTTATAATATACTGCTTTAATTCGTTTCCTTATCAAATTCAATATATATATATATATATATATTGATATATTGATTTTCTAGTTATCCAATTTTCTGAAAAATATTCTAACTCCTTAAATTTTCGGAAAATTTCACCATAACCTCCTTTGTACCGGTCGATAGTTCAAACCTCAACTCGCCTCTCTATGCCCTTTCCATTCAAAAAGAAAATCAAAAATCCAAGTGGCTTGCCGATTCGGTGCATAAAACCTCATATGGAATTTAAACATGTACCTTTTTGTCGTCACTAAATTTATATCTCTTCATATACTTCATTTCAAACCTGCGTAACACGTATCCAAATATTCCTATTTGGTTTCAACTCAATCCATTCGTCTTAACTCAATTCGCTAATTTATTTTCTAATTGGCTTTTTTGCCTATTTCACTTCTTTGTTTGAACAAACATGTTCAAATAAAATATTTAACTTGCTTATAACCAAATTGAATTTCAATTTCAATTCAAGTTTCCTTTTCGATTTCGAATATAAATTTCCAAATCGGATTCACTTATTCAAAGCCCAATATCAACTCAAAATCTCATTAACTAATTACTATTCAAATTAGTTAATTCTATTCAATAATTAGAAATCTGATTTCTGTTTCAAAAGTCAATCCATTACTCCACTTGAGTTCACATATATTTTACAACTCAAATCTGAAAATTTCTTAACAGAAATTCGAATTTTTTTCGCTTAAAATCCTTTTATAAAATTAAATAAACCGTTATGGTTTTTAAATGGTTATGGCGTTGTTTTTCTGAAAATTTGATTCTGATATAACTCAAAATATAAACAACGAAATTCAGAATTTTCTCTTCCATCGGAAAACTATTATCTAATTGGTCCTGACGGTTCTTATTTCAAAGAATTCCGACTTAATTTGGGTTCTATATACTCAATTGAAGTTCGAATCGCCAATTTACAAAATGTCGCGCTGCGACGAGCTCATTTTAATTATATTTAATATATAAACGTTTTAAACTTCGTTTATATATAAATTCTAACTCCATTCTAATATATTTTAAACCAATTTTCCAAATTCAACTTAATATTTCCGATTATCTATAATTGTCGATTTTCCCTTACTCGGTAATAAATTTATTTATCCTTCAATCTTCTATATTTAATCCCAATTCCTTTTATAAATAAATTATTTATAAAATTCAATATAATCGAATTTCAGTTATAAACCCGTTGAATTCTTCTCAGTTCAGCTTATACTCCGAATTCCGAAATATAATCAACCGTTTTGTTTCAAAATACTTCTCAATTTACTTTAAAATTCCTATTTGAATTTAAATGGTTTAAATTATCCAAATGATAATTTATTCCACCAAATTTATAACACTATTTATAAATTCAACTTCCTTGTTTCATATATTTAATCAAGTTCCCTTTTCAAATTTCTATTTGAAACTTCATCCCTTTGATATTCCGAATTGCAGAATAAAAACAGTTGTTCCCTTTCGAATGATTCCAAATACTATTTTTAAATTCATATTTGAATTTAAATATTCAAATTATCTCTTGATAATTAATTCATTATATTTATAAACACCATTTTATAAATTTCTTGTTTTATATTTAAACAAGTCTATTTCGAAAAATTTAAAACCAAAATCTTATTTTGGAAATTTCTATTTATAATAACTTATATATAACACCCAATTTATTTTCACATTCAATTTAACCTCTATTTACATAAATTCGAATTGATCGAATTCAAATCATAAATCCTTACGGATTTATTTTAGTTCAATTTATATTCTGAACATCAGAATAAACTCCATCGTTTATTTCTTTAAAACGATTTCTGCATTTCTATTTTTAAATTCACATTTGAATTTAAATATTCAAATTATCCACTGATAATTTTTCCACTTTATTTATAAACACTGTTTATAAATTCATTTCAATTCCCTAAACTATTTAATTTATAAACAACGTTTATAATTTCACTTCAAATCCCGTATTATTTATTTATAAACAGCGTTTATAAATTCACTACTTGTTTTATGTATTTAAACAAGTTAATATATTTATAGCCCAATTAAAATTAAAATTCTATCTTAGATAAATAGATTTTTCCATTTAAATCATTTCCCGATATTTTTATATTTCGATATTCAGGGCCAGTGACATTCAACCAATCAAAACACACAATTATCAACCACGGGTTTTCTAACACATCATATATGATAATATATGAAACAAACAAATAATAATATTTTTGAGGAATCCAGTTGGATTCCTCTAACCCGTTTTTCCTACATCCACAGATGTTAGCCAACATAAATAATACCCATCCTGCTTCGAGGTAGGATATCGCAGTATATAAGGTCATCCACTCTCATAGCGTGGGGCGCATAGGGTCATCCGCTAATGATACTGTGGGCATCCGCTAATGGTACTACGGGAACTATCTAATCACCAATATATATATAATAACCACAAACACCAATCCTAAATAACTAATATATTTTTAATAGCTATAAAAATATTTAAACACAACCAAACAACCAACAATTTATTTTAAACGATTAAAAATAATAATAAATTATGAATGAGATTCACTCACCTTATTTATTTCGATCCACTCTAGTTTATTTTTGAATTAAATCGAACCATGTTCGATTAAATTCAAATACTTGCTAATTCCATCCACTACTAGCTTGAAAAATTCATTGTCACGGACCAGCCCATCTTGTTTTATTGTTGAGATTCCAGGACCTCGTATCAGTTAAATACAAGATCTATAAGGAACTGGTAATTTAAATTAGCAACCAAATTTTAAATTAACTAAATTTTGAAATATAATTAGTTACCTTAATCCTTGATTTAGGCTACTAACTCTCCTTCTTCCCTAACCAACTTCGAACCCACTGCAGAACATCTTCACCTCTCACAAATTCATCAGCATCCATAGTTTCAACAAAACCCATGACCTACATTGAAACATCGACCATTTCCATCGCCAATCCCTCCCAAAATCTATCAACAGGAGCGCTCTGCCTTTCCAACACTACGCTGAATTCCTGCTAACCCATTTCTACTCACAACTGAAAGGAAACGATGCACAAGCCTTCACTTTTTGAGTTCGAGCGATTTCAATAAATATCGCAACCTTAAACAGTCGCCATTTGTGACCTCGCGAGAGTCCCTTCCTAAAATCTGTGACTTCGAATTGCCCTAAGCAATTCTGACCATCGCGAGTTCGAACGCCATCACTGCTTAAATCTCGAACTCCAGAAACTGTTGTTCGCACCCCCTCAATACTCAAACTATCGAATAACCCAACCTTAAAATCGCGAGAGCCTTCCTTTTAGTGTTGAGCTTTAGATAACCATGCGGATTTAAATCGCGATCTTTGATTTTCCGTTTCTCCTTTTTTAATTGATGCTTTTCGATTTTCAACTGGAAATGAAAGGAGGAAAATATAGAGGGGATAGTCGCGTGAGTATAAAGGATTAGGGCTGCGTTTGATTTTGATTATCACAAGGTAGTGGCCATTTATTTTTGTTTGAAGCTCTCGTCTTTCCATTGTTTTGAGAACGAAAATCAAAAGAGAAAGTAGAAGGGAGGTTGTGATTATATAGGAGAAGTATACTTAGGATAGAAGGAATAGGCTTGTGTACGTACACTAGCTAGGTTAGGGTAAGTACATTTCATTTAATTCGGTTAGATCTTGATTTAGACTTTGATTTGATTTCGTATTAAATACGATTTGATATAAAGCAAATTTTATTCTTTTTATAGGGATTCTGATTTGATTTTAAGCTTATCCACTGACCAAATATCTCGGGGTCCATTATATGAATTCATGAACCGCTATTTTAACATAACGACTGACGTTTTAAATGTTATAACGCTGTTCTAAATTGAACAGTAAATATTCTGAAATTTATTTGAACGTATATACTATATTAAATTAATATACTATAATTTAAATTCAGAACTAATCATTTTCTCGATAATAAATTATTATTACCATTGTATATATTCACATAGAATTTAACCGGTCATCTGAATTGTTTTGATTTAGTTCTAATTTCGAATTCAAATATTTTTGTATTACGATCATTTAATATATTTGATATTAAATCGAAATTGATTTTTAAATCGATAACTAAATATTAAAATTCATTTAGATTATCAAATCAATATTTAAAATAAATATTAAATATTCAAAATTAATCGACCAAAAATCCGGGTCGTTACACTAGGACAAAAACACCAATATCAAATGCTACTAAATAGATGAAGGATTTACCTTGAGATGATGCTACCTGGTTTCCCTTACTTTTGTATCACCAGCTGGATGTGTATTAGGACTAAGTGCACTTTCAGTTCCACTGTAATTGTAGGTCATATTTTCTGCAAATACTTGGTTTCCCAATTAAGTAAACATGCTTTTTAAGGGTAAAAAGTTGGCATGCAAAGTTATAAATGGTTTGAGATCATATGTATGTAAATTCCTTTACCATTCAACATATTTGAACTACCAGGACCGTTAGAAGTACGTTTTCAAGAAGAGACTGTTCCAGGAATACTTGATAATGAAGCAAAACTTTGTTCAACAAAAGAGGAATAAAATGGAATAGCGGGCTGGGAATGGAGGGGAATTGCAATGTTTTGTATTATATTATAAATAAATATCAACAAGTTTGTGCCTTTATAATATAACTTTAAGAAATACCATTAGACGGTTTCCTACCATTTTTAGATGCTTTTTTAGAATAAGGATGAGCTGCTTTATGCTTTGGACGAGGAGGAGGAATAAGTTCGCTTGTTCCATTTTTCTGAACCTTCAAAAATTATTTTTGTGCATGACTTCTAATCTATGATAAAAACGTACAAAAATTGAAAGTGGTATGAAAATTTGATAAGTTTATGCATGAGTGTGTGTGTGTATTTCTGATGCATTATGCATAAACCAATCTGCACTCACATGCATAAGCTACATGGGTAGCCTAACAACATTGTACACGAGCAGCAAACCATCCTCGTTCAAGTGAGGTGGACAATATATATATATATACACACACACACGCACATACATACATGCATACATATACATATATTTACTCATGTGGATTTAACATAACAACATAAATGCTACCTTGGGTTAAGCCCATCAGTATATATGTTAAAGCTATGTTGCAACATAAACGGTTCTAAATACCAACACTATTTACTTTAAAATTCCTATTTGAATTTAAATGGTTTAAATTATCCAAATGATAATTTATTCCACCAAATTTATAACACTATTTATAAATTCAACATCCTTGTTTCATATATTTAAACAAGTTCCCTTTTCAAATTTCTATTTGAAACTCCATCCCTTTGATATTCCGAATTGCGAAATAAAAACAGTTGTTCCCTTTCGAATGATTCCAAATTCTATTTTTAAATTCATATTTGAATTTAAATATTCAAATTATCTCTTGATAATTAATTCATTATATTTATAAACAGCATTTTATAAATTTCTTGTTTTATATTTAAACAAGTCTATTTCGAAATCTATTTAAAACCAAAATCTTATTTTGGAAATTTCTATTTATAATAACTTATATATAACACCCAATTTATTTTCACATTCAATTTAACTTCTATTTAAATAAATCCAAATTGATCGAATTCAAATCATAAATCCTTATGGATTTATTTTAATTCAATTTATATTTTGAAGATCAGAATAAACTCCATCGTTTATTTCTTTAAAACGATTTCCCCATTTCTATTTTTAAATTCACAATTGAATTTAAATATTCAAATTATCCAATGATAATTTAACCACTTTATTTATAAACACTGTTTATAAATTCATTTCAATTCCCTACACTATTTAATTTATAAACAATGTTTATAATTTCACTTCAAATCCCGTATTATTTATTTATAAACAGCGTTTACAAATTCACTACTTGTTTTATGTATTTAAACAAGTTAATATATTTATAGCCCAATTAAAATTCAAATTCTATTTTTGATAAATAGATTTTTCCATTTAAATCATTTCCCGATATTTTTATATTTCGATATTCAGGGCCAGTGACATTCAACCAATCAAAATACAAAATTATCAACCATGGGTTTTCTAACACATCATATATGATAATATATGAAACAAACAAATAATAATATTTTTGAGGAATCGAGTTGGATTCCTCCAACCTGTTTCTCCTGCATCCACATATGTTAGCCAACATAAATAATACCCACCTTGCTTCGAGGCAGGATATCGCGGTATAGAAGGTCATCCACTATTATAGCGTGGGGCGCATAGGGTCATCTGCTAATGATACTGCGGGCATCCACTAATGGTACTGCAGGAACTATCCAATCACCAATATATATATATAATAACCACAAACACCAATCCTAAATAACTAATATATTTTTAATAGCCACAAAAATATTTAAACACAACCAAACAACCAACAATTTATTTTTAACGATTAAAAATAATAATAAATTATGAATGAGATTCACTCACCTTATTTATTTCGATCCACTCTAGTTTCTTTTTGAATTAAATCGAACCATGTTCGATTAAATTCAAATACTTGCTAATTCCATCCACTACTAGCTTGAAAAATTCATTGTCACGGACCAGCCCATCTTGTTTTATTGTTGAGATTCCAGGACCTCGTATTAGTTAAATAAAAGATCTATAAGAAACTGGTAATTTAAATTAGCAACCAAATTTTAAATTAACTAAATTTTGAAATATAATTAGTTAACTTAATCCTTGGTTTAGGCTACTAACTCTCCTTCTTCCCTAACCAACTTTGAACCCACTGCAGAACATCTTCACCTCTTACAAATTCATCAGCATCCATAGTTTCAACAAAACCCATGACCTACATTGAAACATCGACCTTTTCCATCGCCAATCCCTCCCAAAATCTATCAACAGGAGTGCTCTACCTTTCCAACACTACGTTGAATTCCTGTTAACCCATCTCTACTCACAACTGAAAGGAAACGATGCCCAAGCCTTCACTTTTCGAGTTTGAGCGATTTCAATAATTATCGCAACCTTAAACAATCGCGATTTGTGACCTCGCGAGAGTCCCTTCCTGAAATCCATGACTTCGAATTGCCTTAAGCAATTCTGACCATCGCGAGTTCGAACGCCATCACTGCTTAAATCTTGAGCTCCAGAAACTGTTGTTCGCACCCCTCAATACTCAAACTATCGAATAACCCAACCCTAAAATCGTGAGAGCCTTCCTGCTAGTGTTGAGCTTTAGATAACCATGCGGATTTAAATCGCGATCTTTGATTTTCTGTTTCTTCTTTTTTAATTAATGCTTTTCGATTTTCAACTGGAAATGCACGGAGAAAAATATAGAGGGGATAGTCGCGTGAGTATAAAGGATTAGGGTTGCGTATGATTTTGATTATCACAAGGTGGTGGCCATTTATTTTTGTTTGAAGCTCTCGGCTTTCCATTGTTTTGAGAATGAAAATCAAAAGAGAAAGTAGAAGGGTGGTTGTGATTATATAGGAGAAGTATACTTAGGATAGAAGGAATAGGCTTGTGTACGTACACTAGCTAGGTGAGGGTAAGTACATTTCATTTAATTCAATTAGATCTTGATTTAGACTTTGATTTGATTTCGTATTAAATACGATTTGATATAAATCGATTTTTATTCTTTTTAATGGGATTCTGATTTGATTTTAAGCTTATCCACTGATCAAATATCTCAGGGTCCATTACATGAATTCATGAACCGCTATTTTAACACAACGATTGACGTTTTAAATGTTATAACGCTGTTCTGAATTGAACAATATATATTCTGAAATTTATTTGAACGTATATACTATATTAAATTAATATACTATTATTTAAATTCAGAATTTATCATTTTCTCGATAATAAATTATTATTACCATTGTATATATTCAGATAGAATTTAACCGGTCATCTGAATTGTTTTGATTTAGTTCTAATTTCGAATTCAGATATTTTCGTATTACGATCATTTAATATATTCGATATTATATCGAAATCGATAACTAAAAATAGAAATTCGTTTATATTATCAAATAAATATTTTAAATAAATATTAAATATTCAAAATTGATCGACCAAAAATCTGGTCGTTACATTCTTCCCCCCTTAAAAGAATTTCGTCCTCGAAATTACTAAGGTAGGAAAAATGGTACAAACCTATTAACTTTTCAAAAACTCGTCTTATGCTGAAACTCAACTCTTCATATTCAACAAATTTAGTTCTACCAAAACCTTTTGTTTTCATTCATATGGCACCCCATATATGTTTACATTCAATTAGTCTGAATGATTTACAATCAATTTATATTCCATTCACATTGATTCTGATCAATTTATTTACTTTGATCTATTTAACTTGCTTAAGTTAAATTTAAATATCAACATTTAAAATCCCGGGTTTTTATTTCAAATCCTTTTGAAATCCCATAAATATATACATATATTTATTCCCATCACAAATTCAAAACATTTGAATATTCAAACCAACTTGTTTTCTTTCAAACAAATTTCCATCAAAATCTTTTCTAAGGTAGAAATTCATCACTTAGACACTCGAAAATGAACACTGATGATGCTGCAGTCATCATCAGAATTATTTCCCAGCCACTGAAGTTAGTTCAGTGCTTTATCGCTTTCAAAATCCATTCAAAAAATTGATGTTGATTCAAAAATCCTTTTAAAACAAAGTTATATTATTCTAATATACTTCGAAAATATTTTCCAACTTCCCAGCTTCTAATATTCCAAATTCTGGTTTGAATTCAATTCAAGTTCATCTCGTTTGTATATTTTATTCATATAAAAATCTATTTAGTTATATATAACCATTTTAATTTTATTATCTCATTTTATTACGATAATAACAACCAACGCATCCATATATTATAATTTCAGAATTATTCCTTTCTATATAAAAATAGAATTTTGGGTAAAATTATTCCATTTACCCACTTTAAAACAATATCATGACGATTTTTTCTGTTCAAGTGTTTACAAACTCTTATCAACGTCGTGGCGTCCCACAATTCGATCAGAATTCACAAACCACTCAACATACAAGTCAACACAATATAAAACAATTTTTATATAAATTAACAAATACGCGCTCTCGTATATATACACTCAACTCATTCTAGGGTACTGCTGACCCTATCTCTAATGATCACAACCCTATCAAGCCTAGGTATTCGGTCAAAGTGGCTCTGATACCAACTGTAACAATCCGCAAATTCGTACTATCTGAGTTGACTAATAACACCACACGTCCAACTCAAATTGCACAGAAATACGAATCATTATTAGAAAGAAGTTAGAGGATGAGAAATAGAAAGAAATATTATAATAGAAGAAAACGAAGATCACAAACTCACAGTGGAACGAATAAAATATATTAGGTAACACAAACTTTGAAATACAATTCGGTAACTTTATATACATACCATCATCAGAGCACAACAACTATTTCTGGAACAGTTATAAACACCTGTTTCCAGATACAAACATGGTACACAGCGGAATATATGATAGTCTATAGCTAACTGGTGAAGCCTACTACTTCAAACTCCTCCAAGTGAATCTCTAAAATCCCGACTACTTGACTGCCAGTAAATTTGGGCACCCAAGAGTTTAGGGAAAACAAAAACAAAATAAACTCTGGGTCAGTCATGGGATGGGTGTGAGTAAACTCCAACCAATTGTTTAACTTTCAAAATCCTTTCGAAAGAAATGATGATTGTAAGACTGATCAACACATAAACACGGATGGTTTTTACCTTACGATAACCAAAACTATTTTTGATATCAAATCCAGTGATATTATAATAATGTCTACATCAAATAAATAAAATCTAGCGGAACGCTTGCATCTCACGCTTCATATATAATATAAAATTTAAAAACCCCTGGGCGCTTATTGGAGATTGGATTACGACTATGACAAGGTATCTAACCACCTGCCGATAGTGTATCTCTAGAGGGGAATACACTGGGTTCAACAAGAACATCTTGCAACCTGGCCCACACATGACCGACCACTCATTTCGCTTGATTGTATCGAATGTATATCACCAACGGTTGGGATCAGCAACCGTTTCCCGAAAAGGGACAGCATCGATAGATGAAAGAAGCAAATGGAGTTTATCTAGATAGGTGATTATACACCCTAATGGGAGCGACCCACATAGCCATGCTGCCTGCCAGATTTTTGTCATTCCCCGGTTGTTGAGGCCTGAGGCTACGATTACATGCAATTCATTGATAGCACAATCACTTTGAATGCCATATTGCCAAATCCGTTAATAACTAATTGATTTGCACAAATATATTGGATATTATGCTAAGATAATAAATACTCCGCCACCATATATATTTATACAGACCAACATATTCGATCATTGGAAATACTTTGTCAGACATTCGTCCATATACGTTCGTTCTGGGATTGAACGAAACCGAAGGCACAATTTCTTTTAATAGAAAAAGCCTTTGCACTTTACTTCGTCTTCGATTTTCTTCATATAATCTGATTCGCAACGCTACTGCTAATACGGAGTGGTTCTCAGATAATAATCCAAACGGTCTCTCCGTATTGACAACGACATTGGCAAATACTTTGATAGTCGGTTATTTAACTATCGAAGAAAAATAAACAAACATTCCAACCATCAAACAAATCACTGGGCCTCTTAATTAATATTTCATTAATTAAATCACTCTTCATTTCCTTACCAATATTTGTTAACCAAATATTTTCAATAATCATCTTGGTCTCTTACGCTGTTTGGAAACATTTCCATATTTCGCCATCTTTTATTTTCTATAGTTAGAAAATATTTTCAATTAATAATTGGAAAATATTCCAATTACTTCTCCGTTTCACGACAATTCATTTCTATACTTAGGAAATATTTATTATTATATTTCCAAAATTCCACTTACTTGGGTTAAAACGAATGTTATGTAAAACATCTCTACAACAACCTAAAATACTGCATTCGACTAAATTTCTTTAAACATTTCTCTTCGAGACCGAATCTTGCTATTTATCAGCTAATAATGAAATCAATCGAGTTGGGGTATAATTACCTCTCAGACCTTGACTGAAAACATCTTTAACTTCAAAACAGACAAAATCATTATTCCCGAAAAATCAACACCATACAAACCAATTATTCATTTTTAAACGTATATATGTTTCTCTTTCTATTACCAGATTATCGATTTCCTTTTTGTTTATAATATATTGTTTTAATTCGTTTCCTTATCAAATTCAATATATATATATATTGATATATTGATTTTCTAGTTATCCAATTTTCTGAAAAATATTCTAACTCCTTAAATTTCCGGAAAATTTCACCATAACCTCCTTTGTACCGGTCGATAGTTCAAACCTCAACTCGCCTCTCTATGCCCTTTCCATTCAAAAAGAAAATCAAAAAGCCAAGTGGCTTGCCGATTCGGTGCATAAAACCTCATATGGAATTTAAACATGTACCTTTTTGTCGGCACTAAATTTATATCTCTTCATATACTTCATTTCAAACCTGCGTAACACGTATCCAAATATTCCTATTTGGTTTCAACTCAATCCATTCGTCTTAACTCAATTCGCTAATTTATTTTCTAATTGGCTTTTTTGCCTATTTCACTTCTTTGTTTGAACAAACATGTTCAAATAAAATATTTAACTTGCTTATAACCAAATTGAATTTCAATTTCAATTCAAGTTTCCTTTTCGATTTCGAATATAAATTTCCAAATCGGATTCACTTATTCAAAGCCCAATATCAACTCAAAATCTCATTAACTAATTACTATTCAAATTAGTTAATTCTATTCAATAATTAGAAATCTGATTTCTGTTTCAAAAGTCAATCCATTACTCCACTTGAGTTCACATATATTTTACAACTCAAATCTGAAAATTTCTAAATAGAAATTCGAATTTTTTTCGCTTAAAATCCTTTTATAAAATTAAATAAACCGTTATGGTTTTTAAATGGTTATGGCGTTGTTTTTCTGAAAATTTGATTCTGATATAACTCAAAATATAAACAACGAAATTCAGAATTTTCTCTTCCATCAGAAAACTATTATCTAATTGGTCCTGACGGTTCTTATTTCAAAGAATTCCGACTTAATTTGGGTTCTATATACTCAATTGAAGTTCGAATCGCCAATTTACAAAATGTCGCGCTGCGACGAGCTCATTTTAATTATATTTAATATATAAACGTTTTAAACTTCGTTTATATATAAATTCTAACTCCATTCTAATATATTTTAAACCAATTTTCCAAATTCAACTTAATATTTCCGATTATCTATAATTGTCGATTTTCCCTTACTCAGTAATAAATTTATTTATCCTTCAATCTTCTATATTTAATCCCAATTCCTTTTATAAATAAATTATTTATAAAATTCAATATAATCGAATTTCAGTTATAAACTCGTTGAATTCTTCTCAGTTCAGCTTATACTCCGAATTCCGAAATATAATCAACCGTTTTGTTTCAAAATACTTCTCAATTTACTTTAAAATTCCTATTTGAATTTAAATGGTTTAAATTATCCAAATGATAATTTATTCCACCAAATTTATAACACTATTTATAAATTCAACTTCCTTGTTTCATATATTTAATCAAGTTCCCTTTTCAAATTTCTATTTGAAACTTCATCCCTTTGATATTCCGAATTGCAGAATAAAAACAGTTGTTCCCTTTCGAATGATTCCAAATACTATTTTTAAATTCATATTTGAATTTAAATATTCAAATTATCTCTTGATAATTAATTCATTATATTTATAAACACCATTTTATAAATTTCTTGTTTTATATTTAAACAAGTCTATTTCGAAAAATTTAAAACCAAAATCTTATTTTGGAAATTTCTATTTATAATAACTTATATATAACACCCAATTTATTTTCACATTCAATTTAACCTCTATTTACATAAATTCGAATTGATCGAATTCAAATCATAAATCCTTACGGATTTATTTTAGTTCAATTTATATTCTGAACATCAAAATAAACTCCATCGTTTATTTCTTTAAAACGATTTCTGCATTTCTATTTTTAAATTCACATTTGAATTTAAATATTCAAATTATCCACTGATAATTTTTCCACTTTATTTATAAACACTGTTTATAAATTCATTTCAATTCCCTAAACTATTTAATTTATAAACAACGTTTATAATTTCACTTCAAATCCGTATTATTTATTTATAAACAGCGTTTATAAATTCACTACTTGTTTTATGTATTTAAACAAGTTAATATATTTATAGCCCAATTAAAATTAAAATTCTATCTTATATAAATAGATTTTTCCATTTAAATCATTTCCCGATATTTTTATATTTCGATATTCAGGGCCAGTGACATTCAACCAATCAAAACACACAATTATCAACCACGGGTTTTCTAACACATCATATATGATAATATATGAAACAAACAAATAATAATATTTTTGAGGAATCCAGTTGGATTCCTCCAACCCGTTTTTCCTACATCCACAGATGTTAGCCAACATAAATAATACCCATCCTGCTTCGAGGTAGGATATCGCAGTATAGAAGGTCATCCACTCTCATAGCGTGGGGCGCATAGGGTCATCCGCTAATGATACTGTGGGCATCCGCTAATGGTACTACGGGAACTATCTAATCACCAATATATATATATAATAACCACAAACACCAATCCTAAATAACTAATATATTTTTAATAGCTATAAAAATATTTAAACACAACCAAACAACCAACAATTTATTTTAAACGATTAAAAATAATAATAAATTATGAATGAGATTCACTCACCTTATTTATTTCGATCCACTCTAGTTTATTTTTGAATTAAATCGAACTATGTTCGATTAAATTCAAATACTTGCTAATTCCATCCACTACTAGCTTGAAAAATTCATTGTCACGGACCAGCCCATCTTGTTTTATTGTTGAGATTCCAGGACCTCGTATCAGTTAAATACAAGATCTATAAGGAACTGGTAATTTAAATTAGCAACCAAATTTTAAATTAACTAAATTTTGAAATATAATTAGTTACCTTAATCCTTGATTTAGGCTACTAACTCTCCTTCTTCCCTAACCAACTTCGAACCCACTGCAGAACATCTTCACCTCTCACAAATTCATCAACATCCATAGTTTCAACAAAACCCATGACCTACATTGAAACATCGACCATTTCCATCCCCAGTCCCTCCCAAAATCTATCAACAGGAGCGCTCTGCCTTTCCAACACTACGCTGAATTCCTGCTAACCCATTTCTACTCACAACTGAAAGGAAACGATGCACAAGCCTTCACTTTTTGAGTTCGAGCGATTTCAATAAATATCGCAACCTTAAACAATCGCCATTTGTGACCTCGCGAGAGTCCCTTCCTAAAATCTGTGACTTCGAATTGCCCTAAGCAATTCTGACCATCGCAAGTTCGAACGCCATCACTGCTTAAATCTCGAACTCCAGAAACTGTTGTTCGCACCCCTTCAATACTCAAACTATCGAATAACCCAACCTTAAAATCGCGAGAACCTTCCTTTTAGTGTTGAGCTTTAGATAACCATGCGGATTTAAATCGCGATCTTTGATTTTCCGTTTCTCCTTTTTTAATTGATGCTTTTCGATTTTCAACTGGAAATGAAAGGAGGAAAATATAGAGGGGATAGTCGCGTGAGTATAAAGGATTAGGGCTGCGTTTGATTTTGATTATCACAAGGTAGTGGCCATTTATTTTTGTTTGAAGCTCTCGTCTTTCCATTGTTTTGAGAACGAAAATCAAAAGAGAAAGTAGAAGGGAGGTTGTGATTATATAGGAGAAGTATACTTAGGATAGAAGGAATAGGCTTGTGTACGTACACTAGCTAGGTTAGGGTAAGTACATTTCATTTAATTCGGTTAGATCTTGATTTAGACTTTGATTTGATTTCGTATTAAATACGATTTGATATAAAGCAAATTTTATTCTTTTTATAGGGATTCTGATTTGATTTTAAGCTTATCCACTGACCAAATATCTCGGGGTCCATTATATGAATTCATGAACCGCTATTTTAACATAACGACTGACGTTTTAAATGTTATAACGCTGTTCTAAATTGAACAGTATATATTTTGAAATTTATTTGAACGTATATACTATATTAAATTAATATACTATAATTTAAATTCAGAACTAATCATTTTCTCGATAATAAATTATTATTACCATTGTATATATTCACATAGAATTTAACCGGTCATCTGAATTGTTTTGATTTAGTTCTAATTTCGAATTCAAATATTTTTGTATTACGATCATTTAATATATTTGATATTAAATCGAAATCGATTTTTAAATCGATAACTAAATATTAAAATTCATTTAGATTATCAAATCAATATTTAAAATAAATATTAAATATTCAAAATTAATCGACCAAAAATCTGGGTCGTTACACTAGGACAAAAACACCAATATCAAATGCTACTAAATAGATAAAGGATTTACCTTGAGATGATGCTACCTGGTTTCCCTTACTTTTGTATCACCAGCTAGATGTGTATTAGGACAAAGTGCACTTTCAGTTCCACTGTAATTGTAGGTCATATTTTCTGCAAATACTTGGTTTCCCAATTAAGTAAACATGCTTTTTAAGGGTAAAAAGTTGGCATGCAAAGTTATAAATGGTTTGAGATCATATGTATGTAAATTCCTTTACCATTCAACATATTTGAACTACCAGGACCGTTAGAAGTATGTTTTCAAGAAGAGACTGTTCCAGGAATACTTGATAATGAAGCAAAACTTTGTTCAACAAAAGAGGAATAAAATGGAATAGCGGGCTGGGAACGGAGGGGAATTGCAATGTTTTGTATTATATTATAAATAAATATCAACAAGTTTGTGCCTTTATAATATAACTTTAAGAAATACCATTAGACGGTTTCCTACCATTTTTAGATGCTTTTTGAGAATAAGGATGAGCTGCTTTATGCTTTGGACGAGGAGGAGGAATAAGTTCGCTTGTTCCATTTTTCTGAACCTTCAAAAATTATTTTTGTGCATGACTTCTAATCTATGATAAAAACGTACAAAAATTGAAAGTGGTATGAAAATTTGATAAGTTTATGCATGAGTGTGTGTGTGTATTTCTGATGCATTATGCATAAACCAATCTGCACTCACATGCATAAGCTACATGGGTAGCCTATCAACATTGTACACGAGCAGCAAACCATCCTCGTTCAAGTGAGGTGGACAATATATATATATATATATATATATATACACACACACACGCACATACATACATGCATACATATACATATATTTACTCATGTGGATTTAACATAACAACATAAATGCTACCTTGGGTTAAGCCCATCAGTATATATGTTAAAGCTATGTTGCAAGATAAACGGTTCTAAATACTAACAAATTCCACAAGACTATAAAGAGAAGAGAAGTATCAGAACAATGGAACTAGTAGTTACAGAATAATATAGTACTTAGTTTCGAACTTATGCCGTAGATAAAGTAGCAGATCCCTTTCTTGCCTTTGCTTCAATAACTTCCATACCACCGTCCTGGTTTCTCTTTGTAAGAGCCTTTATATCATAATCTGATAAAGCATTAGTTGCTGGATTTTCCTGAGAATTTTAAGGTTTGCACATTATAATTAAAGTTTTAAAACAAAATCCCAACTACAGATAGATAACTGGATCATAAAGAGAAATATATACGAAAACAGGTCAAACCACATAAATTTTACAACTTTGTATGCAATTGAGCAAAAAAAATTCCAATCAGTAAAGGTATGCAACAAATAGATCAAAATTTCACATACTCTTAATCTTACTTACAAAACACTCACCTGCGAGAACAATGGCAAGATAGTTATACCAGCGTGGACACTAACAATAGGAACATCCACTTTTGTAATGAATGATAATCAATTAAATAAGTATACAAAACTGCAGAGACATAGAAATTGCCAAATTATGTTATACTGCAATTTTATACCCACATTAGTTACTAATTTTCAGGAATAGAGTGACCAAGATTACATAGGTACTCACTAATATAGATATCCAGATGGAGGATGGTTTTTTCTCATTAACAAACCGGATGAATAATAGTTGAACATAATCGAATTAAACAACGTAAGTTAGGGTTTTGATTTAATACCTGAAAAAGTACTTGAATTAAAATCTTGGAATGAGAGGAAGATGCAAAACGGATGTTTAAGCTGCGGAATGAGAGGAAGACGTAACATTTTGGAACAGAAATTTAAAATTTAACATGCGATGATTTTTTTTAGAATGATTCATGGGAGAAGACAGATCTGAGGAGTATCATGTAATTTTGTGTCTTTCTTTTGTTTTGGTAGAGCATGAAATAATGGAAAACATGGTATGAGTTCCGTGAAATATTTTCTTTAAATTTGGAATGGGCTGAACCCATTCCAAAACTGCCACGGTCTAAAACCATTCAAATCCATTTTTCCACGGTAAAAAGTCGTTCCAAAATTGCCACGGGTATAGACCATGGCAATTCCTCTGCATTTGGGTGTGGCAAAATTGACAATATGGTGTTGTGATATAGTAACATAAGGGTCCATTGGGAGGGTCTTAAATAGTGCCACACTGCTACCTAAACCTGATAATAAGCGACTGCTTATTGTCTCTCGCCTTATGCGGAATATGGGTATATGCGTGAATGACGGAAGCCGTGAATTAATAAGACTTCTAGCTAGTGTCCTCTAATTTATATAAGTGTAGAGTAAACCACCGAGTAAAGTATTAAGTGGCTAATGGGCCCGCCTTGTGTCTTAAGTGATTGAAAGGATCCACCTTCATGGGTAGTGAGGTCTTAATTGGCTATATAGAAATAATTATCCTCCATATGGTATAGTGAGTGTTTGAGAGCCTACCTCTTAGTTTTACTAATTGATTGAGAGGTGGTTTAAAGGCTACATAAACATTTTATCCCAGTATTGTGGTATCGTTGTGTTTGGGAAACTACATCGGGGATGGTAGTTTGTCGTCCTATGTAAATATACTAGCCTTGTTAGAGATATGATTTAGTTCTGACCAAATGAGATACATTTGTGTATTGTAGACAACATTATACATTTTTTACTCACCAGAATTTGTTGTTTTAACCCTCATCCTCATAACAACACTCGGGTTTAGCTCGGGGAAGACAGGTCTTAGCAGGTGTTCAATTTAGTTTTCGGTTCCGGTTTTCTCATGCCCAATATCGATGTGACAATGTGCTTTAATGTAACGACCCGCATTCTACGCATCGCAGGATCGTAGAATACATATTTCTTTCACATAAGAAGTCGTGTGGTCATGTAACTTCGGGAGACAACTATTGGGGTCATTTCCCATGTTCATGATTTTTGCCCATTTTTAAATGACCGTTTGGCCCCTAGCTGATCTTGTTTTGACCATAACTTTTGACTGAAAAGGAATTTTGACCTGAAACCACTTCCATTGGCTCCGGATGATGGTTTACAATTCCGTAGAGTGGTCACATTAGCCAAACGGACTTACCGTTTGGGAGATATGGCTGAAACAATTTTCAGATAGTGAAAAACAGCTTAATTGGGCTTAACCAGGTGATTAACAGCTAGGCCCAATGGGGGATTTCAGGATTAAAGGTATTTAAGGGCTGCTAGGGTTAGGATTTCGGGTTTTTACTAATCTTCCAGCTGCCACAAACCCTCTCTTCAACCTAATAATGGCCTCCAACCTCTAAAAACACCTCTAATCACTTCTAAATCAAGTTTTGGCTTAAACTACATCAAATTAAGGAGGGATAGCACCAAAGCAAGGTTAGAGCTGCTGTGTTGCATTGGGAACAACACCAAATAGAGATTCATTTTAGATTTGGTATTTTATTTGTGGCCAAGGTGAGTGATTTGCATAGTTCCTCACTAATTATGGTTAATTAAGGGTAATTAGTGATAATTAGCGAGTTTATACATGTTAAAATCTGGAAAAATGTTGATAAATTCTGAAATATTGGTTTATACCTCTGTTAGAAATTTGGGTTGATTTGGTTAAGTTTTGTTAATCCTATGATTAGTTTTGCCTAAACATGTTTAAGGGAAAATATGGGATTTTGGCTATGTTTGATCCGTTTTAACCTATCAAATTGTTGTTTTGGTGTTTGTGGTCAGTTCTATATGTTGCTATGACTGTATGGTACGCTTTATGATTGATTAGAAAAGTTATATTGGTCGAAAACGCCGTCGTATGGCGTAAAACAGTCGTTGGAAAGAAGTGCAGGAAATTGGCTGAACCGGATCGGATCGCCCCTCTTTCTCCACGACCCGACCTTGGAACGATGCCACGACCTGACTCGCTCACCTGGAGAAGCACCGAACCTCTTCCACGTTCCGGGGATGGAGCCACGACCCGAGCTGATGCACCAGAGTGGATTTGAGGAACTCAACCCGACCCGAAGCGCTTGGGAAGGAGGACTGGATCGGAGGAGCTCATCACGACCCGGCCCTGTTGGGTGACCCCGACCCGAGGAGGATGGTGGAACTAGTTGAGGGCTCACGAACCAAAGAAGTACCACGAGCTGATGGCGCGACCCGATCCGATGGAGCTGAAGGACCACGAGCTAATGGCGCAACCCGATCCGAATGGAGGAACTCGGCCCGAACCAGTGTGGTGACTGCAGACTGAACCAGGAAGCTTGAATGCGAGATATGAGCTATGGACTGAATGAAGACCGATCCGGAGAAGAAGACTGAAACCCGAGATGCAAAGGTAGTCCAAATTGGAAGTTTGTACTCAGGATCCAGTTGGGAACCAAAGAGTTAACTTCATGAGTTGGGCTTTGCTGCGGGACGTGTGCTAAGGAGTTGTCGATATCTATAACTTTGGATCACTACGTGTAGGGGGTACGTGAACGGATTCAGGGCCACAGTGGCCTAGGTATGACTAAAGAGCTATAGACCAATGAAGTGGGGTCATTTGTAAAGGTTTGGTCATGACTCCATGTGGTAAGCTTGGTAGTAGCAGTAGTTGTACAAGTTGAACTCCGTCACTACTTCGATGGGTCTAGTGATCGAAGCGGTAGATATCGTATGCTTTACACACTGAGTGAGCGATGTGAGGATACTTGCTATGTTTGATTTGTTTGCCATCATTATGACATGCACACCCCCACCCCGTTATCTTTACACCATTTATTCAGTGGCACCTTAGAGTATTGTACGGTATGTAGTGCTAACTCTTTGGTTGCAGGTCCAGGTTCATATATGGTTTAGTTTACCTGTTATTATTCTGTTTAGCTGCTTATCGCTCATACCAGACTTTTTGTCTGACCCAGAGTTTTATGTCTCTTCTTATTACTCTGGGTGCTCTCACGAGCAGACTAGAGACATGTTAGGTGGTTTGCACGAGTGGCTGTACCGGAGACGAGCAGGAGGCTTCCACGTATGATATATATATATAGACATTCTCCCTGTATTGCTGCGGTCATTACTTTGGGCATTAGTTGTGTACCTTTCTTTCTTTCTTTTGTTTAGAGACAGTAATTTGGAAAGTTGTAATAAGCTGTATTTGGATTTTCGCTACTCTGATGATGATGTTGATGTTGGTTTTAGTTATCAGCTTATGCACTGTCTCACCTGTTTTATGTCAAGTACATTATTATTATATTTTGTTCCATGCGCTGTGAGACATTCTACAGGTTTTCGATTAGTTCATTCTCTTCTTTCCTTTCTTTGGCGACCGTTCCGTGCTAGTCGGGCATGTGTACAGCGCACTTTCAGAGGAAATGCCGGCTGGTGCGGGGTGGGCCGTCACACTTGGTATCAGAGCTCTAGGTTGCGTAGTTAACCTAGGGAAAGACACCAGGGAGAGATAATACGTATATGAGAGCGCGTATTTGTGATTATTTTGGTTTTCTAAAGCTATATATATATATATATATATTATTAGTATAGCTAAGGATGAAGTCGCACTGGACTGGCACCACTATAGAGATGGTTAATCGTTTTCTCTGTTCAGATTAAACGATGAGCCGATAAGCAAGGGGTACCGGTAGAGGAGCCAATAATGGGAATGTTGCTGATATGAGGACGATATTTACTGACCTCATGAGAGAGATGCTTAGAGATGTTCAGAGGGCAGCTCCCAGTGCTGGTAATGGTGGTGGTCCAATAGTGCAGGCGCCTAGGGACGATTTCGCCAAACTGAATAAGGATTATACAAGTCTTGGTGGGAAGCCGTTCCACGGAACGGAGTCGGCTACGGATGTTCAGGATTGGTTGGATAGCTGCGAGCATATCTTCGAAGATTTGGGTATCGAGGATGCGATGAAGAGAAGGCTAGCATCCCGTCAGCTGCAAGGACGGGCAATGAATTGGTGGAATGCTATAAAGGCAGCTACTCCCGAGGATCAGATTACTTGGGATCAGTTTAAGGCTCGCTTTAGCGATAAGTTCATTCCAGCTGCTCAGAAGTCAGTGTTGTTTAAGAAATTCTTGGAACTCAAGCAGAATGGTAGAGCTGTCTCGGAGTATATTGCCGAATTCGACACTTTGTCGAAATATGGGTTATCCCTAATAGATACTGCCGAGAAGAAGAACGAGAAGTTTATAACAGGTTTGGATCAGCACTTGGGGAAAAAGCTTATTAACCACATCGATGAGACATTTGAGTCGATTGTGGGGAAAGCATTGAGGTCAGAGAGTCTTTACCTTAAGTCGAAGACTGAAGTTGCATCTGCAGAGGAGCCAAAGCCGCAAGCAAGCGGTGGAGGCAAGAATGGTTCTCAGAATAAGAGAAAGCAGAATCAGACCAAGGATGGCCAGAAGAAAAATAATAAGCAAGATGTTGAGTGCTTCACTGTGGTAAGAAGGGCCACTATGCCAAAGAGTGTCGGGCCAAGCCAGCGGATAGGAAGTGCTTTAACTGCGGCCAAGTGGGACATCACAAGGACAAGTGTCCGCAACCCCCTAAAGAAAAGCATATGCCCTTAGTGCTATTCCTTCTTCGTCGAATGCCCCAACTGCGGCGGAGAAAGGAAAGAATGTCGTTATCCAAGGTAAGCTTTCCATTTATGATGTTCCAGTTAGAGTATTGTTTGATACCGGAGCTTCCAGTTCTTTCATATCTAGTGACCTGTTAGATAGGTTGGGATTGGAGCCCGAGATTTTCGATAGACCTTTAGTAGCAACGAAACCGATTGGTAGTTCGACTAACCTTAGCATGATTTGTCGTAATGTGGTCTTATCGAGTCATGGATGCATGTTTGTTTGTGATTGCTTTGTTTTGGGCTTTACTGGGTTTGGTATTATTTTGGGAGTCGATTGGCTCCAAAGATACGGGGTGGTGGTAGGCTATGAGGGATTTTTGGTTGTAACACCCCACATCCGTTAGTGTCACTCACAAAGGGAATGCACTAAGTTCTGTGGAGCATTTAGGGTAAAAGATGCAGATAAATTACAAGACAGACAGAAATTAAAACAGCGGAAAATAAAACTTTGCTTTATTGATAAAATAGTTTGTACAATGATTTCTTTATAATATCAGAGTATCATCTGTCTTACAAAATAAAGAAGCATAAAACAACATTTATATTCCCCAATTGTAGCAAGAGCCAGCCATAGCATCTGAAAAGAGAATCCAAGCAAAACTTCGACAAATCTTCAAGCTGGGAAAGAGTGACAGTCCAACTTAACCTGAGCTATACTATTCCCTCCTTTACTACCTGGGGGGGGGGGGGAGGGGGACGGAAGACAAGAAGACGAAAGAAAAACAGAGTCAGACATAAAGCCTGAGTAAGTTCAATAACTTCTAGCATGTGAACATAGAAAAACAAAACGACATGAATTAACTGAATACAAGATAACACCATGATGATAGGATCAGCAAGATTAGACAAGATTAACACAAGATATACTAAGATAAGATTAACTGGATATGCTCTAATACTCTCGCCACTTCGCTATTTCCTTGTTATACTGATTTCTATATCTCTGCACCACCTAACTAGTGTCACAACTAGTAACGATAACGTGATCCCAATCCCTGTAGTTTCCATTGCCTTCAGACATACATTTATTATTTATTACCTAGATCTAATCTAGGTTTTTCTATCAAGTGCTTTCTAGATTCAACTAGAGTTTACGCTATCTGCTGAACGCTTCTTGGACTCAGGGTTTATGCCACCTAGTCCAACTAGGGATTATGCTACCTGTCGAACGATGCCCCTAAGTCTAGGACACACTACCTAGAGTGGTATATGTTCCTATACTTCCCCACGCATGTATCGCGAATCGTTATCGCTTGTCTAGATGCACATGTCCTGTAATGTGCGGCCCGAGTCCTGTGGCAGGGCAAATCAAGAAACACAGAACTCGGTCGGGAGCTTTCAGATATCTGCCGATGCAGATGTTAAGGTCTGTTTTTATTCCAGTGGCTATTGTCCCACTCGACCCCTCCCTCAACTAATGAAAGGCACACCTTGAAAAATGAGAACTATATGCAGGCCCCCTATGCCCCCACTAACCTATGGCCATCCTCACCCATAACTAGATAGCAACTATATGGTCTTTTGGAGTTCTCCGCCTTTCCGCTTCACGTATCTCGACTGACTCAAGATGGATGGTAGACGACGAGTTGCTATCACAGGGCTACCGTTTTCTCGCCGAATCACGCTGGTCCATCCTAGTCTTTAGGTTGCCATATATTGCAACCAAGGCATACCCCTGGTTCTTCTAACGCAGACCTTAACCTCTGTGAGCCCAGGAGGATCATCTGCAGCCTCACAGAGGGATACCAAGAGTACCCTCACGTCCCCTCGAAGCCTCGGGCTTCGTAACCCCATTCGTTGGAGCCTTCTTTTTACTCAGACGGACATTTGCTCCTTCCCGTGTTATACTAAGAATTATTACATAGTTTTGCTAACTAAGGTTTACCACTTAGTTTCCAGAATCGTTGTTTTCTTAACTAAGGTTTACTACTTAGCTCCTTTTAACTAAGGTTTACTACTTAGTTCTCTTTCCCATCAATTTGGATTGGTTAAGTGTCATTAGTCAATTCAAGCAAACTTAACCCTCTTCATTTATCCTGATAAACTAGTTAAGTGTTATCAATAATTCATGTTGACTTAACCCTACCACAAACCAAGTTATATTGGTTAAGTATTTCTTATTATTTTACCCTACCCATTCATCCTGTATTGGTTAAGTGTTCCTTTTTAACTTAACCTTGCCCGTCTGTTTTAACTAACATGTTATTAATGGTTAAGTATTATCCCTTCACGTTTTAGACTTAAACCTATTCCTTTATCACAATCCGATGGTTAAGTGTTCAAGTTTACTTAACCCTACGGTCTAGTCCAGCTAACATATCAAATTGGCTAAGTGTATTAAATTTTTACTTAACCCCAACCTCTAGTCTAGTTAACATGTTAATTTAGCTAAGTGTTTTCTTAGTTACTTAACCCCTACAAATCTTGTCTTGTTACCATATTAAGTTAGGTTAAGTGTCTCTATGGACTTAACCCTCCCATTCTAGCTTAATTGTGTTAAGTGTCTGTATGAACCTAACCCCACCCACCGGTCTGGTTATCATGTTGAATTGGTTAAGTGTCTTAGTTAACTTAACCCTACCATTCTTGTTCTAGCTTTAACTAAATAAACTAAAGCCGCTACCACTCACATTAGACAGATATTATTGCGATTACTGGATGTGCCGGTTGGTTCCGGGCAGGTTTACATCGCAACTCAGTCTAACCTCGGGTTAGGCATATTCGTGTTTTCCAAGTTCAAAGGGTTTTGCTTAATTTTCAAATCATGTTTTGAAAGTAACCATCCCGTCCGTCGGATCAGTTAGGGATAGCCATGGAGAGCAGGAAACTTGTATTTTCCAAACTCAAGCCTAGACACTATCCTCCCTGTCACCCTAGAACTTTCTGGTGTGTTATTAAGAGATGTCGTTAATAAACCTTTAATTTGTCTAAATTTACATTTTCTCATTTAGGACAAATTCTATAAGTAAATTATTCCTAATTTACTTCTTTCATAATTACTCTCTTAATGTAAATTGTCAACATTTATTCTTATGGCCCATTTTCCCCTCTATATCATATTTATGCTTTTTGGTATGTAAACTATACCAAATTAAGTGTCACTAACCATGATTTTTGTCAAACATGACAATTACTCTCAATTATGGCCAATTTCAAATTTATGCCAAAATACTTATTATGCCAAATTAGCTAATCCAATTCTGATTTAACATTCTAATTACAGTTCATGTCAAACTAGACTTATTATTCTAGTTCACAATTCATGTAAATGCTAGATTTACAAGTCAATACTAGATTCAAATTACACATCCTATAATTCATGTCAATTTTATCCAATTTGCATTTTTATGAACATGCCATAATACATGTTCCCAATTTATGCCAATTTCCAAGTTTATAACTACGTTTTTAGTAAATTTCATATTTTGCCCAAATCGTATTCTCATCGTTCGTATAATCGTGATTCAATCTAGATTATAGATAAATCTAGATTCGTAGAAAGTAGGGAATGAACCAAAGATGCTATGAAAAAGATAGACATAATAACTGGCATAAAATGATAATTTGCTAATTACAGACCTAACGAATTTCACTGAAATTGATCTAAAACATCGAAGGCCTATAGGTCTGAAAATCTTATGACATAAAAAGGGTTGAATAACGATGTAGGTTCAAGAGCATGGGTAGACCTAACTTAATAGGTAAATTCCCAAGATCTAAAACCAAAGAAAACCAAGAATAGACAGAATAGATAATCGAGTTTAGACCCAATTTCATAGTCACAAAACTTAAGCAACACTTTCCTAGTCATGAATCATAGGTGTTTAATCACAGTTGTCCTTGTTATGTCATAGGCAATAGTTTATGTTTCCTAATCAAAGGCATAGGCTTGTGTTCATAGTCAAGGAAATAATTCTCATAGTCATGAGTCACAGTCATAGGCAGTGTTCATAGTCATAGGCAATGTTCATAGTCAAAGAGGCATATGGTTTTAAGGTCCATAGTTTCATAGTCACAATCTTATTGGTCCTCGAATCATAACAGTTCTTAATTAGGTCCAAAGATATAAGCACTGATTCGAATAGAAAGATTTGGCATATTCTTTTATTCCTTTAATTTCATGTCACGAACAGAGAAAACATTAAAATCTATAAAGTAACCGACTTACAGAGATTAGATTAGATTCGTAGAAAAACAGTCGTTGAAGTCGTTTGAATCTTCACTTGAATCCTAGCTTGTTTTGAATCTCCTCTTGAAAGTCTTGAGCAGCATTTCCTCGTCTTGATTTATTTTACATATTATTTTAATTATTGTTTAATTTAGAGGAGGAGAAGAAGCCATGTCTACCAAGAATCTTTGCAGCATAAGGGTAGAGAAGAATTGTGAATAGAGAAGGAGACTAGGGTTGTTTATATAGGATTAGGCGGATGAATCTAGGCAGAAAACGAGACCAGGTACATCAGAATGCACCCAGGCCCAAAAGTGGGTTTCTACACCCAGGTCGACACCCAGGTCGACTGGGCAGTCGACCTGGTCAGGGGGGGTCGACTACCCAGTCGACTCCCCAGTCGACCTGGGTCCTGGGCGGGAATTTTCCCGCCCAGCCCGCTTCTGGGTTTGAATTCGAATTTCGAATTCGAATTTCGAGTTGTTTTCCGTTCTTGAAATTCCTCAAACTTCGGAGGTCCATATCTCCTTCATACGGACTCCGATTCTCGCAAACACGGACTCGTTTTCATGCAGAATTCCGAGACGAACGCAATGGCGCAACCCGTTTCCCTTGATTTTGATTTTAAAATTTAGTTCTGCCTTGATTTGTGAATCCTAGTGTTACAGAATTACGGGGTGTTACATTGGTGATAGCTAGAGCGGATGATGGGCAGAGGGTGTTGTTTGGTGGCCTACCTAGTGATGGGGTAATGGCTAGTTTTCTAAATTCCCTCAACATCCCGCATAGTGAGTTGTCAGGTTTGCCCGTGGTTGGCCAGTATCCGGACGTCTTCGAAGAAGTGACCGAGCTTCCACCACACTGAGAGATTGAGTTCCGTATTGATTTAGTGAAAGATGCCAGACCTATAGTGATGCCACTTCGTCGTATGGCACCAAGGGAGCAGCGAGAGCTCGGGGAGCAAGTCAGCGATCTTTTGAAGAAGGGTTTATCAGAAGGAGTGTTTCTGAATGGGGAGCACCAGTTGTGTTTGCTACCAAGGCCGATGGTTCCCTTCGATTGTGTGTAGACTACCGCGAGTTGAATAAGGTGACGAGGAAGAACAAGTATCCTCTACCGCGGATAGATGATTTGCTTGATCAGTTGAGTAGCGCGGGAGTATTCTCTCAGTTGGATCTCGCGACAGATTTTCATCAGCTTAGAGTGGAAGCTAAGAGTATAGCTAAAACGACATTTCAGACGCCGTCTGGATTTTATGAGTGGTTGGTCATGCCATTCGGGATGACCAATGCCCCAACATATTTTGTGGATCTTATGAATAGGTTATTCGGAGATCAGTTGAATAAGTTTGTCCTTGTGTTCATGGATGATATTTTGGTCTACTCGAGGACAGAGGAAGAACACAAGGAACATTTAACAATAGTGATGGTGGTGTTGAGAAAACACCAATTGAAAGCAAAGTTTTCTAAGTGTCACTTCTGGAGAAGGGAAGTGAGATTCTTGGGCCATGTTGTTTCAGAGAATGGTATTGCCGTGGATCCTGCGAAGGTGGCTACGGTACAAGATTGGTCTATGCCCAAGAATGCAACGGACATAAGAAGTTTCTTGGGGTTAGCTGGATATTATCGTAAGTTTATCCAAGACTTCTCCAAGATAGCGGCACCGTTGACTCAGTTGACCAAGAAGAATCAAGCTTTCATCTAGGACGAAAAGTGCGAGAATGCATTCAAGAGCCTAAAGGAAAAGTTGACATGTGCACCAGTGTTAGTCATTCCTAAGGAGAATGAAGAGATGACAGTATATATAGATGCATGTGGCACAGGGCTAGGTGCGGTATTGATGCAAGGAGGTAGGGTTGTAGCTTATGCAAGTCGGCAACTGAAACCGCATGAGAAAAGATACCCTACCCATGATTTGGAATTAGCAGCGATCGTGTTCGCGCTGAAGATGTGGAGACATTATCTCTTGGGAGAAAGATTCGAGTTGTTTACCGATCATAAATCGTTAAAGTATCTTTTCTCTTAAAAGGATCTAAATCTCCGACAATAAAGGTGGTTAGAATTCTTAGCTTCCTATGATTTTGACATTGCATATACACCAGGAAAGGGCAATGCGGTGGCTGATGCATTGAGTAGAAGACATGCCAGTTTAGGGGCTATGTTTCTAGAATGGAAGCAACTGGAGTACATCGCTGGGTATGATTTCAGACCAAAGTGAGAATTGGATCCAGAAATGTTAGCAAGTTTGACGATCAGACCCACTTTGATTGAGCGGATTGGTTCCAGTCAGAGGAACGATCCTAACCTATTGGAAATCATTTCAAAGTTAGAGATGGGAATCGACGAAGAGATGAACAAGTATGGGCTTGATCGAGATGGATGGCTTAGTAAGAATGGAAGACTAGTTGTACCCAATATCAATGGATTGAGAGATGAAGTGCTTAGAGAATGTCATCACTCAAAACTGACTATACATCCCGGTGGTAACAAGATGTATTGAGACATGAAGCAGACCTACTACTGGGAAGGGATGAAAAGAGACGTTGGGACGTTTACATCCAAATGCATGACATGCCAGCTAGTTAAAGCTGAGCAAAAGAAGCCTAGTGGTTTGTTACAACCATTAGAGATTCCAGAATGGAAATGGGAACAAGTGTCAATGGATTTCATTGATGGGTTACCAAGGACTAGATCGGGCCAAGATAGCATTTGGGTGATTGTGGACCGATTGACTAAGAGTGCAAGGTTTATGCCCGTCAAGTCAAACAGGACGGCAGCTAAGTTAGCTGAACTATATGTAATGTGGGTAGTGAGATTTCATGGAATACTCAAAGGCATTGTGAGTGATCAAGATCCGTTGTTCACTAATGGATTTTGGAAGAGCTTATAAGAGGCGTTAGGATCAGAATTACATCTCAGTACCCCGTATCATCCTCAAACCGACGGATAGACAGAGAGGGTCAATCGAGTGTTAGAAGATCTCTTAAGAGCCTTTGTATTGGATTTCGGTGGACCATGGGATGACCATTTGCATATAATAATAGTTATCAATCCAGTATCGGTATGGCTCCCTTTGAAGCTTTGTACGGAAGACCATGCAACTCGCCATCATGTTGGGTAGAAACTGGTGAGAAGTTTGTGCTTGGACCCAATGTGATAAGGGAAACTTCAGCTAAGATTAAGATTATCCAACAGCGAATGAAGGTTTCCCAAGATAGGCAGAAGAGTTATGCTGATAGGAGGAGAAGAGAATTAAAGTTCTCCATTGGCGACTTGGTGTTTGTCAAGATTTCTCCATTAAAGAGCGTGATACGATTTGGCAGGAGAGGCAAGTTAGCACCCAGATTTGTCGGTCCATTTCCAATTCTTGAGCAAATTGGGAATTTGGCATATAAAGTTGAATTACCAGAGAAGATGGCAGGTGTTCACAATGTATTTCATGTTTCCTAGTTAAGGAAGTTCGTACATGACCCAGATTTGACTATTCCACCTGATCAGTTGGATGATATCGAAGTAGAACCCGAGGCGATTGGGAACCGCAAGCCTGTGCGTATTGTTGGGAATGATACAAAGCAACTTCGAAGGAAAGCGGTGAATCTAGTCAAAGTTTAATGGGGCGAGGATGAGAATGACTGTACTTGGGAGACAGAGGAGAGCATTAGGAAGATGTATCCAGAACTCTTCGCCTGTTAAGATTTTAACTTCGATTTAGTCTTTCCGCATGCTAGGATAGGCTTGTTTTGTCTGTTTTGCATGATTGATTGTTGTATATGGTTGGTAGGCATGCGGGATCCTTTGTATGTTTTGGGTTAAGGAATTTTGGGGACGAAATTTCTTGGGGGGGGGGGGGGGGGAGGGGGAGAGTATAACGACCCTCATTCTACGCATCGCAGGATCTTAGAATACTCATTTCTTTCACATAAGAAGTCGTATGGTCATGTAACTTCGGGAGACGACTATTGGGGTCATTTCCCATGTTCATGATTTTTGCCGATTTTTAAATGACCGTTTGGCCAATAGCTGATCATGTTTTGAACATAACTTTTGACTGGAAAGGAATTTTGACCTAAAACCACTTCCATTGACTCCGGATGATGGTTTACAATTCCGTAGAGTGGTCACATTAGCCAAACGGACTTACCGTTTGGGAGATATGGTTGAAACAAGTTTCAGATAGTGAAAAACAGCTTAATTGGGCTTAACCAGGTGATTAACAGCTAGGCCCAATGGGGGATTTCGGGATTAGAGGTATTTAAGGGCTGCTAGGGTTAGGATTTCGGGTTTTTACTAATTTTCCAACCGCCACAAACCCTCTCTTCAACCTAATAATGGCCTCCAACCTCTAAAAACACCTCTAATCACTTCTAAATCAAGTTTTGGCTTAAACTACGTCAAATTAAGGAGGGATAACACCAAAGCAAGGTTAGAGCTGCTGTGTTGCATTGGGAACAACACCAAACAGAGATTCATTTTAGATTTGGTATTTTATTTGTGGCCAAGGTGAGTGATTTGCATAGTTCCTCACTAATTATGGTTAATTAAGGGTAATTAGTGATAATTAGCGAATTTATACATGTTAAAAATCTGGAAAAATATTGATAAATTCTAAAATATTGTTTTATACCTCTGTTAGAAATTTGGGTTGATTTGGTTAAGTTTTGTTAATCCTATGATTAGTTTTGCCTAAACATGTTTAAGGGAAAATATGGGATTTTGGCTATGTTTGATCCATTTTAACCTATCAAATTGTTGTTTTGGTGTTTGTGGTCAGTTCTATATGTTGCTATGACTGTATGGTATGCTTTATGATTGATTAGAAAAGTTAGATTGGTCGAAAACACCGTCGTATGGCGTAAAACAGTCGTTGGAAAGAAGTGCAGGAAATTGGCTGAACCGGATCGGATCGCCCCTCTCTCTCCACGACCCGACCTTGGCACGATGCCACGACCTGAATCGCTCACCTGGAGAAGAACCGAACCTCTTCCACGATCCGGGGATGGAGCCACGATCCGGGGATGGAGCCACGACCCGAGTCGATGCACCACGAGTGGATTTGAGGAACTCGACCCGACCCGGCCCTGTTGGGTGACCACGGCCCGACCCGAGGTGGACGGTGGAACTAGTTGAGGGCTCACGAACCAAAGAAGTACCACGAGCTGATGGCGCGACCCGATCCGATGGAGCTGAAGGACCACGAGCTGATGGCGCGACCCAATCCGAATGGAGGAACTCGGCCCGAACCAGTGTGGTGACTGCATACTGAACCAGGAAGCTTGGACGCAAGATATGAGCTATGGACTTAATGAAGACCGATCCGAAGAAGAAGACTGAAACCCGAGATGCAAAGGTAGTCCAAATGGGAAGTTTGTACTCAGGATCCAGTTGGGAACCAAAGAGTTAACTTCATGAGTTGGGCTTTGCTGCGGGACGTGTGCTAAGGAGTTGTCGATATCTATAACTTTGGACCACTATGTGTAGGGGGTACGTGAACGGATTCAGGGCCACAGTGGCCTAGGTATGACTAAAGAGCTATAGACCAATGAAGTGGGGTCATTTGTAAAGGTTTGGTCATGACTCCATGTGGTAAGCTTGGTAGTAGCAGTAGTTGTACAAGTTGAACTCCGTCACTACTTCGATGGGTCTAGTGATCGAAGCGGTAGATATCGTATGCTTTACACACTGAGTGAGAGATGTGAGGATGGTTTCTATGTTTGATTTGTTTGCCATCATTATGACATGCACACCCCCACCCCGTTATCTTTGCACCATTTATTCAGTGGCACCTTAGAGTATTGTACGGTATGTAGTGCTAACTCTTTGGTTGCAGGTCCAGGTTCAGGTATGGTTTAGTTTACCTGTTATTATTCTGTTTAGCTGCTTATCGCTCATACCAGACTTTTTGTCTGACCCAGAGTTTTATGTCTATTCTTATTACTTTGGGTGCTCTCACGAGCAGACTAGAGACAGGTTAGGTGGTATGCACGAGTAGTTGTACCGGAGACGAGCAGGAGGCTTCCACGTATGATATATATATATAGGCATTCTCCCTATGTTGCTGCGGTCACTATTTTGTGCATTAGTGGTGTACCTTTCTTTCTTTTGTTTAGAGACAGTAATTTGGAAAGTTGTAATAAGCTGTATTTGGATTTCCGCTACTCTGATGATGATGTTGATGTTGGTTTTAGTTATCAGCTTATGCACTGTCTCACCTGTTTTATGTCAAGTACATTATTATTATATTTTGTTCCATGCGCAGTAAGACATTCTACAGGTTTTCGATTAGTTCATTCTCTTCTTTCCTTTCTTTGGCGACCGTTCCGTGCTAGTCGGGCATGTGTACAGCGCACTTTCGGAGGAAATGCCGGCTGGTGCGGGGTGGGCCATCACATTTAAGATAGTCAACTTAGTCGATATTAGTTATGTTATCTTTTTTCCGAGTTTTATTTTACTCTAATAATGCTCATGTTCATTATCTGCAAGTATTAGAATTATACTCTCCATTCTTGGATGGGCTTGAGTTTCGATTTTTGTCGAAATTTGGGTTCGCAAAAGTGTGGGGTGTTACAAAAACAATCAAAACAGACAAGTACTACTCGTCTCCATCATCATTGTAACAACCCAAATTTTGATAGACCGGATTATTTTCAAAAACCACAATCTATCGAAGCTCAAGTAGGCTTGTCTAGACCCAGTAGAAAAGACAGAGATATTAAATATATCAAAGCTCGAAATAACATCTCACAATGTAATGGATAAAATATAGCCTTACTGAAATAATAACATTGCCTAACAAGTGTCCAAAGGCTGCTAAATCTGTTCCATAAATCTAACCTGCGAGTATGTTATGAAGAGGGGTCAGAACACAAGGTTCTGGTGAGAGGACAAATTATACATTCTGAAATAACCCTACATATACTGTTCTGTTACGTTTTCTTAATTATTAGGTTATTTGGGTTAACAACACTCAAGGCTCTACACTCACGTCGTACCCATCTACTCCTTAGTGTATTAGACCTAATTCCGTACATATGTAGTTATACCCAACATCCCAAGGTACCTCTCATAGCACCCTCCTCGTACGGTCTCCGCCGTCACACAACAGAAGCGTACACAACTTCTATCCTATGCCAAACCGCATACGTAAATCTATACCATTACGCCACATAATCGCACAGAACCATCATCGCTATGCCCGTAAGTGTACAGATCCTCGTATCCGAACTCCTTGGTCGAATCACATATCAACACGGAGTAATGCCCTAATGTCTACAATACACCACCCAGTACGTGTATCTAGACCCTCACACGAACATATTGCCTACTATAACCCGAGTCCCACAATAGGGCTACAGCCAATGTGCATAACTCGGTCGGTAGCTTTAAATATATGTAAAGGACAGCTTCAATAAGCCTGCAATACAGATATTCAAATATGGTCCGCCACTTTTCACGGTGTCTATGGCCCTACCCTGACCCTCCTTCAACTAATGAAAGACTACATCAAGAGCTAATGACGTTCCCCTAACAACCAATCTAGCATCCAATTTGGTGTGTCCCTTACCAATGCCTCGATAGTGAAAGTACGTTGTTTATTGGTTTAGCTCTTAGTCTTTCCACATTCCTCTGACTGCCGGTGACAGGTATCTGATGATTATTATCTTTAATTTAGTCCTGACCAACCACTTCCATGAGCAAGGCATGTCACCGAATCACCCAACACCATCCTCCACATCTTTCTGACTGCCACATCATAGTTGCAGTCAAGGTATACTCATCGGATGGTAACATACATACTATACCTCTGTGGGTGCAGCCCGAAACCTACCACAGAGGACCATCATAGAGTATCCTACCACGTCCCGCAGAAGCCACGTGCCTCCCTCCGGTCCCGTATAATAATCAGTTGGACGTGTCCATCTCATGTCTCCAGGCACCATGATGATCTACCTCGTTGGGTTCTTCATCTCCATACGTACGGATTGGTTCCAGCGCATCACTCCATCGCGTCATTAGATCCTACGTTTAATCTTTAATCACGCGCTTTCTTTATCTCACCATTGTTTATTAAATTGATTATACACATTTTCACCTTTTATTCAAGTTACTAGGTTCATTAGCTCAAAATTAGTTGCTTACTTTCTTTATTTAGCCCTATGCCGTCGGAAAGGACTTCTGCTTATTATTTATTACATTTATTAGACTTAATACTTTCAATCATAAGTCTACTTACAATAAGCTTACTTTATTCTTTCTTATTTAATCATAACCTTATTTTTCACTGTTATCACAACAGTTGTTTTGAGTACACTTATTAACTTAGTTCACTTAACTAAGATTTATTAATAAGTTCTCTTATTCATCATTAGTTATAACTTACATTATAATTACACTTTTCCCTAAGATAAGCTTACCTATTATATTTCATTCTCATTCATATAATTTATTATAATTGGTTATATTCCCTGATTGTCACATTTTCCTTAAGTTGCTTAACATTAACCAAACTTTTATTGTTGTAACCTTTCTTTAATTACCGTCTTGTACATCCTTATTATTTCAGGAAAATATTACACATACCTCATTAGATAGGTTAGTGAAAAGATGCAAAGATCTATTTCCATAACGTACACTACAACAAAACAAATCTATTACAATGGGCAATTCCTGTTGTAATAGGGGTTTTACAACGACCAGACCGCCCCGCTGTATTAGGCCATGTTGTAATATATCCCCTTTTACAACGGGCAATGAACATGGCAACAGGAGGTTGTAATAGACCTTTTACAACGGTCTTATGTTGTTGTTGTATATTCCTTCAATAGAATAGCAGCCCATTGTAATATTTTTTACAACAGGTATTGACCGTTGTAATATCCTCTATAACAACAATTAATGCACGTTGTAAAATGCTAAAAGTTGCAATGGATTTGAATGTTACACATAATATTAATAATATTTACAAGAATTGAATATTTAATTCAAAAATTATTTTTGAACAAATATTTATTACACTTTCAAATAGTACACATAGCGTTTCCCCTCTACTTACACAATTACTTGTACATACACTTCCTCACTACATTTCACTCGTATACATTGACTCCTTACTACACACTTATTCACTCATATACATGTACATAATCACTCACACTCTCACTATAGTTTTAGTCTTCGGCTTCTTGCTTCAAGGCCTCATAAATTCCATTTTATATAAAGCCTGCTTATTTTCAACAAACGGTGCATTCAAAGTATAAATACCACTATTTAATCTTTAAACTAGATTAGCTTTTGAACTTTCAGCTGATAAAGAGGCCCTTGTTCTTTTATGCCCAACGGAGCTATTGGAAAATGCTACTTTAACTTTAATAATGGAATATTAAAGAAACATATATACATAAATTACTATCTAATGGATCCCACTTGATCTTGTAATCCACATTAGCAACGGTCAATAATAGGTAGCATCAGTAAATAACTATGCATCCCGTCCTTGTAGATTTATAAGAACCAACAAAGAACAAACAAAATGAAAATTAAAAAAGACATCAAGGTGTATCCAAACTTCATATACAACGTATCCAGTAAATTCATCTTAAATAATGGAAATATATGAGCTAAATTAAACCTTTAAGTGTGATAGATTACCTTCTTAATATAATCAGCATTTAAGCTTCCCTTTTTGAGCACTAACTTCCAAAAATAATAGCTATTCAGAAGCCCCTGTATACTCGATCAACAGTAGACTAATTTGTATCCAAAGGGTAAACAGACTATTTTGTATATCATCCAACATATCTCTGTAGAAATAGTGAATAAGGATAATGCAAAATTACGTACTCGTTGATATGTTCAGGATGTAGGTAGTACCAATACAATGAAAGAATCGATGTTAGTGTACCACTTAAGCCTCTCAAAAGTACTCTTATAATTGTATACCTGCCATCAAGGTAACATAAAAACACTACAGAATGCTATTTTAATTCAACACTTGACAACATGCAAGGAAATAACCACACATTTAGTTTGACTCTCTACTCCAAAAAACAACTACAAATTATAAGTATTACGTTTTCACGTTAGAGCATCTAGCCAGTTTTTGGCAATCTAAGCCAGAAGTTATTGTTAGCAGTTAGAACAATACAACTTTTAATCAAGCAATAATCAATAAAGCTTGAACTATTTAACCAAGGAAACAACATGTGATGTATAAAACATGGGCATAATATCAAACAACATAGGCACAAAAGTAATCCAAAGTTTTAAGAAAAAAAGAGAAAAAAAATTGATGTACTAACTGACGAACTTAATTATGATCAGGAAGTAAAGTACACTTTTCAGGAAACTACATAATTAATAAACGTGAAACATATTGGGTTTTGTAATGTGAAATATGGACACTTAAAACATGTTTAAAAATTATGCATAATCAAAGAAGTAGAACCCTTTTTTCATTTTAGAAGTTGATCATTAGATCTAACTTGAAGTTCGAAAACCCTAGCCCAAGCAGGACGATGAATACAGCAATCTAGATAAGCGTGGAAGGAAAAAAAGGAAGTTGTAATACCGCTTTGATCTAAAATAGGGTAGAGAGATAAAAGCTGGGCACCATGAGAATTTAAAGAGGAGAACAAGATAGCAGGAACAACACCAAGGGAAGTGACTAGTTGCAGACCTCTATAGTTCATACTATTAACTTGAAAGTTATCGTACCTGCGGATTTGTTTCATCTGTTACAGTAAAAAAAAGAAGCTGAAATTTCTCTGTGGATCATTAATTGTATTCAACAACTCCAACATGTTGTTGTATCCTTTAAGAGGTATACTGCCACAAAAACCTCTAAATAAAACTCAAAATTTGTAAATTCAAGGCATAAAGGATAGTGATCAAATGCCACGGTTATGTAAAATTTCAAAACTTGATTAGTATGTTTTATATCTGTACAAGAAACGCACTAACCATTATTTTAAAAAATGGATATTTTCTCCATGCATTCCTAAACAAGTTATATTGCATGCGCATAACATAAAGATGCACGAAAGATTATAAATGATTGCTCAAATTTAAAAAGCACGAAATAATCAATTAAAGAAGGAAGTAAAAATAAAAATATTACACGGTGACCACCAGGTTGCAATAAAGTAGAAAACAGTGGGCAATTTCTTGTCTATAAAATAAAATGCCTTACAGAAATTCATCTTTATAATGAAATAACATAGAAAATAAAATATAATTTTGAAGTTACATACCCAGAGCCTTGCTGAGAGCAGTATTGAACTCATGTTCAGATCCAATAAACAAAATATCACCTGAATCTGCAATTAATTAACCCATCAGCAATAATTTCTTCATGAGATGTATAAACATAATGAAATATATTTATTTATTTCCTTACTTGTGGATGAGCTAAATGGCCCAGAGAGGAGGAATGAGTTAGAATTGCTTGGAGAGAAATATGAAGGGTTCGGTTGTAAGAGAGTAGAGGAATATTTTGTCATTAAATAAGACAACCAATCCATGCCAAAATGAGTCCATACCCACTACAACCTCCCGTTGCCTACATCCCACTTCCGCCATCTCCAATCTCTTTTAAGCACCAACCGGAACTCCATCATCAAGCCTGCAACACAGAAAACATAACTCTTACCTCTTACACCATCCTCCTCCAACATGACTGCAAATAGACACCATTTAAGTTTTAACTCCTACAACCCACTACAATTCAACCAAACCCAACAACCATGGCACCATTTAAGTTTTAAAATTATTTACCTTAAACATAGAAATTATCACGCGCTAATTTCCCATAGCCACTTTTTCTTCAGTCAAAAGGCTGATCCCTTCCTAAAGCTCCCTCTACCATACTAATAACTTCACTTCCGCCATGCTCCTTCCACACTCCATGAAAACATATTAACATTCATTTATACGCACCAGCCTCTCCATGAACCCGACGCTACAACTCCCGAGCCAACACCCTCAATCGCGACCCCTTCTCATTCGCTGCTATAGCAAATTCCACATGACACATAAATGAACAAAACCTACAAAAAACGAAGTACCTGAAATATTAAAGTTAGGGTCTTTGCTTGAATCCCAGGTGCACGCAACAAAAGTGCGAATGGAAGGATTGAGAGCACAGATAAGAAGAGGAGAAGAGGGTTCCGATAAGAAGTCTAGATCGTGAATTCGAAGGAAGAGGAAGAATAGAAATTAGGTTTAGGATTTTTAAGAGACGGAATTCGACTATTCGGGAATGAAAAATAAATGAAAGGATACTTGATATTAGGCTATTAGCATGGGCCTGGCACAATAATGGTGGGAAATAATTTCCTGTGAAAATTCCGAAGTATTTTCTACAGATTCCGAATTTTCATCAAATCATGAATTATTTAATATTAATATTTAATTATCAATTATTTACTGCTTCATAATAAATATTAAATATTGAATATTAATTAAAAATTATTTAATAGTAATATTTAATGCTATAATTATCAATCCATAATTATATTTATTAATTTTCTAATGTAATTAATAAATACTAACTGTAATTTACTAGTTCTTAATTATAATTTTGAACTAAATCGAGCAAATTAAATTTTTGCAATTTATTTACTCGAAATATTTTTTTATTTTAATGAAAATTTGCAATTTTTTCATACAGTTTGCAATTATTAAACGCATATTACACAATTAAAAATAATAATCAATTAATTATTAATTAGTTGAATGAAAAATCATGAATTAAATTACCTTGATTTAGTGCTCTTCTCGAATATCTTGTTCGTAGCTTCAAACATATACTTCACTCACCCATCATTCTTGCTTAAATGTATATAACACACATGTTTAGAAAATCACGTTGATTCGATCCTTTCATATTACGAAGATTCCCTCGAAAACTATTACAAAGTAAATCAGTTTGTACAGTAGTAAATTAGTTATTAATGATTAATTATGAAATATTAGTAAATAATAAATATTAGTGACATATGATTGATATAATATTATTAATGATTAATAAATATTGGTAGCATATGATTAATATAATAAATATTATTAGTAATGCAATATTATAATTCGTAATTGGTAGCATATGACTAATACATATAATATTATTAACGATAAATTATTAAATATAAATAAATAATAAATATTAATTTTAAGAAAGCATATGATTATAAATTGTTTATTATTAAAAATTTGTAGAAGACATTCATTATAACGATTACAACAGGCATTTTTTGTTCATCGTAAAATTGGCACCTATTAGAACAGTCATTTTTTACCATTTATACAATTGACATCTATAACAATGGGCATCTTGTGAACGTTGAAAAATTGAATCTATTACAATGGGCAAGAAATAACCGTTGTAGTATGGGCTTCCATCGCCCATTGTAAAAAATGCGTTATATAAGGCGTCTACTACAACGGACATTAATTGACCGTTGTAATAGTCATCTATTACAACGGGCGGCATATGCCCGTTGTAAAAATGATGTTGTAATAGATCTGTTTTGTTGTAGTGACATCAATTAAGACACGTAGTTGCAAGCTATTTCTTTTATTTTTATTGTGGACATACATATTATTTTTTGATTAGTGTGCAATACGGTAAAAAAATCCTTAATTCATACTAATCCCTTTTTCCTTTCTTTTCTTGCAACTACGTTCTAAGAAATTTTGTCGTTATGGAAATGCACTCATTTTTCCCAAATCCAACTAACTCGGTCCACTACTAATTTCACCTTTTTGTTTTCTAAGTTAGATGTTCATTCTTGTTTTTCATATAATATTTCCAATTGCTATAAATTTTAATTCAAACTAGGCATACCAATTCTTTTTCCATTATTCTCAATTTCACTATAATCCCCTTGTCCAAATTATTATTGAATAGGAATCTTAAGAACATATGCATAATTATTGTCATATTCACCATTTCAGTATTACAGTAATTCTTAACCTAAACAGAGAATAAATAGGATAAATTTGTATAATAGCAATATTCTTAATGTACTCAGGGAATATATTATATCATAGTTACCACAAATTTTAATTATTTATCACGTTACAAATCACGGAAAATACAAACGATAAATATACCATTACCAAAAAGTATAATTTTAAATCCACTCCACCTGACTGCTTTCTAATCCTTGAATCTGATTCAGATATGATACTCCGTGGTTTTCCTAATTGAATCTAATATTAAATTGACCACGGATTTACAAATCTGATAATAAAACAAAAAAAGAATTCCTAATGATTCAGATTCACAGAATTTACCTCACGTAGACCTGAAATCTGAACACATATATAGTAGATCTGTAATCTTTGTCTTCAAATCTTGAATCGGAATTCCTAAAAACTTATATTCTTATTTCTGGAAGATTTGGAGAAGAAAGAAAATGGCAGAGCCTCGGCATCGTCTCAGAAAATATGAGTTGAAGGCTAGGCTTTGATAGTAAATTTATAGGTGTACATGAGATTCTGGTCTGTCGGATTAAATAAAATAAAATCAAAAACATACAAGTGGAAAATATAACGTTAAATGACTCAGTACTGGGTCGACCTGGACCACTAGTGGGTCAACCTCTGTGTCGACCCACCCTAAGGTGTGTCGACCCCATGGTTGACCTACCTATGGTCTGGGTCGACCCATAACCTAGGCCATTAACGTTAATTTTTTCGATATTAATTCTTGTTCAACATTGGCTTTTAAAGTTTCTTTTCTTGCTAAATATTGGTATGTACATTATCTTCTTCCATTTATAACTCATACCCAATATTTAAATTTCAAGCTTATGCGCATATATACGTGTATAATTCTTTAAATCTTTGTCTATTAACAGCTACTCAATAAATGTCATTAATAATGCTATCAATTCATTGATTCCTTTCCTTTTACATATTCAAATTTCAAATGTATTTATTCTCTTGCCTATTTTTCATTTATTCTACATTCATTACTTTCTGCCCTTAAATTACACTATAATTTCAATTTTTGAATTTATGCGTATATATTTACACACAACATCATTTCTTGTCAAAATTCAAACGGTGTTATGCCATCATTTTATTTCTTACTAATTATGATTGATTGCAGGTTACTTTTGGATTTCATATTGATATATATATATATATATATATATATATATATTTACACATACAAACAAATATACACATATACATGTGTATATATACACCCATCTATATATATAATTTTTCTTATATGTACATATATATATATAAGAACATGCGATTCTATAATCGTTCCTCTAAAATAAAAAAAATATGATGTTGAAGATGCTAGAAACAATGGTAGCCATTGTTCTTATTTGTGTTCCTCTTATGTCTTTTTTCACGTTTGTTCTAATACTTAATTTAAAATATTTTTTTCGTTTTAACCATAAGTCTAAATTGATAAGGAAATCGCAACGCAATGACGCTAATTCCATGACCAAATGTTAAAAACTTTACAAATTTTTATTGTTTAACTAAAAATGGGGGTGCTGTATTCTCCCACCCTTAGGAAATTTCATCCCTGAAATTTGGTTAGGGTAAAATTAAGCAATTCCATGCATAATTTACAACCATTATGTGTACATCCAATTTTGCAACCATTTGTGCACTTGTGCAAAGTGTAATACAACATAATAATACATGAATGCAATGAATGCCTAAGCGGTATCTCCTATATGAATATTGTTGGATCTAGATTAACCTGAGAGGGGGGTGAATACGGTTTATTGACCATTAAGAGAGATATAAAAAATATCAAATAATAGAATGCAGTAGAAAATAAATGCAGAAAGGTAAATGGCACAATATATACCCAGCTTCGGCAAAATCCTACCTACTTCTGCATTCCTAAGGTTTCTACTAGGTAATAGAACAAATCTCGCTTACAAGACCATGTAAACTTGCGAACCCCTCGCTCCTATTCTAATCCTACACTCAAAACCCTAGACTAGTCTATATCCCCTATACTAGATTTTCCCCTAGTTTTACAGACTCTAGTAAACTACCTAGTTTTACATAAGAAACTAGGAAACCACCTAGATTTTACTGACTCTAGCAGCTATCAGTTAAACACCTAACTAAATCCGTAGATTTTATATACTCTAAACTGTTCAGAATGGTTTAAAAATAAAAACGAAAATACAACAAAAAAACAAAAACAAAACCCTAGAATTAAAAAGGAATTTTAATTCTCCCTTTATCTTTAATTTGGCCGGCCCACTTAGAAAAAGACTCCACCCTTTTGTTCACTTTATTTTCGATCTCTTTCCTCTTTTTCTTTGGAATGAAAAATGGTGATTGCGTTGGGGAATTTCTAGGGTTTCTCTTTGAAATCCAAATCGAATCTCGGTTGCTTGAATTGCAGAGAAGATGTAATCTCGGATGAGCTTCTGGTGTTGTTGTTCTATGATGCTTCGATTTCTTGCTCAATCGATTTGGAGATTGATCGGATCCCTCTAAAAATAGTGAGTTTCTCTGAATTTATTTTATGCTTGAAATTGTTGTTGTGTGGATTCGATTATTGATGTCTGTGATGTATTAGTAATATAAATTGGATTATAAATCCTATAAATTCTGATTTCGACTTAAATGGCTTGACTTGATTTGCATGGCTCGATTTCCTCTTTTGAATTGCTTGGCTATTAATGATTTGCGTGACTGTTGTGATGCATTCAGACTTGTTTTCGATCTTCAATGAATCTGGAATATCCTCTTCCGTGATTTTTTCTTTTGCCTGAATTGTGAGAATTTGATTTTGAAATGTTGCCTTTTATTGTGAATTAAATCGACCTCTTAAATAAATGAAGACTTGATTTCTGGAAACAATTTTTGACACTTTCAAAAATTGTGTTGAGTATTTCTGGAAAGAATAATTTCTTGCATATTGATTTCCTACGGCATTAAGCTTGTGCCTTGCATGATTTTTTAAATTATGGCAAGAAAAAATCTTCCTGAACATTTATTCCTTGTCATAGCCTTGTTCTTGTCAAATTGACTTCTTGGCACATATACAGTTGAAATCTTGGAAACATTTATGCCCAAAAACAATATTGATTTCTTGCCAAATATTTTAATTTAAACTTTTCCTAAATCTGTTCATTGAGTTTTTGATGGTCCTTGCATGACTTGTGCACTTCTAAAACGATCCAAACTTCCTCGTAAAGGAAAGCCCGGATTGAGTTGAGAACACGACAAATCAAAACATAAACAAAAGAACATTTCATTGCTTATTACAACAATTACATCAAAGTACAAGAATTTAATAGAGTATAAATAAATAATATACACCAGAAAAATATCAGAGATTAAATTACAAAGCAGTGGAAAATTAATACATAACACAACTGAAAGAAAGACTCGGATACAGAGCTTTTCGAATACAGCTCTAGCTGTAAACCAGGATCCTGTAAAGATAAATCTGCAAAACCAAAACTACTAGCTTCCGGTATGGAAAATAGGGGAACCCATAGTTTACGTTAAAACAATAAACTCCAGGTCAGTTATGTGACTGGTGTGAGAACTAAAACAGTTATTTAAAACTTTACTTTAGAAATAAGGTAAATCATGGGACCACGTCATATAACACAGAACGAGTTTCCTCCCAAGAATTCCAGTGCATAAAACAGTTTATAAACAGCTCAATTATTTTCGAAAAATGAAGCTATTATAAGACTCAAGTCCCATCACACAATGCAACGCAAGCCGGAGGATAGAGTTTTACGTTATAATAGCCAAACATGTTTGGTACGTTTAAAACAAATCATTTTGATACTATTATAATTGTATAGTGCATAAAATAACTTCAAATATAAATGTATCAATCATACATGGCATAGTATCCCATGCTACTATGTCGCCATACTAGTTCTACAACTAAAACCAAAATGTCACGTATTGGAAATTTGATTCCATCTATGAGTCGAGGCCGGGGATGGCTCCTCACCGTTTCGAGACACTCTAGCTAATGTCTCAGGACTACACACTCTGGGTAACCCTTGGATGCTTCAGGGCCGGTCCTCTCTTACATTTGAGGATTAATTATTCCTGAACACACATTTCCCGGTCCTATCGGACCTATCCATCGGCTCCGTAGTAACCGATATATCTGAGGCGCCTCGCAATCCACCAGCCACATAGGTAAAAATATAATAAATCACTACACCAAAAAATGCCTTTAGCAGCGTTTAAAAAACGCTACCAAAGCCTTTGGTAGCGTTTTAGAGAACGCTACTATAGGTCCCGCAACTAAAAGTCTGTTTTTTCTGTTGCGTTTCCATAAACGCTGCCAAACTAAAGCAACCAAAAATTTTCTACAGCGTTTAAAAAATCCAACCAAAACTAACATTTTTTGTTGCATTTTTGCTTGGTCCATTTCTTTGATTTTCTATAGAGTTTATTTTATGTAACTAAAAACTTTTTGTTGCATTTATTTTATGCCACTATAAATTCAGATAATACTTTATGTTTGTTTCAGTAGCATTTCAGAAACGCTGCTGAAATGTATTGATTGTTTTGTAGCATCTATTAAATGCTACTATATACTTTTAATGGCTTACATTGTTTCCAGCAACCAGCTTTGTAATTGTCATGCCAAAATCAACAACAATCGTATAATTATCATATTCAAACCAACAATCAACCAATCATAAGGTCAATGTATTCAAATAATTGATAACACTTAATTACATAAGTACTATCCATAACCATTTAGATAATAGTTGTTTGACAAAATGAACAAGTTCACAGACTACAAGCATTCACAAAGAGTTTTACTTAAGTACCGACTAATATCATAATACATATAACAATTGAAGTCACGTCCATTGTTGATGACGGTCTTTACTCCGGAAAAGCTAATTACCTGTAAACACATTAGATAATCATCAATAAGTATTTGTCATGAATTATCAAATAACATTCAAATAATGTAACTGCTTGTTATTAAAACAAACACAAATAATTGAGCAGAACATCAAATAACATTCGGACAATATTGTACATTATGATGATAGATATGGTGCAATTAAAATATGGTGTTCCCATGTGTTCCTATGCAATCATCTACAAAACACCAAATAAGATAAACAACAAATAAGATTGATATGGTGCATTTAAAATAGGTACAGTTGCTTGAAGCTCGAAACAACAACTTGTATCATATAAATATAATCATTTGGTTGTCATACACAGTCCCCATAAGACCCTACTGTCATACAAGCCGACATAAACACAAAGGAACCAACAGCCAAGCCTGCTAATGTCATAAATATTATTATTTATAAAACTTTGTCAAATTAGTTAAATGTCAAATTAGTTACATTGTTAGTATTTAAAATTTATTTAGCTTAAAATTAGCTAATTTTTATTAACTTAGTTAACTTAATTAATTTTATTATTACTATCATTATCAAAACTTAATTAACTTAATTATATTATTATTACTATTATTATTATAAACTTAGTTAATTTGCGTAACATACTTAATTCATCATCATCATCACCATTGTTATTTATAAAATAAATAAATGGATATATTATTTATAAATTATAGTTAGCTTAAGCTTCGTTAATTTTATATAACTTGTTTAATTTTAACAAAACCTTGGTTAATTTATAATACTGTTATTCTTAAAACTTGGTAAATTTAATTATATTATTGTTATAAACTTAGTTAAGTTTTATTAGCTTAATTAAGTCATCATCGTCATTATTATTTACAAAATTTAGTTAACTTAAACTTAGTTAATTTTATAAAACTTGTTCAAGTTTAACAAAACATAGCTAATTTTTATTAACCTAGTTAACTTAATTAATTTATTATAGTAGATGATGATGATAATAATAATAATAATAGGTACTATAATTATTATTAGAGCTCGATTAACTTATTATTATTATTATTATGAATTCACCATTTCGTATTACTTTGTATTATTATTATTATTATTATTATTATTATAAATTTGACCATTTCGTATTAATTAGTTTTCTTCTTTTGTTGTAATGCTAGAAAAACAAACATAGGTCCTATAAAGTGTAAGTGATACAATTCAAAACATTGGCTAGTGTGTACTTACGGTTATTAATATTATATAAACTAGGTTGGAACCTCTCACGGACAGGTGGTGGTAGTTATATAGAGGAATATGACGACTAATAGTGAAAACATACAATTTTTTTCTTGTTTTATTCTTAGTTTATTACGCAATCATATAACACTATCATAAGGGGAACACCTAGTTTGAGTCTATGCGAACTCCCCACTTTTTCAATATTTGAAGTCAGTAGTAATACAAAAATATGGCTATTAATTATTGGACCTACTTTTGAAATATTTGCTGCTCATATTTGTTGGCGAGAGAGTTACATGTTGCCACATAAGATCAATAGCCAACACATGATGCTCATGGTTAGGGATGCTCTAATAGATGGAAATAATACCTGTAACAAATTTTTAGGAAATGAGAAACCATGCGCCATTGGCCTAGGCTTCATTCCATTAAGTTCATAAATTATCCCTAACATCAAAATAGTTTCACAAAAAAAAGATACATCAAAAAGAAAAAAGAAAAAGAAAATAATAGAGAACTAACCTACAGTTCAGTAAACTACAACAATCATAGAAAGATGATAACACACATACCCTCAACACATGTGAAGCAGAATGATGTTCTTCCACACTCTGGATTGCCTGACAAGCAATGCAAGTTTTCTTGTAAATACTGTAATGTATGGTTAAATTTACTGTCAACCCAATAGCAGAAAATTGCAACAAATAAAATGAACTAATCCTAAAAAAACTTCATAACTTAGATAATAATGGCACGAAGGAAACGAAGGCAGAATCGATCAAACATGTAAACAATTCCAACTGTTTGTTGCATGTCTTACTTGATTTTTAACAGACCGAATAAAAACACTTGATTCAAAATGCTTTAATGATTGCACTTCCTTCCTCGCCTTGTTTCACAACCAAAGAAAAGTCTAGTCCAATAGGTGGACTCTTGGCCCAATTAATGATAAAATAAATGTTGAAGCTCTATTTTTATTGAGTTGTTTAGACAGAGCTCGAGGGATATGAAGTTGACATCAGAATAAAACAAAACAATGTATTTCCAGTGATGTCCAAGTAAAGTTCCAAGCATGACGTTTCGAATACTTGCTTAATCACATAGGTTGGTTCTGGAGGTGATCCTTTCCATCCTCTGTGAGTAAGCTAGTTTGCTGAGTTTCACTTCTTCTTTTTTTTGAACAAAACCTCATATCTAATAATGACAACATTGACAGGTTCCACTGTGTTGTACATCATAAACCATTCAAGTCCATCAAAACTATTAAATGTTGCAAACAAGAACTATATCAAAGTTCTGACCACTGACTGGGTGGTCCATTGCAAAATGGAATATGCAGAACACTATAAACCACAATCTTAACCTTGCTAAACATTTTATAAGTACAGCGACAAACTTGGAACTAACATGCAAGAGTATCGACTTGGAGCCTTATTGTTTAGTCTATTTTGGTTTCCTTCAGCACCAACTAGAAAAACTGGAATAAAATCCAGTAGTTAAAATAGATTCAAATCCCCAAATGTTCAATGTCACTGATGACTGATATGCTAACCATTTCAATATGATTACCATTCAGCCTACTTTTACACAGCAAAACATACCTGCACTCGGTTATCATCAGAAGCAAGCTAAATCTTCATGGATTCTGCATACTTTTACACAGCATCATTTTTTCCTGTGATCGCACTCTTGTAGCAGTAGCATTTTGTGTCTATACCTGGAAAATTGGCAATGAAAAGAAAAGGCAGTATCCTAGTAGGTACTGGGTACATATTATTGTTTCTTTTTAAAATGGATATATAAATTGCCCCAAAAAACAAACTTGTAATCTTAAAACAAAAATCAGTCCTGGAACTATCCCTTTGCATAGTCAGAAATCCATCAAAAACAAGAGCAACCATAGCTTTCATCAATCCAGTATCCCAAATCGATTTTCCCATAATCCTCACTCCTAGAATGTACTAATCGCTATTCAATCGAGTATCATAAGCCTCAAATTTGACATCTTCACAATTAACTGTTCAAAGAATAATAAAAAGTTAGCGGAAAATCCAAGTTTATAGAAAATGGACAAACTTTTTGATCGAAATAAAGCATTAAAGATTAAGTTCCTAAAAAGTCGATTTCCCAAAATATTATGTAAATCTACATATTTGCATAGATTTTACATAAGCCAGAAAGTCAAATTACAAAATAGTTGAATCACGGAATCAAATTGAAAAAGAATCGAAATATAAAAGCCATACCTATTTAGGGTTTACGTAAAATTTTGGGAAAACAGATATTGTACCCGATAAAAAAAAGATGAGAACGACGAAGAGGGCTAGCAGGACGGTACTGATGGTGAGGAGGCTGAAGATAGAGGAGTCGTAGGATGAGGTGAACTTCAGTGAAGTGAAAATGGGGGAAATTCTAATATGAAGGAAAATTAAAGGACGAGATAATTTTTTTTTTCGAGGTATAGGCGGGATGGAGGAAAAAACGTGACAAACAAAGGTGAACAAATTTTCTGCTGCCGCGTAAAATTTCATAAGGCGGGATGGTGGTGGAATATTTGGTTGCATCTAAATTGTTGGATGAAACATAATTGGTTACATTTCACATAAACGCCACCCATTTCAGTAACCAAAAGCTATATTTCTGTAACACACATATATATTATGTATGTATGTATACATGTGTGTGCGTGCACGCGTGTGTGTGCGCGCGTGCATACATATATAGGTGAGCATTCAATAGCATTGTTGGCACCCCTCTGGCCCCCCGTCATACTCATAGACAATACTGCTAAGGACATGCTTTCTTCTAATAGGTTAGGAAGCAATTACTTAAGACATTCTTTGTTGGATTTATCCACCAGTGAAGGTTTACAGCAGTTTTTATGCACAACAATTATTGAAAATGGACCTAACGTAACCAAAAGTGTTGTAAACAAAATTGAAAGAGCATCTCATACCAAGTAAAAATCATGTTGAGGACGAGATAGGATTGGCTTTTCATTGTATTTATGCATTAATGCTCTCTCTGCTGCATTTAAAGGAAGGTCATTGATATTTACTACATGCCCGAGTATTTTAAGCCTCTCCTTAAAGGGAACAGTTGTATCTATACGAAATCTTTTGATCTTTTCAAGTTCATCATCAATCAACCTCTGTTCAAAAAACAAATCGCAATTACTTATCTAATATATACAGTTCATATTACATTGTTATACATATGTAAAAGATGTTGCCATATATATACTCACGAATGATGAGTAAAAGTTTCACATTTTTACTCAGTAATAATAATATATTGATGGCTGATTGGCATCCCATGGGTAATTCCAAGTGTGGGCAAAAGGAGGAATTATATTGGATGTATATACTATATAGGAATACTAAAGGAATCTTCAAGAACAATACTGAAGCGAGCTACAAGATAAAAGCAAAGCAATAAGAGGATAATAAAGTGTAACAGAATATTAGTAATATTACTTTAATATTATGTACAAAATGAGGTGGCAGTTGCTTCAAATAAGTTTCTAAGAGTCTGAAATACAACACAAAGCTAAATCCTTCACCATCTGTTATGTTCTGGAATATTGCCGCATGATATAGTGGAATATAAAAACGCATATCATCTGGGTCAATCATCATCTAGTAATTTTATGATATTAACCAGTAATTTCATTAGAGCTATGTGAAACTGTAGCAGTGATGCATATTTTCAAATCCATTGCAAATTAGGAACTTTATAACTATTCATATTGTTCATAATATATAAATTGTTAAAAGACCCTAACAGCTAAAAATTAGTACAGTTGGTGCAGATCATATTTTCTGCTTTTATTGCCACATAATGTATTTTGTTCATCTAAATAAAGTGTGCCAATTTGCATACCTGAACGTTAACTACGAGAAGAGGTGGGAAATTAGAAAAGGAATCTGCAGCGGGAAGTTTTATAAATCGAGCAATATGATTAATTTTCTTTTCGGACAAATACACATTAACACCATATGGATAGTATGCTGCATGATTTTGAGCAAGTATTTTCTTCTTGTCTATGAAATACAAAATAACAATCAACAATTCACTTGGATGTAAAGGTTAACCATATCTCATGTTTACTTTAAAAGACTTTTTTTCCAAGACATAAAATAAAACTAATACCTTAGATAATTTTCTCCTCGCACCTTGAATGTTCCTGGATCGAAATATGGCCAACTATCATTTGTTACTGTTCAACCAGGCAGAATGGAATCTGAGACCCAGTTAATGGCCTGAAGTGACTTTGACGAAACTACAAAAGAAAATCAATCGGTCAAATTTTATGTTATGAGTAACTAAAAGTAGTCGGTTTTAAAATGTATGCTTTCTATAAGAGGATGAAAGAAAATAGCACTTGTAAACCGAGAGAGAAAAACAAATGGCATGTACACAGTTCACATAACCGACACCAACTATGCTTAAAGTGGTGACAAGTCTAAGACAATCTGGGACCACTACAGAATTAGGGGCAAGTATTTACCCATTTTTCATTTCTTAACAACCTTAGTATAACACAACTTTGTGCACCCTGTTTTCTGTTTTAAGCAAAACTCCACAACCTATTTCCAACCATGCACACACCTCCCTCACTCACCACCCTCATCCTACAACAACACAACTTGCTACCAAAACAAACTAAACTCCAAAACCATCAAACTTCCTACCGCAAACCATTTTCTATACCAAACAACTACAACAACAATCTCCTCTTTTACCTCAACATCCTTACATTATAGACAAATCAAAACCTGCCTTGCTCCGCTGCCAGCAGGCATCAGAAGACTGCAGCTCCACCTAGATCATCCAAACTCCTCCTTCCGACATATGAATATGACTTTAGCGAAGGCAAAGATGATGATAGAAAACAAGGGCACAAACTCTTTTTTTTGGGTGGACGTGAATATATATCTCCACATAAAGCACAAACAAAAGACCAAAACAAAAAAGAATACACAAACCAGGAGATAGAAATAAGAAAGAAGGCCCCAAAATATGAGCATGAAAAATGGATAATGATATAATGTAAATGAATAGAATAACACCTTAATTCATTTCTTGCTCAATCGATTTGGAGATTGATCAGATCCCTCTTAAAATAGTGAGTTTCTGTGAATGTATTTTATGCTTGAAATTATTGTTGTGTTGATTCGATTATTGATGCCTGCGATGTATTGGTATTATAAATAGGATTATAAATCCTATAAATCTCTGAATTCGATTTAAATGGCTTGACTTGATTTGCATGGCTCGATTTCCTTTTTTGAATTGCTTAGCTATTAATGATTTGCGTGACTGTTGTGATGCATTCAGGCTTTTTTTCGATCTTCAGTGAATCTGGAATATCCCCTTCCGTGATTTCTTCTTTTCCTGAATTGTGAGAATTTGATTTTGAAATGTTGCCTTTTATTGTGAATTAAATCGATCTCTTAAATAAATGAAGACTTGATTTCTGGAAACAATTCTTGACACTTTCAAAAATTGTGTTGAGTATTTCTAGAAAGAATAATTTCTTGCATATTGATTTCCTACGGCATTAAGCTTGTCCCTTGCATGATTTTTTAAATTATGGCAAGAAAAAAAATCTTCCTGAACATTTATTCCTTGTCATAGCCTTGTTCTTGTCAAATTGACTACTTGGCACATATACTGTTGAAAGCTTGGAAACATTTATACCCTAAAACAATATTGATTTCTTGCCAAATATTTTGATTTAAACTTCGCCTAAATCTGTTCATTGAATTTTTGATGATCCTTGCATGACTTGTGCACTTCTGAAACGACCCAAACTTCCCCGTAAAGGAAAGCCCGGACTGAGTTGAAACACGACAAATCAAAACACAAACTGAAGAATATTTCATTGCTTATTACAACAATTACATCAAAGTACAAGAATTTAATAGAGTATAAATAAATAATATACACCAGAAAAATATCAGAGATTAAATTACAAAGTAGTGGAAAATTAATACATAACACAACTGAAAGAAATACTCGGATGCAGAGCTTTCCGAATACAGCACTAGCTGTAAACCAGGATCCTGTAAAGATAAATCTGCAAAACCAAAACTGCTAGCTGCCGGTGTGGAAAATAGGGGCACCCAGAGTTTATGTTAAAACAATAAACTCCAGGTCAGTCATGTGACTGGTGTGAGAACTAAAACAGTTATTTAAAACTTTACTTAAGAAATAAGGTAAATCATGGGACCACGCCATATAACACAGAACGGGTTTCCTCCTAAGAATACCAGTGCAAAAAATAGTTAATAAACAGTGCAATGCTTTTCGAAAAATGAAGCTATTATAAGACTTAGGTCCCATCACACAATGCAACGCAAGCCGGAGGATAGAGTTTTACCTTAGTATAGCCAAACATGCTTGGTACGTTTAAAACAAATCATTTTGATACTATTATAAGTGTATAGTGTATAAAAAAACTTCAAATATAAATGTATCAATCGTAGACGGCATAGTATCCCATGCTACTATGTCGCCATACTAGTTCTACAACTAAAACCGAAATGTCACGTATTGGAAATTTGATTCCATCTATGAGTCGAGGCCAGGGATGGCTCCTCACTGCTTCGAGACACTCTAGCAAATGTCTCAGGACTACACACTCTAGGTAACCCTTGGATGCTTCAGGGCCAGTCCTCTCTTATGTTTGAGGATTAATTATTCCTGAACACACGTTACCCGGTCCTATCAGACCTATCCATCGGCTCCGTAGTAACCGATATATCCGAGGAGCCTCACAATCCACCAGCCACATAGGTAAATATATAATAAATGTCTGGGCTCCATACCATGACACCACCCATAGTTAGAAAGAAACATCGTGCACTCCCTGCAGTCCCATCCCGTTTTTGACTCATACCGAGGTGTGAGCTCGCGAATTAACGTTATGCACAAAGCTATGCTATATTAAAGCCATGCTTTGATCATCAACCACAAGACTCTGCTTTTCAATAGAAGCCTTGATCATTTTCATCTCAGCATGCCACACAGGCAATTCACGCCATGCGATTGATGTCTATCGATATATAACCTCTGAGCTCCTACGTCTCAGAGAAGGGTGTTAAGCAAGAGAATAAATTCTTCGCTGCCAAACAGATATATATTTAATAGAGATCAATCAAAAAAGAATAAAATCCAATGTCAGACACACATCCATTTACAAGTTCGTTCTAGGTCTGAACGAAACCGGAGGCACCTTATTCCTCGTCCCATATGTCCAATACAGAAGAGTAGTCCTCACATATCCGGTCGATCTCCAAGTACGTCTGGACATTCACCACTTATTACCTTGTCTTGGATGTACAGCCCAATAAAGACATCAGTAATCATCCAGACGATGTGAAGACCTCCGTTCTTCAACCACCATCTTCATCGTCGACTTATTGTCGAATCAGTTATTCAGAATGGGTGTAAACTCGGCCTTTCCGAATAACTCTCATATATAATAAACAAGTGCTATAAAAACACAACATACGCCTTATTCCAATTCAGAATATTCTTTTATTCAAATATTCTTTTTTGGGAAAGGTTCCCATTAATTTTATCAAAGATAAATTCTTTAAATTTATTCTTTAATCTACCTTTGGATATCAATTCAAACCAAATTAAGGTTTATCCAAACTAGTCGGGATTAGCACACCTTACCGAAGTAATCATTTGTTTAATTTCCCAATCCCCACCTATTCATCCCATGGAGAAAAACTGGTAATACTCCATATCTAACACCACGGTATTATTGGTAAATTTAATTACCATTTCGCGTTCAAATCTAATTAAAGATTTAACTATCACTTGGTGTAAAACTGGTGCTACTCCATTCTAGATCATTTCCCGAATTTGATAATTTAAATTATCACATTCTCTTTTCAATCTAATTAAGGATTCTGTAACACCCCGCGAATTCTACAACTGTGAAATTAACAAATTAAAGTATAATTAATTTTAATCAAAGAACTAAGGGAAACGGGATACGCCATTGCGTTCGTCTCGGAAAAATACGCAAAATAGAGTCCGAGTTTTCGAAAAACGGAGTCCGTATGAAGAAGATATGGCCTTCGGAAGTTTCCGAATTAAGTTTAAAATTCAAACAGAATAAAATCAAGTTTAAATTCCAAAATGGGGCCCAATGGGCCAGGGCGGAAAAACACCCGCCTAACGCACCCAGGTCGACTGGGCTGTCGACCTGGTCTAACCAGGTCGACAGGGCTGTCGACAGGCATGTCGACCTGGTCCAGAGCCAGGTCGAACCCAGTCCAACCTGGCTGGCCTATTCTATGTTGGTCGATTTTCTGTAGACTGCTTTGTCATTAGGGCTAGGTGGCAGGCTCTAATTGGTCTCTCTTGCGAATGAATGGCTACGATCAATCCAAGCAACATCAATGGTCCTAATCAGTTTATAACCTCTATAAAAACAACCCTAGACTAACCCTAATCTATTCATTCAAAAATAAGAACAAAGCCGCCATGTTGCTGAGGAACGACTAGGGGTAGCCACCAATTGGAGAGAGGATTAGGAGGCAAATTCTAAGGCATAAAGCAACTCAATCAAATCAAACCGCATCTTCAAATCCCTAAATTTGAGAATTCGCCTCACCATTGTAAGTAGAGTATTACTTTGGTATGAACAAATAACTGTGTTGGTTTGTATACATGGTTGTGGTGATAAATAATTCATAATTTGTGCGTTACTATGATTATTATTGATTTGGGATATTGTATACGTTTGGATATTCTTGAATTATGTTATTTATTATGAAAAACTACATGCGGTAGTTTTATGCAAGTATACGTTTGGAATATTCGCAAATGATGTAATCCATGTTGAAACTACATATATGTAGTTGATTAATTGAAATTCATGCAAGTTTGGGTTTTGCTACTATGCCATCATAATGTGTATTTTCATACGAACATCGTTTTTGTGAAGTAATTGGAATAAGTTTGGGTTATCATAATTCATATGAAACCATGTTGAAATTTTGGCATCATGTATTAAGACATGCTTTTGTACTAGAAAACCTATTTGCAAACTTATGAATATGACTAGGCTATGATTGATATTTGGCATAATTGAAATCCATGTTAAGTCTATATTATATGATGTCATATGTGATACATAGCTAGGTTAGATTCAAAATCCCTTTTTGCAAGTTTGCATGACTAAAGTAAAAAAATCATGATTTCATGTTAGAAATATTTATGCCATGGTTATGTGAACAAATTTAACTATACTTTTGTATTAGTCACAAAAGTAGACACCTTTGTAAACATGTAGTAGTCTTATGAACATGCTTTGCTTATGTTTGACATTATGCCTGAATAAAAATATAGGTTTATGTTGTAGTTAAAGCCTATGTGTCGATAGTGATATTCTTAACTTAACTACAAGTTTACATGCTTTGATTCATGTCACTTATGCTTTATGACCAAAGTATATGTCACTACTATGCAAGTACACCAGTTTCTATTTTGTATTTCCAACGTCATATTGCAAGTTCATGCGCTCACATTCCCCTTTTCGTGTATGTAATCACGCTTTAAGCCTCCCCTTTTCGCATGGCTAAGTTGGGCTTTAAAAGGCTAAGCCCAATATATATATATAATAAACGGACGTGTTAAACGGGGGAAAATAACGTTGGGTTAAAATTACTAATGAATGAAAATATAAAATAGAAGGGCCCAAATTCAAGTATGGGTTGGGTCCATGATTGGTGTAACCTTTACACCATTAACTTAATAATGGGCCGCAAATATTTACATATAAGAAAATAAAGAAGAAAGACAAAAATATGTAGAACATACGATGTGTTTAACCCGAGGTTGGATTGAGTTGTGATGTAAACCTGCCCGGAACCGCCCGGCTGTCCAGTAGTCACAACATTACCTATCCAATGTGGGAGGTTAAACATGGAGCCCAATAAGGACCCGAGGTTAGACTGAGTTGTGGCATAAGACTGCCCGGAACCAACCGGCAACAGGCAACCACAACAATACCTGTCTAATGTGAGAGGTCAGGGCCTTAATAAGACAATTAAGGCTGAGTCAGGATTGTTAGGATTAAGTGAACTAAAGACTTAATCAAAATGGAACATGCTAAACTAAACGGACTGGTGGGGGTTAGGTTAGAAAACACTTAACCAACTTAGCATGTTGGCTAGAGATAGAAAACCTAGTAACGGGGGACCCTTTTCAGCAGTAACCCTAGAAGGTGTATCAGGATACCCTGAAACTAGGCAGGGTGGGGCACGATTACTGGGCTGATTGTAAGAGGTCAAATCGACGGCGGTGGTGTAGCAGTGTAGGTTCTAACGGGGTGCGGGCGTGCACACACTCCGGCGCAGAAAAATAAAGCATTGGGCACCAGTAGCATACCTGTGCATTCTAAGGTTGTGTCGGGCCGCCGCCATGGGACTTGATACACCCCATGGTGGGACCAGCATAGGTAACTACAACATCGGGGGCCGTAAGACACACGTAACTATGCGAGTAGGAGCCGATCATCATAGAATGGATCACTTCACCCTGATTATGGGGTGCCAGTTGGAAACTAGTTTATATGGGTTCAGAGATTAACATGGGGTACGATAGTATATTCGACCCTAGACAACTTAACCAAGTTATAGTGCTTTTCCACTTTTGTTTATACTTATCATACCCAGTTCTTTATTCATAGACAAAATAGTACTAGACTTACTCAGGCTTTATGTCTGACTCTACTTTTCTTTCGTCTTCTTTTCTTCCGTCCCCCCCCCCCCCCCCCCCCAGGTCCACAGGGAGGTAACACAGCAGCTTAACCAGCCTTAACATCCAGCTTGAAGAAGAGAAATGTATTGCTTGGACTTTTTTCGTTTTGAACTATGGCTTTGGACAATCCACTATGGGACTTTTGCAGCTTATCTATGTTTTATTTATGCTTCTTTAAATAATGTAATCAAGACAGATTATGAAAGTGTTATGTTATGTTTTGGAAAAGATGTAAGACAATTATGTTGATGTTGTTGTAGCACGTATTTGCTTTCATGAAATAAAAGTTTGTTGATTTTCCGCTGTTTACAAATATGTGTTCTTATATCTGTCTTGTATATCTGTGACTTATACTTATAAACCTCCACCAAAATTAGGGCATTCCCTTTGAGAGTGACCCTAACGGAGGTGGGGTGTTTCACTTAGTATCAGAGCATAGGTTTACTAGATAAGATAAAAAGTTTTGAAAAATTATTTTCAAGAAGGAAATTTAAAGAAGCATTTTTAAAAGAAAAATATTATTTTATTTTAAAAAGGCAAAGTCCACCCCCCAAAGCCATAGGTACTATCTCTTATCCTTCGTTTTGAATCTATCCTTTTTGTTTCAGCATGTCCGAAGATCTTAACTTGCCGGAAGCGGTGCCAATACCTGGTTGATTTAGACGGTTCTTAGAAGCAAGAGCCACTCAGCCAGGTCCTACCGTTCCTCCTCCCCCAGCTGCCGGAAATCATCCAGCTGCAGCGGCACCTTTTCCTCCACCTCCTCCACGGGGAAACACTTTTGCTAAGATATGTAAAGATTTTAAAGCTATGGGAGGAAGGGATTTCTATGGAACTGAGTCCTTCGTGGCAGCTAGAAATTGGCTGAAAGAAACTGAGGACCTATTCATCATCTTTGAGGTAGAGGATAGACAAAAAGTACAATTGGCAGTGTGGCTATTGAAGGGCGAGGCTTCCTACTGGTGGGAAGTCACTAATGCTGAAAGACCAGTGGAGACATGGGAGGACTTTAGGGCAAGGTTTGAGACTAAATTTCTCTCAGATGCGGAAAGAAGTTTGCAGTTGGAAAAATTCTTATTCCTTAAACAAGGGGACAAGACAGTAAGAGAATATGTGAATCAGTTTGATGAGCTGGCTAGGTTTGGGCTTGACCTAGTCAACACCCCGCACAAGAAGGCTCTCCGTTTCGTCAAAGGGTTGAATGAGCCATTACACAGTTTGGCCATGACCCATATACCCATGGGAGCCACGTATGAAAGATTGGTGCAAATGGCATTGCTGAATGAAGAGGATAAGGGCAAGAAGGAGACAAAGGCAGAAAGCTCTCAAGGGAAGAAAGAGGGTTTGCAGCCTAAGAAGACAGACTTTAAGAAGGGCGGGAAAGGCAACAAAGAGAAGAGGAAGTGCAATTTCTGTGGCAAAGTGGGGCACTTAGTAAAGGACTGCCGGAAAAAGAAGGCCAAGGAGAATGGTGGGTGCTTTTCTTGCGGTGAGACAGGCCACAGGGCTAAGGACTGCCCAAAGAAACGAGGACAGGGGCAGAGGGCTGGATCCACCCCATGGGCACAGGTTCATGTGCTGGAAGCGCCACCTCTACAACAGCGAGGTATAAATACTTCTGTAGAAAGTGTAGTTTATCTTTATGATCACCCCGTTCGCACTTTATTTGATTCTGGCGCATCACACTCCTTTATCTCGTCTGCTCTAGTAGAATCTCTGCACCTAAAAACTAGTATGGTAGAGGACCCCTTAATTGTTTCAAACCCAATTGGGGGCCCAGCTCATTTGTCTATGATCTGTGTGGGATTGAAAATTTCTATTCTAAGTGTAGAATTTCAATGTAGTGCCTTTGTTTTGGGCTTTTCGGGTTATGGTTTGATTTTGGGTATGGATTGGCTATCCAGTAATGGGGCCATCCTTGATTGTGAGAAAAGGGTTGTTAGGCTCCTAACCCAGCTCGGTAATACTTTGGAAATTTCTTGTAATCCCTCGTATGCGGTTATGCTTAGTTATCTTGAATCGCTAGATGCCTCTGTTGAAAATTTGCAATCAGTTAGAGTGGTTCGGGAATATCCGGATGTCTTCGAAGAGGTGAAGGGCTTGCCTCCGAAGCGGGAAATAGACTTCCGCATACATCTTGTAGATAATGCAAAGCCCGTTGCGTTACCCGTTAGACACATGGCTCCACGGGAAAGGAAAGAGCTCAGTAAACAGATTAAAGAGCTTCTAGAAAAGGGGTTCATTAGGTGGAGCATTTCAGAATGGGGCGCTCCAGTGGTGTTCGCTACAAAGGCGGATGGTTCACTCCGTCTATGTGTTGACTATAGGGAGCTCAACATGCTAACGAAATAGAATAGGCACCCTCTCCCTAGAATTGACGATTTATTTGACCAGCTTGTAGGAGCGTCTGTTTTCTCCCAACTCGATTTAGCAACCGGTTTTCATCAGCTAAGGGTGGCTGAAGACAGCATCGATAAAACGGCGTTCAGAACCCCAGACGGCTTCTTTGAATGGCTTGTCATGCCTTTCGGCTTGACAAATGCACCTGCGTACTTCGTGGACCTGATGAGTAGGGTATTTAGAGATTTCCCCAACAAATTCGTAGTGGTCTTCGTAGACGATATCCTTATCTTCTCAAAGAGTGAAGAGGAACATGCTCAACACAACGCGAAGACCCTCAGCTTGTGGAAACAATTGATAGGCTAATTAGGGGTGAGACTTCAAGTCACCTCAACAGATACTCCATCAACGATAAGGGTTTGCTAAGGCAAGACGGAAGACTATGCGTCGCACAGACAAAAGATTTAATAAAGAAGGTTCTCGAGGAAGCACATCACTCCAAGATGACGATACACCCAGGCGGAGATAAAATGTACAAAGACATAAAAAGGACTTTCTTCTGGAACGGCATGAAAAAGGACGTGGCAGAGTTCGTTTCTAAGTGTATGGTGTGCCAACAGGTTAAGGCGGAACAGAAAAAGCCTGGCGGACTGCTACATCCTCTGGAGGTCCCGCAGTGGAAGTGGGATAGCATCTCAATGGACTTCATCGATGGGCTGCCTAGGTCTAGGAGAGGCAACACTAGCATTTGGGTAATAGTGGATAGGCTTACTAAAAGCGCCCACTTTTTACCTGTCAAAAGTAAAAGAACTGCCTCATCCCTAGCATCACTTTACCTCAAGGAAATCGTTCGACTCCATGGAATACCATCTAGCATTGTTAGTGACCGAGACCCCATCTTCACCAGCGAGTTTTGGCGGAGTCTGCAAGAAGCAGTAGGAACGCAGTTATGCTTGAGCACAGCCTATCATCCCCAAACCGACGGCCAAACAGAGAGAGTAAACAGAGTTTTGGAAGACCTTTTAAGACTGTGCGTCCTTGACTTCGGAGGGACATGGGAAGACCACCTTCCTTTGGTGGAATTTGCCTACAACAACAGCTATCAAGCAACCATCGGAATGGCGCCCTTCGAAGCTTTATATGGAAGACCGTGCCGATCGCCCACTTGTTGGTGGGAGTCTACTGATAAGCTCATACTTGGACCAGATATGATCCGAGAGACTTCAGAGAAAGTAGACTTAATACGAAGAAGGATGAAGACGACCCAAGACAGACAAAAGTCCTATGCCGACAAGAGAAGGACCGACCTTGAATTTGAGGTTGGAGACAGAGTTTTTCTCAAGGTATCACCACTAAGAAACGTTGTTCGTTTTGGAACCACAGGAAAGCTAGCACCAAGGTTCGTAGGGCCATTCCCTATCATCGAGAAAATTGGGAAAATGGCCTATAGATTAGAGCTACCCGAGAAGTTGGCTGGAGTCCACAACGTTTTTCACGTTTCACATCTCCGAAAATGTCTACATGAGTCAGCCGAGGTGGTAGAGCCAAATATCCTCGAAGAGGCCGAAGTGGAACGCGAAGCAACCATAAGAAAAGTTCCAACCCGCATATTAGGAACGGAAGTGAAGAAGCTACGCAACCGCGAAGTCAAGCTCGTCAAAGTTCAATGGAGCGACGCCGAGGGAGACGCGACTTGGAAAACTGAAGCTAGTATCCGTACAGCCTACCCTTTTCTGTTCGAGGGTACATCCTTGATCTTTCCTTTTCCTTAAGTTGCGCTTTTATCTATCTTTTTAGGTATATTTCCTCAATCTTATCTTTTAGGTAGAAACCCTTTGGATGGAAACATGTAATTGAAACATGTTATGGATGATGGTTGCAAGTGGTTGCAAGTGATTGCTAGTGGTTGCTCGTGGTTGCATATACACACACAATCTAGGTTTTAGATCGGCTCAGTCACTTCATATTGCATATGCATATATGTTTGCATTCGTATATGGTTGAACTCTAATGTGTTGTCATGTGGATGTTGCATTTGTATTGAATGATTGTGCACTCATGTAGAATCAAGAATAGGAAGATTTGCATACATAATGGATTCATGGCACTTACATAATTCACATTAAGTAGGTCAACTGAATCAGTAGACCGCCTGATTTTGCATTAGATAAGTACATGTATACACACACACTTCGCATATGATCATGAAGCATTAGAAGTCTTTTAAGGACAATGGATGCTCGTGTTTGATGGATGAGTAGATGGATGATTGGATGTTAGGATATACATTCCTCCTAACTTGAAGATTTCGGGGACGAAATCCTTTTAAGTGGGGGAGAATGTAACACCCCGCGAATTCTACAACTGTGAAATTAACAAATTAAAGTATAATTAATTTTAATCAAAGAACTAAGGGAAACGGGATACGCCATTGCGTTCGTCTCGGAAAAATACGCAAAATAGAGTCCGAGTTTTCGAAAAACGGAGTCCGTATGAAGAAGATATGGCCTTCGGAAGTTTCCGAATTAAGTTTAAAATTCAAACAGAATAAAATCAAGTTTAAATTCCAAAATGGGGCCCAATGGGCCAGGGCGGAAAAACACCCGCCTAACGCACCCAGGTCGACTGGGCTGTCGACCTGGTCTAACCAGGTCGACAGGGCTGTCGACAGGCATGTCGACCTGGTCCAGAGCCAGGTCGAACCCAGTCCAACCTGGCTGGCCTATTCTATGTTGGTCGATTTTCTGTAGACTGCTTTGTCATTAGGGCTAGGTGGCAGGCTCTAATTGGTCTCTCTTACGAATGAATGGCTACGATCAATCCAAGCAACATCAATGGTCCTAATCAGTTTATAACCTCTATAAAAACAACCCTAGACTAACCCTAATCTATTCATTCAAAAATAAGAACAAAGCCGCCATGTTGCTGAGGAACGACTAGGGGTAGCCACCAATTGGAGAGAGGATTAGGAGGCAAATTCTAAGGCATAAAGCAACTCAATCAAATCAAACCGCATCTTCAAATCCCTAAATTTGAGAATTCGCCTCACCATTGTAAGTAGAGTATTACTTTGGTATGAACAAATAACTGTGTTGGTTTGTATACTTGGTTGTGGTGATAAATAATTCATAATTTGTGCGTTACTATGATTATTATTGATTTGGGATATTGTATACGTTTGGATATTCTTGAATTATGTTATTTATTATGAAAAACTACATGCGGTAGTTTTATGCAAGTATACGTTTGGAATATTCGCAAATGATGTAATCCATGTTGAAACTACATATATGTAGTTGATTAATTGAAATTCATGCAAGTTTGGGGTTTTGCTACTATGCCATCATAATGTGTATTTTCATACGAACATCGTTTTTGTGAAGTAATTGGAATAAGTTTGGGTTATCATAATTCATATGAAACTATGTTGAAATTTTGGCACCATGTATTAAGACATGCTTTTGTACTAGAAAACCTATTTGCAAACTTATGAATATGACTAGGCTATGATTGATATTTGGCATAATTGAAATCCATGTTAAGTCTATATTATATGATGTCATATGTGATACATAGCTAGGTTAGATTCAAAATCCCTTTTTGCAAGTTTGCATGACTAAAGTAAAAAATCATGATTTCATGTTTGAAATATTTATGCCGTGGTTATGTGAACAAATTTAACTATACTTTTGTATTAGTCACAAAAGTAGACACCTTTGTAAACATGTAGTAGTCTTATGAACATGCTTTGCTTATGTTTGACATTATGCCTGAATAAAAATATAGGTTTATGTTGTAGTTAAAGCCTATGTGTCGATAGTGATATTCTTAACTTAACTACAAGTTTACATGCTTTGATTCATGTCACTTATGTTTTATGACCAAAGTATATGTCACTACTATGCAAGTACACCAGTTTCTATTTTGTATTTCCAACGTCATATTGCAAGTTCATGCGCTCACATTCCCCTTTTCGTGTATGTAATCACGCTTTAAGCCTCCCCTTTTCGCATGGCTAAGTTGGGCTTTAAAAGGCTAAGCCCAATATATATATATATAATAAACGGACGTGTTAAACGGGGGAAAATAACGTTGGGTTAAAATTACTAATGAATGAAAATATAAAATAGAAGGGCCCAAATTAAAGTATGGGTTGGGCCCATGATTGGTGTAACCTTTACACCATTAACTTAATAATGGGCCGCAAATATTTACATATAAGAAAATAAAGAAGAAAGACAAAAATATGTAGAACATACAATGTGTTTAACCCGAGGTTGGATTGAGTTGTGATGTAAACCTGCCCGGAACCGCCCGGCTGTCCAGTAGTCACAACAATACCTATCCAATGTGGGAGGTTAAACATGGAGCCCAATAAGGACCCGAGGTTAGACTGAGTTGTGGCGTAAGACTGCCCGGAACCAACCGGCAACAGGCAGCCACAACAATACCTGTCTAATGTGAGAGGTCAGGGCCTTAATAAGACAATTAAGGCTGAGTCAGGATTGTTAGGATTAAGTGAACTAAAGACTTAATCAAAATGGAACATGCTAAACTAAACGGACTGGTGGGGGTTAGGTTAGAAAACACTTAACCAACTTAGCATGTTGGCTAGAGATAGAAAACCTAGTAACGGGGGACCCTTTTCAGCAGTAACCCTAGAAGGTGTATCAGGATACCCTGAAACTAGGTAGGGTGGGGCACGATTACTGGGCTGATTGTAAGAGGTCAAATCGACGGCGGTGGTGTAGCAGTGTAAGTACTAACGGGGTGCGGGCGTGCACACACTCCGGCGCAGAAAAATAAAGCACTGGGCACCAGTAGCATACCTGTGCATTCTAAGGTTGTGTCGGGCCGCCGCCATGGGACTTGATACACCCCATGGTGGGACCAGCATAGGTAACTACAACATCGGGGGCCGTAAGACACACGTAACTATGCGAGTAGGAGCCGATCATCATAGAATGGATCACTTCACCCTGATTATGGGGTGCCAGTTGGAAACTAGTTTATATGGGTTCAGAGATTAACATGGGGTACGATAGTATATTCGACCCTAGACAACTTAACCAAGTTATAGTGCTTTTCCACTTTTGTTTATACTTATCATACCCAGTTCTTTATTCATAGACAAAATAGTACTAGACTTACTCAGGCTTTATGTCTGACTCTACTTTTCTTTCGTCTTCTTTTCTTCCGTTCCCCCCCCCCAGGTCCACAGGGAGGGAACACAGCAGCTTGACCAGCCTTAACATCCAGCTTGAAGAAGAGAAATGTATTGCTTGGACTTTTTTCGTTTTGAACTATGGCTTTGGACAATCCACTATGGGACTTTTGCAGCTTATCTATGTTTTATTTATGCTTCTTTAAATAATGTAATCAAGACAGATTATGAAAGTGTTATGTTATGTTTTGGAAAAGATGTAAGACAATTATGTTGATGTTGTTGTAGCACGTATTTGCTTTCATGAAATAAAAGTTTGTTGATTTTCCGCTGTTTACAAATATGTGTTCTTATATCTGTCTTGTATATCTGTGACTTATACTTATAAACCTCCACCAAAATTAGGGCATTCCCTTTGAGAGTGACCCTAACGGAGGTGGGGTGTTTCAGATTCATTAAAACTCCACTTAGTTTTAATCTTCCCAAAAATCAATATTAATGATTATTTAACTTTGGAAACACAAACATGTCGCATCGACAATCTACACCGTACTATTGATTTCTACCGATGTATAACCTCTAAGCTCGTACGTTTTAGAGAAGGGTGTTAAGCAAGAGAATAAATTCTCTGCACCAAACTGATATATATATATATATATATTTAGCAGAGATCAACCATACAGTTCGAAATAAAATGTTAGACATGTAATCCCGTCATTAACTGGGTTAAAGAACTAATGTCATTTAAAACACAGTTCACGATAAACCCAAAATCACATTCCATTAATTATGGAATCTTCACGGAATATAGATCAATATATAATCGATATCAATTTCTGTATCTAACTAATAACAAAAATGGAATAACGACAAATTCTTTTAAATTCCATATATATTAACAGTCTTCCTCCACAGAAGTTCACTTTGATTATTATCAAATTGAATTCCATTCAATTCCAGTCTAATATATTAAATTGGAAAACCTTTCTATGGAAAATTTTCTTTAAACCTTAATAAAAAGATTTATAAATTCCAAATCACATTTCACTGTAAATCGGGTTAAAGAACGAATGTCGTTAAAACACAGTTCATAATAAACCCAATTCACATTCCATTTTATTCCAATTAAATGTTAATTAACTGGAAACAATAATAATCTTATTTAAAAGATTTATTCTTTTCACACGGGGTTTAAGAACATTGTTATTTAAGACACCATTAATGACAAATCCAATTCTTTTATTCAAATCCAATTAAATCTTAATTAATTGGAAAACTTCACCAAATCTTAATTAAAAGATTTATTCTTTCCTCAACTGGATTTAAGAACAGTGTTAATGAAGACATCATTCACGACAAACCCAAATTCAATTCAATATTTGTAACGACCCGGGGTTTTTACGATCCTGGATATCGGCATACGACACTATGTCGACTATTCAAGCATCGAAAACAATGGATAGTCCATGAAAGAAATTAGAGGGTGAGGATAGATAAGATAGAAACTTAGAATAGAAGAAGAAGAACATACAACATCAGAGTAAACACAAATCTCACAGTGGAACGAATAAATATATTTCATAACATAACTTTGAAATATAAATCTGTACTTGAATATACATATCATTTCCCAAGTACAGCACTTACAACACATCGGAAAAACCATAGCTATATAATTCTGAAGCCTCCTGCTCCAGCTCTTCAAGTATCTGTAAATCCCGACTACTTGACTGCCCGTACAAAATTGGGCACCCAAGAGTTTAGGGAAAACAAAACAAAATAAACTCCGGGTCAGTCATGCGACTGGTGTGAGTAAACTCAAATTATTTGATTTAACTTTCAAAATCCTTTTGAAACAAAGGATAATCATAAGACCGATCCACACATAAACACGGATGGTTTTTACCTTACGATAACCCAAATCATTAGTAAAACAATGTTATTCTGATATTATAATAACGTCTAACACAAGTAACATCAATCTAGTAGAAACGCTTGCATCTAACGTTCTACATATATAATATACAAGCAAAACCGCGGGCTCTTATTTGGGGAATGGATTCCAACTATGACAAGGTTTGGATCCACCTTCCGCTCAGTGTACTCTAGAAGCGATACACTGGAGTTCAACAAGAACATATTGCAACTCGGCCACACATGACCGACCACTCATTTCGCTTGAGTGTATCGAATATATTGTCACCTTACAGTTGGTAAACCAACATAACCATTCCCGGGAGATACAGAATTGAAAGAAGTAACAATATGAATATTCTCTAGATGGTGACAATATACCCTACTTGGTTGCGAACCACTTAGCCATGCTGCCTGCCCGATTTCTGTCATTTCCCAGTTGATGAGGCTCGAGGTCAAAACGTACCTTTTAATATATCACTCCTCCATTTACTTCGAATGCCACATCGTCATACCTGTCAAATCACAAATTGATTTCCCCAAAAGTACCACGGGTATAAGCTAAGAGAAACGAATTCCTCCGCCACCAACGCAAATACGTTTGAAACGATCAACTTACGTGATCTACCAGATATACGCTGTCAAACGTTCGTCCATTCAAGTTGTCCTTGGATTGGACAAACCGAAGGCACTATTCTGTACATCCATCCTAGGCAATCTCTACCTAGGACTTATACATCAGCTTTTGCACTTTACTCCATTTCAATTTGTCTTCGATCTATTTGATTCGAAACGCTAATGCCCATACGGAGTGGTTCTTTGGATAAGAATCCAACCGGTCTCTCCGTATTGACGACGGAAAAATGGTCAAAACTTTGACAGTCTGTGATTTAACTATCAAAGAAAAACACGTGTGCAAACAACGATATTATTTCTAGATGGAAATTCTATCGATCAACAAACAATCCACATTTAACCCCTTTAAATTAATTTAACATTAATTTATTCATTTCCTTATTTCCCACTTCCATATATTCGTAAATTCTTATTTTCTAAGTTTAGAAAATATACGTTATCAATCACTGGAAAACATTTCCATATCTCTCCCATTTCTTGTTTTCTATTATTAGAAAGCATTTCTGATTCTTATTTGGAAAACATTTCCAAAACTCCTTTATTGGATTTAAACTGATGTTTAAATAAACATCGCTATGCCAACACAAACCATTACACTCATTAACTAAATTCACTTAACCATCATTCACTATCAAACCTTACCATTCCTTAGTTAAGAAGGAAGTCAATCAAGTTGGGATGTAATTACCTCTTATACCTTAACTGAACAACATTTTAACTTCGAAATAGTCAAAGTTTATCTTTTAAATCTTTAACAAACTTCCTTACGTAACTCTCTTTCGAATAAATCTCTATTCGATAACTCTTTCCTTCGAATAAACTATATTCGATAATCTCTCTTCTTCTAATAACCTATATTCGAATAACTCTATTCAATTAACACTATTCGATTAACTCTAATCGATTCTCTCTTATCAGTTAGCTCAATTTGATTAACTCAATTCTATTAACTCTATTTGATTAACTCTATTGGATTAACTCTATTTGATTTACCCTACTGGATTAACTCTAACTAATTTACTCTTATCAATTAACTCCTTTCGAATAAAATATATTTGATTAACTCCTTTCGAATAACTAATATTCGATTAACTCCTTTCGAATAACTAATATTCGATAACTCCTTTCGAATAACTAATATTCGATTAAATACTTTCGAATAACTAATATTCGATTAACTCCTTTCAAATAACTAATATTCGATAACTTCTTTCTCTATTCGAATAAACTATATTCGATTAATTCTCTTATTCGAAAAACCTTATTCGATAATTCTTTCTTCGAATAAACTATATTCGAATAACTCTAATCCGACTAACTCTAATTCAATTAACTCTATTCGAATAACAAATATTCGAATAACTCTTTCTTTTCGAATAAACTATATTCGATTACTCCTTTTCGATTAAACTATAATCGATGGCTCCTTTTTGATTAAACAATAATCGATAACTCCTTTCGATTAAACTATAATCGATAACTCCTTTCTTTGAATAAACTATATTCGATAATTCCTTTCTTTTTCGAATAACTTTTTATAACTCTATTTGAATAACTAATATTCGATCAACTCAAATTCGATTAACTCTAACGGGTTAACTCTAACTAGTTAACTCTAACTGATCAACTCTAAACGATTAACTCTAACTGGTTAACTCTAACTGGTTAACTCTAACTGGTTAACTCTAATTGGTTAACTCTTACTGATTAACTCTAACTGGTTAACTCTAACTGATTAACTCTAACTGGTTAACTCTAACTAATTAACTCTAACTGGTTAACTCTAACTGGTTAACTCTAACTGATTAACTCTAACTGGTTAACACTAACTGATTAACTCTAACTGGTTAACTCTAACTGATTAATTCTAACTGGTTAACTCTAACTGATTAACTCTTCGTCCATATTTAGTTTCAAATATCGATGTTGAAATCGATTCTTACTTCTCTATATAAGTCCTGACTTATATATTTTATTTACCCAATGTTAAATATATTATTTAATTTATAAAAAATTATTTATAAATTAATCTTCTCAATCTATTGGTTACAACAGATTCTATTTAAAATCTTTGCTTTAAATCCATATCATGTTATACCCATGTGTGAAGCATGGGTCAAAACTTTCCTGATGTAAAATCCTATTCATTTGCCAAACATTTCCTTATATGACATTCTTTTTCATTTCCCAATAAATCCCTTTTTTTTACTCTATTAATTTTCTAAATAAACATTTCCTTTTTATAACTTTATTTCTAAATAAACATTTCCTTTTTAGTTCTATTTGTAAATGTTTTACAAATATCTCCTTTTTCTATTTTATTTGTAAATGTTTTACAAATATTTCTCTTTCTGTTTTATTTGTAAATGTTTTACAAATATTTCTCTTTCTATTTGTTTTACAAATATTTCCCTTTATATTTGTTTTACAAATAATTTTCTTTATATTTGTTTTACAAATAATTTCCTTTATAAAATCCCGTGATTTTATAAATATTCCTTTATGTAAAATCCTTTGATTTTATAAATATTCTATTCCAATATACAGTTTGAAATCTTCCTTCTATATAAAATCTTTCGATTTTATATAATATTTTATTTTAATATAGTTATTGAAATTTTCCTTTTTCATCCTAGGGTTTTCTTATGGTATTTAAAATACCCAAATAACAATGATCGATATCATTCAACACGCGTAATCAACACAGATTATGCATTATTACAATATATGAAAAACAGTAAAATAATTGTTGAGGAATCCAGTTGGATCCCGCCAACCTGTTTCCCTGCATCACAGATGTTAAACGATATAATTAATATCACTTTCATTCCAATATGAAATATTCTGATCAACAGAATCCATATTTGATTAACGATATATATATATATATATATATCGTTATCAATAATGTCAACCAATACATAAGCAATTCAACCAAACTGTTAACGTATAGCAATCAACAGATAATTATTAGTTCTAAAAATACGTTATAGAAATATAACTGTTTAGAGTTGGTGAGTTTTACTCACATTGGACGATAATCGTTAATAACGATAACCATCGCTTGATTCAGACGGACAATTTATTTTACGATAAATTGTAACTAGCTCCAATCCACTCCCAGTCAGTTCTATTGGGTAGTGTCCGTCCGTACGATCCTAACGAATCTAGTTTCACTCAATTCTGATAACGCATGACGAAGTTATCGCGTTAACAAGTAAACATACAATTTAAATAAAATAACGAAATTCTCTTATTCTCTTCATGGGCTTACAATTCTAATCTGGCCCATACCCATTCGTGCTTGCCCCGGCCCAATCCCTCAACTTCTTCTTTGTCTCCTCCCAGAAAAAACTCCGAAACCTGCTCCTTATTTCTCACCATTGAGGACCATTTCAAATCGCACAAACCTCCCTTCCCATTTCATGAATAAACAAACTAAAACAATCGAACTACTTCTCTTTGCAAACTCCATCTTCCCAACAAATCTCGAAAGCTCGCACCTCATATGTGCATCGCGACTTCCAGGCTAGCGCGGCCCTCTACCAACTGTCGCGGCATCATTCTCTGTCGAATACCCTAAAAACTTGCCGACACACCCCATTGTACCTCACGAATTCGATTATCACACTTCTTTTTCATCTCGATCACTCAAATTCCAGAATACCACAACACTAATTTCAACGGTTCGAAAGTCAAGCAACCAGAAAGACGTCGAACTAGAAGAAAAGGATATCAGGTCGAAGAGAAGTGAAGCAGGAATCCAAAATGTATATAAAATGATTTTAAGAATTTTATTTGAATTCTTTTCGATTTTTGAAGATCGAATTTATTTTCCTGGAACACAACAAAGTGGCGGCTCAAAGAACGATTATAAAAGGGAATGAGATTTTTGTGTGGCTGAAACGATGAGTGTGAGTCTTGTTTAGGGTCACCAATCTCTTAGGATGTTTTAGTTTTTATTTTCATTTATTTGTTTCTGCACTCTAAAAATCCCTACAAAGACACACGATATTTAAAAATCATGAAAATTGGCGTACAACTACAGTTTGACATCATGGACCCGACGAAACTAGTTTCGTCGAATTCCGACTCTGTTTGCTCACACAGCGTATTTTTAAAGGTCAAATTATCGGCTGTCTTTCACATTAATATTCCGTACGGCCACATACTGAATCTAAAAATCACGAAACTTGACATCTAACAATAATTTAACATTGCGGGTCCAATAAAATTAGTTTCGTCGAATTCTGAGGTCGTTTGCAAAACTGGCTATTTTTAAAGTTCTAAATAACCCTTATAAATATATTTAAAAATAATTAAATATTAATAAATAAATATTATTGTATATTCACGTACGATATCATACAGCTCTAGAATATTCCTATATGAATTTCTAGCTCGATATTTCAAATCACAATTAAATCGATATTCGATTTATAATGAAATTCCTTTTATAAATGTAAATAAATCGTTATAAATTATAAAGGAATTCCATAGCGACTTTTCTAAAATTTGATTTGGACATAAATCAAAATCTACACGACGAAATCTCGATTTTTCTCTTCCACTAGAAAAATATACTTCACCAGCTCCTAACGTTTCTTGTTTCACAGAAATCCGATTTAAAACGGACCCTGTATATTCAGTTGAAGTTCGAATCGCCAAAGAGAGAAATGCCGTGCCATTTGGAGCTCGATTTTAGTTATAATATAATTATACGTTCAAACCGTCGTTCAAATAATATATTCATCATTCTAATTCAAATTCTAAGCTGAATTGAATACTTTGAATTATCCAGTTCACATTATATTGTCAATTCACTATTTCAGATTATTTCAAAAATTAAATATATTATTCTATTATTATATTAATTAAATATTGCTTATTATTTAATTAAATAACCATTTAAATTACTAAACCATTATTTTAAATAATTAAATTAATTAATTATTCGACCGTAAAATACGGGTCGTTACATTCTTCCCCACTTAAAATAATTTCGTCCTCGAAATTGCTAAGGTAGAAAACAAACCCCATTAACTGATTTAAAATTATTTGTTCACTTCTTAACTTTAGTTTCAACTGACCCAATCAATTCCAATTAAAATATTACTTCATTTCTTACCAACGAAAATTTTCAAAAATCCTGAAAATTTCCTACACCATAACTTTTCGAAAAATTTCGCCAGCACCTCCTTTGTACTGGTTGATAGCTCAAACTCCAACTCGCCTCTTTGGGCCTTCTTCAACCCAAAAGAAAATCAAACAGCCAAGCGGCTTGCCAATTCGACTCATAAATCTCATGCTTATACCAAATATAAACTTGTACCTTTTTGTCGGGCATATCATCGTATTCTTTCCATTTGCTGCTAATTCAGCATATACCAATATCATCCCAGTCAAACTCAAATCACTTTTATCTCCAACACAACCATTCGTTTATCCAAGCCAAAATCCATTATCGAATCTCAACTACCATTCTCGATTTTCAATTTAGTTTCCAAAATTTCCATCTAATTTGTTTTAATTCAAACAATCCATTTCTAGGAGTTTCTAAACAACTTTTCTTTTCAAAAATCAAATTTCATTTCAGAATATCAAATAACTCTTTTTCCCAAAATACTTCGAAAACAATCTCTTTGGTAGTAATTCGTCACTTACAACTTGAAAATGAACACCGATGATGTCATGATCATCATCGGAATCTATTTCAGCTATCGAAGTGAGTTCAATACTATATCACTTTCAAAACCATTTCTAAACACTTTCATTTTGAAATCCATTTCAAAATATCCTTTTTAATGCTTGTAACAAAATTTAAAATCTCCAAGGATTTTAAAAATTCACATATATTTAATCCAATTCCGTTTACAAACACTTCTCCAACTTTCAAATCCAATTCTGATTCTAAATTCAGATTTAATCCATTTAATTCCATATACTACACTTATATGAATTCTGATTGGTTATTTACATAACCATTCCAATTATAACCTTATTCGATTATAATTACAACTAACACATTCAATAATAATATCAATATAAATCATCTGTTTATATCAAAAATATATTTTCAGTAAAATTATATCATTTACCGTCTTTTCGAAACATACCATGTCGGTTCATTGTATTCAAGTGTTTATAAACCCCTACCGATAAAGTGGATCAAACTGATCGACCAGAACTCCTAAACAACTAAATCAATAAATCTCCACAATATAAATCATTTTATATTGAACACAAATATGCTCTCTCATATATATCCACTCGACTCAATCTAGGGTATTACTAACCTCATCTCTACTGAGTCATGCCACAGAGCCAGGGAAATACTTAACCTTAAGCTTAGATACCACTATAACGACCCGGGGTTTTTGCGATCCTGGATATCGGCATACGACACTATGTCGACTATTCAAGCATCGAAAACACCGGATAGTCCATGAAAGAAATTAGAGGGTGAGGATAGATAAGATAGAAACTTTGAATAGAAGAAGAAGAACATAAAAAATCAGAGTAAACATGAATCTCACAGCGGAACGAATAAATATATTTCATAACATAACTTTGAAATATAAATCTGTACTTGAATATACATATCATTTCCAAAGTACAGCACTTACAAAACAGCGGAAAAACCATAGCTATATAATTCTGAAGCCTCCTGCTCCAACTCTTCAAGTATCTGTAAATCCCGACTACTTGACTGTCCGTACAAAATTGGGCACCCAAGAGTTTAGGGAAAACAAAACAAAATAAACTCCGGGTCAGTCATGTGACTTGTGTGAGTAAACTCAAATTATTTGACTTAACTTTTAAAATCCTTTTGAAACAAAGGATAATCATAAGACCGATCCACACATAAACACGGATGGTTTTTATCTTACAATAACCCAAATCATTAGTAAAACAATATTATTTTGATATTATAACAATGTCTAACATAAGTAATATCAATCTAGTAGAAACGCTTGCATCTAACGTTCAACATATATAATGTACAATTAAAACCGCGGGCTCTTATTTGGGGAATGGATTCCAACTATGACAAGGTATGGATCCACCTTCCTCTCAGTGTACTCTAGAGGCGATACACTGGAGTTCAACAAGAACATCTTGCAACTCGGCCACACATGACCGACCACTCATTTCGCTTGAGTGTATCGAATATATTGTCACCTTACAGTTGGTAAACCAACATAACCATTCTCGAGAGATAACGAATTGAAAGAAGTAACAATATGAATATTTTCTAGATGGTGGCAATATACCCTACTTGGATGCGAACCACTTAGCCATGTTGCCTGCCCGATTTCTGTCATTTTCCAGTTGATGAGGCTCGAGGTCAAAACATATCTTTTAACAGATCACTCCTCTATTTACTTCGAATGCCACATCATCATACCCGTCAAATCACAAATTGATTTCCCCAAAAATACCACAGGTATAAGCTAAGAGAAACGAATTCCTCCTCCACCAACGTAAATACGTTTGAAACGATCAACTTACGTGATCTACCAGATATATGCTGTCAAACATTCGTCCATTCAAGTTGTCCTGGGACTGGACAAACCGAAGGCACTATTCCGTACATCCATCCTAGGCAATATCTACTTAGGACTTATACAACAGCCCTTGCACTTTACTCCGTCTTCAATTTGTCTTCGATCTATTTGATTCGAAACGCTAACGCCCATACGGAGTGATTCTTTGGATAAGAATCCAACCGGTCTCTCCGTATTGATGACGGAAAAATGGTCAAAACTTTGATAGTCTGTGATTTAACTATCAAAGAAAAACACGTGTGCAAACAACGATATTATTTCTAGATGGAAATTCTATCGATCAACAAACAATCCACATTTAACCCCTTTAAATTAATTTAACATTAATTTATTCATTTCCTTATTTCCCACTTCCATATATTCGTAAATTCTTATTTTCTAAGTTTAGAAAATATACGTTATCAATCACTGGAAAACATTTCCATATCTCTCCCATTTCTTGTTTTCTATTATTAGAAAACATTTCTGATTCTTATTTGGAAAACATTTCCAAAACTCCTTTATTGGATTTAAACTGATGTTTAAATAAACATCGCTATGCCAACACAAACCATTACACTCATTAACTAAATTCACTTAACCATCATTCACTATCAAACCTTACCATTCCTTAGTTAAGAAGGAAGTCAATCAATTTGGGGTGTAATTACCTCTCAGACCTTAACTGAACAGCGTTTTAACTTCGAAATAGTCAAAGTTTATCTTTTAAATCTTTAACAAACTTCCTTACGTAACTCTCTTTCGAATAAATCTCTATTCGATAACTCTTTCCTTTGAATAAACTATATTCAATAATCTCACTTCTTCGAATAACCTATATTCAAATAACTCTATTCAATTAACACTATTCGATTAACTCTAATCGATTTACTCTTATCAGTTAGCTCTATTTAATTAACTCAATTCTATTAACTCTATTTGATTAACTCTATTGGATTAACTCTATTTGATTTACCCTACTGGATTAACTCTAACTAATTTACTCTTATCAATTAACTCCTTTCGAATAAACTATATTCGATTAACTCCTTTCGAATAACTAATATTCGATTAACTCCTTTCGAATAACTAATATTCGATAACTTCTTTCTCTATTCGAATAAACTATATTCAATTAATTCTCTTATTCGAATAACCTTATTCGACAACTCTTTCTTCGAATAAACTATATTCGAATAACTCTAATCCGACTAACTCTAATTTAATTAACTCTATTCGAATAACAAATATTCGACTAACTCTTTCTTTTCGAATAAACTATATTCGATTACTCCTTTTCGATTAAACTATAATTGATAACTCCTTTTCGATTAAACTATAATCGATAACTCCTTTCGATTAAACTATAATCGATAACTCCTTTCTTCAAATAAACTATATTCGATAATTCCTTTCTTTTCTGAATAACTCTTTATAACTCTATTTGAATAACTAATATTCGATTAACTCTAACTGGTTAACTCTTACTGGTTAACTCTAACTGGTTAACTCTAACTGGTTAACTCTAACTGATTAACTCTAACTGGTTAACTCTAACTGGTTAACTCTAACTGGTTAACTCTAACTGGTTAACTCTAACTGGTTAACTCTAACAGATTAACTCTAACTGATTAACTCTAACTGGTTAACTCTAACTGGTTAACTCTAACTGGTAAACTCTAACTGATTAACTCTTACTGGTTAACTCTAACTGATTAACTCTAACTGGTTAACTCTAACTGATCAACTCTTCGTCCATATTTAGTTTCAAATATCGATGTTGAAATCGATTCTTACTTCTCTATATAAGTCCTGACTTATATATTTTATTAATCCAATGATAAATATTTTATTTAATTTATAAAATATTATTTATAAATTAATCTTATCAATCTATTGGTTACAATAGATTCTATTTAAAATCTTTGCTTTAAATCCATATCATGTTATACCCGTGTGCGAAGCACGGGTCTAAACTTTCATGATGTAAAATTCTATTCATTTGCCAAATATTTCCTTATATGACATTCTTTTTCATTTCCCAATAAATCCCTTTTTTTACTCTATTTATTTTCTAAATAAACATTTCCTTTTTACAACTCTATTTCTTAATAAATATTTCCTTTTTAATTCTATTTGTAAATGTTTTACAAATATCTCCTTTTTCTGTTTTATTTGTAAATGTGTTACAAATATTTCTCTTTCTGTTTTATTTGTAAATGTTTTACAAATATTTCTCTTTCTGTTTGTTTTACAAATATTTCCCTTTATATTTGTTTTACAAATAATTTTCTTTATATTTGTTTTACAAATAATTTCCTTTATAAAATCCCGTGATTTTATAAATATTCCTTTATATAAAATCCTTTGATTTTATAAATATTCTATTCCAATATATAGTTTGAAATCTTCTTTCTATATAAAATCTGTTGATTTTATATAATATTTTATTTCAATATAGTTATTGAAATTTTCCTTTTTCATCCTAGGGTTTTCTTACGGTATTTAAAATACCCAAATAACAATGATCGATATCATTCAACACACGTAATCAACACAGATTATATATCACATCATATATTACAATATATGAAAAACAGTAAAATAAATGTTGAGGAATCCAGTTGGATCCCTCCAACCTGTTTCCCTGCATCACAGATGTTAAACAATATAATTAACATCACTTTCATTCCAACATGAAATATTCTGATCAACATAATCCATATTTGATTAACGATATATATATATATATCGTTATCAATAATGTCAACCAATACATAAGCAATTCAACCAAACAGTTAACACATAGCAATCAACAGATAATTATTAGTTCTAAAAATACATTATAGAAATATAACTGTTCAGAGTTGGTGAGTTTTACTCACATTGGACGATAATCGTTAATAACGATAACCATCGCTTGATTCAGACGGACAATTTATTTTGTGATAAATTGTAACTAGCTCCAATCCACTCCCAGTCAGTTCCATTGGGTTGTGTTCGTCCATACGATCCCAACGAATCTAGTTTTGCTCAATTCTGAAAAAGTATGATGAAGTTATCGTGTTAACAAGTAAACATACAATTTAAATAAAATAACTAAATTCTCTTATTCTCTTCATGGGCTTACAATTCAAATCTGGCCCATACCCATTCGTGCTTGCCCCGGCCCAATCCCTCAACTTCTTCTTTGTCTCCTCCCAGAAAAAACTTTGAAACCTGCTCCTTGTTTCTCACCATTGCGGACCATTTCAAATCGCACAAACCTCCCTTCCCACTTAACGAATCAACAAACTAAAACAACCGAACTACTTCTCTTTGCAAACTCCATCTTCCCAACAAATTTCGACAAGTTCGCACATTATATATGCATCGCGACTTCCAGGTTAGCGCGGCCCCTCAACCAACGGTCGCGACATCATTCTCTGTCGAATACCCTAAAAACTTGCCGACACACCCCATTTTACCTCATGTATTCGATTATCACACTGTTTTTCATCTCGATCACTCAAATTCCAGAATACCGCAACCCTAATTTCCGCAATTCGAAAGTCGAGCAACCAGAAAGACGTCGAACTAGAAGAAAAGGATATCGGGTCGAAGAGAAGTGAAACAGGAATCCAAACATGTATATAAAATGATTTTAAGAATTTTATTTGAATTCTTTTCGATTTTAGAAGATCGATTTTATTTTCCTGGAACACAACAAAGTGGCGGCTCAAAGAATGATTATATAAGGGAATGAGATTTTTATGTGGCTGAAACGATGAGTGTGTGTCTTGTTTAGGGTCACCAATCTCTTAGGATATTTTAGTTTTTATTTTCATTTATTTGTTTCTGCACTCTAAAAATCCCTATGAAGACACACGATATTTAAAAATCATGAAAATTGGCGTACAACTACAGTTTGACATCACGGACCCAACGAAACTGGTTTCGTCGAATTCCGACTCCGTTTGCTCACACAGCGTATTTTTAAAGGTCAAATTATCGACTATATTTCACATTAATATCCCGTACGGCCACATACTGACTCTAAAAATCACGAAACTTGACATCTAACAATAATTTAACATTGCGGATCCAAAAAAATTAGTTTCGTCGAATTCTGATGTCGTTTGCAAAACTGGCTATTTTTTAAGTTCTAGATAACCCTTTTAAATATATAAATATATTTAAAAATAATTAAATTAAATATTAATAAATAAATATTATCGTATATTCAAGTACGATATCATACAGCTCTAGAATATTCCTATATGAATTTCTAACTCGATATTTCAAATCCCGATTAAATCGATATTCGATTTATAATGAAATTCCTTTTATAAATATAAATAAATCGTTATAAATTATAAAGGAATTCTATAGTGCCTTTTCTAAAATTTGATTTGGACATAAATCAAAATCTACACGACGAAATCTCTATTTTTCTCTTCCACTAGAAAAATATACTTCACCAGCTCCTAACGTTTCTTGTTTCACAGAAATCCGATTTAAAACGGACCCTGTATATTTGGTTGAAGTTCGAATCTCCAAATAGCAAACTGCCACGCCATTTGGAGCTCGATTTTAATTATAATATAATTATACGTTCAAACTGTCGTTCAAATAATATATTCATCCTTCTAATTCAAATTCTAAGCTGAATTAAATACTTTGAATTGTCCAGTTCGCATTATATCGTCAATTCACTATTTCTAATTATTTCAGAAATTAAATATATTATTATATTAATTAAATATTCCTTCTTATTTAATTAAACAACCATTTAAATTACTAAACCATTATTTTAAATAATTAAATTAATTAATTATTCGACCGTAAAATACAGGTCGTTACAATATTAAATTCAAGGTTCTGAATATAAATTATATCGGCTTATATTCAATATCAAATTCTGAAATCAACAAATATCGTATTGGGAATAACGATATATATATCTTCCAAATTCCTCCACAATATCCGTATAATCACGGAATCCAATATTGAAATATTCCGAAGATAATTTCGATTCAAATCCATTCCAATTCATATATTGGAAATTCTGGTTATTTTTAAAACCATTTCAAATCCAATTTATTTATTTAAAAATATTGGATTATAATTCTAGTTCATAGCTAGTTCATTTTGATAAAAAAAATATTTTTATCTTTACAAATGTGGAATTATTTCATCCCAATTCTTTTCAAATCATTTATTATGATTTTACACAAATTATCAATATTTTTAATAATTTTATCAAGGCCCGTACTGTCGATTTCCATAAACGGTCATCGAACTGCACTTACAGCGACCTTTTCCAAATTTGATTTGGACATAACTCCAAATCCAGCTGTTAGATTACAAATCACTCATGTTCGTTAGAAAGCTCTTTTCGATACGAACCCAAGGTTCCGGTTTTAGGAGAATCTGACGGTCAGATCTCCCGTAATATCAATTCGAAGTCAATGGTCGAAATTTGCGAACGGCCGCGGTGTGGCGCGTTCTATTTAGGCCATTAAATATATATAATATATATATATTATATATATTTTACCGATTTCCATTTAAAATGTATTTTATGAATCGTTTATAAATTCGTTCAACATCATTTTCAATTTTAAATCAAAATTGAATTTTCCTTATCATTACAGTATATAAATGATAATATTTTCAAAATATTATATTTTGAAATCATTTCCTTTTCAATATTCATTATAAAAATAAATAAAATTGATATAAATATCGTACATGTCAAAATGGTGTTAATCTAATCAACACGGCTTCATATATTTCAATATTTTCGTGTCCATCCCAAATCGGACATCAAAATCATATTTTGATCCATTACCGAATATTATTTTAAAATATTAGTTATTTTAAAATATTCATTATTTGTCATTTTAAAATATTCGTTAATTTAAAATATTCGTTCTTTCCGAATTGGAATCAGACATAGTCATTTACCATATAACTTTATTTATATGGATTTCATACACACAAGTACACAACAATAATCAAACATAGTCAACCATCATCCAGAGTGAATTACACAACTGCATAAACATTAAATATAAATAATTAACGCTTACAACAGCCTGTCAACCAATCGATTGACATACAACTAAACAATTGGGATTAGTGTATGTCAAATATCGTCCCAATACCCGTGTGGGGTTTCAATCAACACACACAGATTTTATTTGTGCAGTTGGGCGATGTGTAAAATATATCATCCTAATCAATATCAGTCAAATGTGTGTACATAAAAAAATTGTCCGATTTGTAAATGAATATTTATTTTATTCATATACACGTTAAAAATTATATTTTTAACTATAAAATATTTATTTTAACGCATGAATATTTTATACAGTACATTTATACAATAAAAATGATATTTTTATTGTTCTAACATTTTTAGAAAATTTCGGCAGCATAACGGCTCGATACTAGAACCGGAATTCGGTCTAGCCTTATACCTCGCTTAATAATGGATCGCACCATACACATACCAATTCTAATCGATTCAATTCACATTCCAAACCATATTCAACCAATTTATCAATCCAAACAAACAACCAAACATCCATGGTTTCAAACAAAGGTGTCGGGTGCTACTAAGCATCGTCTGCATCCTAGTATATATATTTAACTAGAAAATGAAATTAGAGTGAGAAGTTCTCACCTTTAGGATCCACTCCACCAGTTATATTTCTGAATTTCTGAACCGTTTGGATTTGCCTAAATTTCAACGCAGTCTTTTTCCACGCTGTTCATAGTAAAAATCACATTTTTAATATGAAGTTTATATATTTAAAAATCGCATTTTTATAAAACTATATATAATAATAATCATATTTTTATATCGCTAAAAATCGAATTTTTATATCTAACAAAAACATTATGATTCATATGATAAAATTCTCAATTTTATATATTTAAAAATCTCATCTTTATATTTTAAAAAAATCCAATCTTTATATTTTTAAAAATCCAGTCTTTATATTTTTATACTGATGTTGATGTTATAAAAATTTCATTTAATACTCAGTTTCCTATATAAAAATCATGTTTTTATCTTCATAAAATATTTAAAACATACGATAAAAATCATATTTTTATACATTGAAAATCTTATTTTTCTATAATGAAAAATCTTATTTTTCTAATCTAAGAAATCATATTTTCTGTTTACAAAGAAATCATATATTTCAATTTAATGAAATCGTATTTTTCAATTCAATGAAATCATATTTTTATTTCCCTAAAAATCATATCTTTATAAACTTAAGATCATTTTTTTTCCTAACTAAAAATTATATTTTTATATGACTAAAAATTATAATTTTATATAATAAAAGTCAAGTTTTTATCTAAATAAAAATTGATTCTTTATGTAATAAAAAAAATTAGGGAACTCACTGCCTTTGATTTCCGCTCGTGCCTCACGTGAGGATGCATCTACGATGGAGGGGGCTTCGCGATGTTGGTGGTGCGGTGGTCAGAGGCGACATGGGAATGTGGGTGGGCGGTTTCGATTTGGGCTTGGGTTGCGATTTGGTTCGGATTTGGGGATTGCGGGGGAGAGAAGGGGTGGTGGTGGCGCGTTGGGTGGCCGGCGCGGCGGCGCCAGGAGGCCGTAGCGGCGACGGCTCGCTCCTGGAAAGGGGAAATGGGTTTTCCCATAGTCAACGTTTTTTTTCCTTTTCTAATCGATTTTGAACGTGGGAGATAAAGAAGGAGGGGGTTGACTTTATTTAATTATATATATATATATATATTTAATTATTTTAAATTCCAAAAGGTAAAATTTTCATTCGAACTCCAATTCAAATCCAACGACTGTTGCCATAATTAACCCTTCTACGAACACAATGGGATATGCCTTGTAAGCCAATTCGACCGTTACTATCAATTTTCGTTTAAATTAATATTTAAATCCATATATATTCATATTAAACGTACATTTCAATTTACCTGGGCCACATACTGACTCGAAAAATTCCAGAAAAATAAATCTAGCTATGTTTTGACGATAAAATCCTAACAAAACTAATTTCGTCGAATGTGGAGACCGTTGGAAAAACGGTCATTTTCGGTTGATTAAATTCAAACTGAATTGACCAAACACGTTTAAATTCACCACGCTCACATATTAATTCCAAAAATTATGAATTTTGGAATCTAGCAATAATTTGACATTCCAGGTCCAATAAAAGTGGTCTTGTCGAAAACGGAGGTCGTTTACTAAATGACTATTTTTAAGGGCTATATATTATACAAAATTCCATAGCGACTATTTTGAAATTTTCAACTGGGCATAACTTTTTATTCCCATAATGAAATCTGGATTTTTCACATACGTTGGAAAGATATTTTCAAACAGATTCAAATATTTCTGGTTTTACTGAAATCTGGTTTATTTTGAATCCTGTACATTTATTTAAAACTTGAAATCGAATTTTCAAATTGTTGCGCCATTTCAGGCTCGTTTTATAATTAAAATAAATTTATACGTTCTAGCTTTGATTTAAATAAATTTTTTGTCATTATTATTTAAAATAACTCATTTTAAATATTCAAAATTCATTAAAATTGCCAAAATAAAAATTTTTAATTGGTTCTGAAAATCCGGGTTGTTACAATCTCCCCTACTTAAAATCTTTTCGTCCTCGAAAAGGAATGGAGCTGAAAGTTGTTTAACTAACCGACTCAACTTTCATCCTGGCTTTCATTCTTCAACTTTTCAGCTTCTAAGAATTTTCAATTTTTTCAAAAATTTGGCGAACACCCTAAATTTTCGAAAAAATTCGCCATAACCTAATTTTTACGGGGAGACAATTAAAACCATAACTAGCCACGCAGGGCCCTCATCATCTAAAATGAAAAAGCCAAGCGTCTAGCCAATCGGCTCAAAAAATCATCTAAATCCAAGAAAATAGTAAACATGTACCTATTTGTCGGGCATACAATTTTATTCCTCTACTTAGCTTCCCTGCTTTGACCTGTTCAATGTATATACATGTATATGCACGCAATTTCAATCCATTTTCAATTCAGTTCAATAATTTGATTCAATTTGGCCTTACATATCATTCATTCCTTTATTGGTTTAATCAATCCAATATATTTATTAATCAAACTAATAATCAAACAATACAACCAGCAATCTATTAGTTGATTAAAATTTTAAAGTCATAACTTTGATATATATATACAAAATCATGTTTTTAATGCCAATTCACAACAATAACCCTATCTAGTTTTGGTTCTCACACCATCCAGATGGAAATATATAGATATCCCACTTTCAAATACTCGAACATAAATGCTGAGGATGTCATGCTCATCATTAGAATCATGTTCGGGCGACTAGAGAGTGATTCTATATCTATCCAGTATATTAAAACTTCGAATATACATTTGCAAGGCGTATATGCAAAATCTTCATATACTAGATTGTCCGCATTCAATATAAAATAAAAAATCAAATACGTATAATAAGGTTTAAACTTTCAAAACAAAATTTGTTTTCATTTTTATTTTTAAAATAACACTCTTTCAACTCATTCTAGGATACTACTGATCCCATCTCCAATGAGTCATTCTCATTGGATATTACTAATTCATTCTCTAATGAATTCTTTTGTTTGATTCTAATATGCCTTGTTCTTGAGCTCTGTAAACCAAAGCTCTGATACCAAAATGAAACGACCCAAACTTCCCCGTAAAGGAAAGCCCCGATTGAGTTGAGAACACGACAACTCAGAACATAAACAGAAGAACATTTTATTACTTATTACAATAATTACATCAGAGTACAAGAATTTAACAGAGTATGAATAACTAATATACCCCAGAAAAATATCAGAAATTAAATAACAAAGCAGCGGAAAATTAATACATAACACAATTGAAAGAAATACTTGGATACAGAGCTTTCTAAATACAGCTCCAGCTGTAAACCAGGATCCTGTAAAGATAAATCTGCAAAACCAAAACTAGCTTTTCATGTGGAAAATAGTGGCACCCAGAGTTTAGGTTAAAACAATAAACTCCAGGTCAGTCATATGACTGGTGTGAGAACTAAAACTGTTATTTAAAACTTTACTTTAAAAATAAGGTAAATAAAGGGACCACGCCGTATAACACGGAACGGGTTTCCTCTTAAGAATACCAGTGCATAAAACAGTTTATAAACAACGCAATGCTTTTCGAAAAATGAAGCTATTATAAGACTCAGGTCCCATCACACAATGCAATGCAAGCCGGAGGATAGAGTTTTACCTTATAATAGCCAAACATGCTTGGTACGTTTAAAACAAATCATTTTGATACTATTATAAGTGTATAGTGTATAAAATAACTTCAAATATAAATGTATCAATCATAGACGGCATAGTATCCTATGCTACTATGTCGCCATACTAGTTTTATAACTAAAACCGAAATGTCACGTATTGGAAATTGGATTCCATCTATGAGTCGAGGCCAGGAATGGCTCCTCACTGCTTCGAGACACTCTAGCAAATGTCTCAGCAATACACACTCTGGGTAACCCTTGGATGCTCTCTCTTACGTTTGAGGAGTAATCATTCCTAAACACACGTTTCCCGGTCCTATCGGACCTATCCATCGGCTCCGTAGTAACCGATATATCTGAGGCGCCTCGCAATCCAACAACCACATAGGTAGTAAAAATATAATAAATGTCTGGGCTCCATACCATGACACCATCCATAGCTAGAAAGAAACGTCGTGCACTCCCTGCAGTCCGATCCTATTTTTGACTCATACCGAGGTGTGAGGCTCGCGAATTAACGCTATACACAAAGCTATGCTATATTAAAGCTGTGCTTTGATAATCAACCACAAGACTCTGCTTTTCAACAGAAGCCTAGATCATTTGCATCTTAGCATGCAACACAGGTAATTCGCGCCATGTATCGATATATAAACTCTTAGCTCATACGTCTCAGAGAATAGCGTTAAGCAAGAGAATAAATTCTCCACCGCCAAACAGATATATATTTAATAAAGATAAATCAACACATAATAAAATCCAATGTCAGGCACACATCCATTTGCAAGTTCGTTCTGGGTCTAAACGAAACCGGAGGCACCTTATTCCTCGTCCCATATGTCCAATACAGGAGAGAGAGGTCCTCGCATATCCGGTCAATCTCCAAGTACGCCTTTCCGAATAACCCGCGTATATAATAAACAAGTGCTATAAAAACACAACATACGCCTCATTCCAATTCAGAATATTCTTTTATTCAAATATTCTTATACTTTGGGGAAGGTTCCCATTAATTTTATCAAAGATAAATTCTTTAAATTTATTCTTTAATCTTCCTTTGGATATCAATTCAAATTAAATTAAGGTTTATCCAAACTAGTCGGGATAGCGCACCTTACTGAAGTAATCAATTGTTTAATTTCCCAATCCCCACCTATTCATCCCATGGAGAAAAACTAGTAATACTCCATATCTAACACCACGATGTTATTGGTAAATTTAATTACCATTTCACGTTCAAATCTAATTAAAGATTTAACTATCACTTGGTGTAAAACTGGTGCTACTCCATTCTCGATCATTTCCCGAATTGGATAATTTAAATTATCACATTCTCTTTTCAATCTAATTAAAGATTCATTAAAACTCCATTTAGTTTTAATCTTCCCAAAAATCAATATTAATGATTATTTAACTTTGGAAACACAAACATGCCGCATCGATAATCTACACCGTACTATTGATTTCTACCGATATATAACCTCTAAGCTCGTACGTCATAGAGAAGGGTGTTAAGCAAGAGAATAAATTCTCCCCACCAAGCAGAGATCAACCATACAGTTTGAAATACAATGTTAAACATGTAATCCTGTCTTTAACTGGGTTAAAGAACTACAGTCATTTGAAACACTGTTCATGATAAACCCAAAATCACTTTCCATTAATTATGGAATCTTCACGGAAAACAGATCAATATATAATCGATATCAATTTCTGTGTCTGACTAATAATATAAATGGAATAACAGCAAAGTATTTTAAATTCCATATATATTAACAGTCTTCCTCCACAGAAGTTCACTTCGATTATTATCAAATCGAATTCCATTCAATTGCAATCTTGTATATTAAATTGGTAAACCTTTCTTTGGAAAATTTCCTTTAAACCTTAATAAAAAGATTTATAAATTCCAAATCACATTTCACTGTAAATCGGGTTAAAGAACGAATGTCGTTAAAACACAGCTCACAATAAATCTAATTCACATTCCATTTTATTCCAATTAAATGTTAATTAACTGGAAACAATAATAATCTTATTTAAAAGATTTATTCTTTTCACACGGGGTTTAAGAACAGTGTTATTTAAGACAACATTCAACAAAACCCAAAATCCAATTCTTTTATTCAATTCCAATTAAATCTTAATTAATTGGAAAACTTCACTAAATCTTAATTAAAAGATTTATTCTTTCCTCAACTAGGTTTAAGAATCGTGTTAATGAAGACACCATTCACAACAAACCCAAAATCCAATTCAATATTAAATACAAGGCTCTGAATAGAAATTATATTGGCTTATATTCAATATCAAATTCTGAAATCAACAAATACGTAATGGGAATAACGATATATATATATATCTTCCAAATTCCTCCACAATATCCATATAATCACGGAATCCAATATCAAAATATTTCGAAGATAATTTCTATTCAAATCCATTCCAATTCATATATTGGAAATTCTGGTTATTTTTAAAACCATTTCAAATCCAATTTATTTATTTAAAAATATTGGATTATAATTCTAGTTCATAACTAGTTCATTTTGATAAAAATATATTTTTTATCTTTACAAACATGGAATTTTTCCATCCCAATTCTTTCCAAATCATTTATTATGATTTTACACAAATTATCAATATTTTTAATAATTTTATCAAGGTCCGTACAGTCGATTTCCATAAATGGTCATCGAACTGCACTTACAGCAACCTTTTCCAAATTTGATTTGGACATGATTCCAAATCCAACCATTAGATTTCAAATCTCTCATATTTTTTGGAAATATCTTTTCGATAAGAACCCAACGGTTCCGGTTTTAGGAGAATCCGACGGTCGGATCTCCCGTAATATCAATTCGAAGTCATTGGTCGAAATTCGTGAACGGCCACAGCGCGGCGCGCTCTTTTCAGGCCATTAAATATATATATATAATATATATATTTTGCCGATTCCCATTTAAAACGTATTTTATGAATTGATTATAAATTCATTTTAAAACGATTCCAACTTCATTTTCAATTTTAAATCAAAATTGAATTTTCCTTATCATTATAATATATAAATGATAATATTTTCAAAATATCAGATTTTAAAATCATTTCCTTTTCGATATTCATTATAAAAATGAATAAAAACGATATAAATATCATACACGTCAAAATGGCGTTAATCTAATCAACACTCTTCATATATTTCAATATTTTCGTGTCCATCCCAAATCAGACATCAAAATCATATTTTGATCCATTACTGAATATTATTTCAAAATATTAGTTATTTTAAAATATTCATTATTCGTCATTTAAAAATATTCGTTCTTTCTGAATTGGAATCAAACACAGTCAATTACCATATGATTTATTTATATTTATTTCATACACACATGTACACAACAATAATCAAACACAGTCAACCATCATCCAGAGTGCATTACACAACTGCATAAGCATTAAATATAAATAACTAATGCTTACAATAGCCTGTCTACCAATTGATTGACATACAACTAAACAATTGGGATTAGCGTATGTCAAATATCATTCCAATACCATGTGGGGTTTCAATCAACACACACAGATTTTATTTGTGCAGTTGGGCGATGTGTAAAATATATCGTCCCAATCAATATCAGTCAAATGTGTGTACATAAACAAATCGTCCGATTTGTAAATGAATATTTATTTTATTCATATACACGTTAAAAATTATATTTTTGACTATAAAATATTTATTTCAACTCATGAATATTTTATACAGTTCAATTATACAATAAAAATGATATTATTATTCTAACATTTTTAGAAAATTTCGGCAGTATAACGACGTGATACTAGAACCGGAATAAGGTCTAGCCTTATCACTCGCCTAATAATGGCTCGCGCCATACACATACCAATTCTAATCGATTCAATTCACATCCCAAACCAAATTCAACCAATTTATCAATGCAAACAGACAACCAAACATCCATGGTTTTAAACAAAGGTGTCGGGTGCTACTAAGCACCGTTTGCATCCTAGTATATATGTTTAACTATAAAATCAAATTAGAGTGAGAAGTTCTCACCTTTGGGATCCACTCCGCCTGTTTTATTTCTAAATTTCTGAACCGTTTGGATTTGCCCTAAATTCCAACGCAATCTTTTTCCACGCTGTTCATGGTAAAAATCACATTTTTAATTTGATGTTTATATATTTAAAAATCGCATTTTTAGATCACTATATATAATAATAATCATATTTTTATATCGCTAAAAATCAAATTTTTATATCTAACAAAAACATTATGATTCATATGATAAAAATCTCAATTTTATATACTTAAAAATCTCATCTTTATATTTTTAAAAATCCAATCTTTATATTTTTATACTGATGTTGATGTTATAAAAATCACATTTTTAGTACTCAATTTCCTATATAGAAATCATATTTTTATCTTCATAAAATATTTCAAACATACGATAAAAATCATATTTTTATACAATGAAAAATCTTATTTTTCTACAATGAAAAATCTTATTTTTCTAATCTAAGAAATAATATTTTCTATTTACAAAGAAATCATATATTTCAGTTCAATGAAATCATATTTTTCAATTCAACGAAATCATATTTTCATCTCCCAAAAAATCGTATCTTTAATCTAAAGATCATTTTTTTCCTAATTAAAAACTATATTTTTATATGACTAAAAATTATATTTTAATATAATAAAAATAGTGTTTTTATCTAAATAAAAATTGAATCTTTATATAATAAAAAAATTAAGGAACTCACTGCCTTCAATTTCCGTCCGTGCCTCACGTGAGGATGCATCTGCGATGGAGGGAGCTTCGCGATGATGGTGGTGCGGTGGTCAGAGGCGACACGGGAATGGTGGTGAGCGGTTTCGATTTGGGCTAGGGTTGCGATTTGGTTCGGATTTGGGAATTGCGGTGGAGAGAGGGGAGAGAAGGGGAGGTGGTGGCACGTTGGGTGGCCAGCGCTGAGGTGCGGTGGTGCCAGAAGGCCGTGGAGGCGGCGGCTCGCACCGGGAAGGGGGAAATGGGTTTTCCCATAGTCAACATTTTTTTTCTTTTCTAATCGATTTTGAGTGTGGGAGATAAAGGAGGAGGGTGTTGACTCAATTTAATTATATATATATATATATTTTAAATTCCAAAAGGTAAAATTTTAATTCGAACTCCAATTCAAATCCAACGAATGTCACCCCTAGCTAATTACCCCTTCTCCGAACACAATGGGATATGCCTCGTAATCCAATTCGACCATTACGATCAGTTTTCGTATAAATTTAAATTTAAATCCATACATATTCAATTCAAACGTACATTTAAATTTACCGGGGCCACATACTGACACCAAAAATTCCAGAAAAATAAATCTTGCTATGTTTTGACGATACAGTCCCAACAAAACTAATTTCGTCGAATATGGAGGCCGTTGGAAAAAACGATCAATTTTCAGTCGATTAAATTCAAACTTAATTGACCAAACACGTATATGCTGCACCATTTTGTCCCATGTACATGCTGCACCATTTTGCCACCAATTTCTTTATGGCTGCATCATGATCATTATGAGTTTGCTATGCTCATCCAGTTGCTTGTTGTTGCCTTATAGAATCACCATGTGTAAATGCTTCACTTGAACTGTACCCGTCTGCACCATGTATATATTTGCTGCATACCCTTTTGACATGTGCTCGACCACATTTGCTTGCCAAAACTTGATGTTGTCCATGAACATGCTAAAACATGTGCAGTTTGAGTTTGAGTAGAGTTTGTGGCACATGCTTGGTTTATACATGGCTCGGTCATGTCTGAACTTGTGTAGTTGCTGCCTTGTTGCACTGAGTCGAGTTGGTCCACGTGGCTGCTGTGACGATCCCAAAATCCGAGGGGTGGTATTAAGGATAATCATTGGAATATAACACACTAATCATCATAGCAGAGTACAGATAATAGCAGAACAATAAATAGAATAATTTTACATGGATATGACAGCGGAATCACAACATGTAATAACATCAGAATAGCATAGCGTAGGATATAACTTAGTAAATAAAGGGAAGTGATCAGTCATCATCGCCAGAGGCGGAATACATACATGCAGTGAGACATAATAAGGGTATCAGTCTACATCGCCGAAGGCGGTACATATACATACAATAAGAGGTACGGAAAGTAAATCAGTCTGCATCTCCCATGGCGGAATCATAATATAAGTACAGTAATGGCGGAAAATGTCAAAGTCGTCTCTGTGAAGTCAGCCTCGCCATGAGCCAAAATGCACTCTATGCAACAGTGCAGAGCCAAAAACAACCTGTCACCTATGAACTAGGCTGCCCGTGTGAAAATAAGGGCACCCGCGTTTGCAAAGTGAAACAAACAACGAGTCAGTCATGGGGACTGGTATGAGGAATCTATTTAACAGTTAAACAACAGTAAAAAGCAAATCATAGGACCACGCCACTTTCGCGGAACGGGTTTACTCCAGTGATTGCTAGTGCATTTAAAACAAAGTAAATTCTTTCAAAACAACGCAATGCTTTTTAAAATAATGAAGCCATTATAAGACTCAAGTCCCATCATACAATGCAACGCAAGCCGGAGGATAGAGTTTTACCTTATAATGGCCAAATATGCTTGATACGTATAAAGAAAAATCATTTGATATTATTACTAGTGCATATATGTTTCAAAAACGAATAGCATCATAAATATCAATCATAGACGGCATAAGTGCCCCATACCACTATGTCGCCATACTAGTTCTACAATCGAGTCCGTTATTTCGTATTGGAAATTGGATTTCCGTCATGAGTCGAGGCAAGGGGCAAGCTCCTCTCCGCTTCGAGACATTCTAGCAAATTCCTCGGGACTACACACTCTGGGTAAACCCTGGATCTTCAGAGTCGGTCGTCTCTTACGTTTGAGGATTAATTATGCCTGAACACATGTTTCCCGGTCCTTACAGACCTATAATCGAGGCGCCTCGCATTCCAACAACCACAAAGGTGAAAAGTAGATATATATGTCAGGGCTGGTAAGTCACTGACACCACCATAGCTAGAAAGAAACGTCGTGCTCTCCCTGCAGTCCGTATCCCGTTTTTAACTCATACCGGGGTGTGAGGCTCGCGAATCCATGCTATACACAAAGCCAGGCCACGTAGACCGTGCTTTGATCATCAACCACAAGACTTTGCTTTGCAACAGAAGCCTTGATCACATCATCTTGGCATGCCACATAGGCAGTCCACTCCATACGATTGATTTCCATCGATATATAACCTCTGAGCTCATACGTCTCAGAGAAGGGCGTTAAGCAAAAGAATAAATTCTCCGCCGCCAAACAGATATATATTTAACAGAGATCAATCAGTATAGAACAAAATCCAATGTCAGACACACAGTCCATTTACAAGTCCGTTCTGGGTCTGAACGAAACCGGAGGCATCAAATTCCTCGTATATCCGTCCAATCAACACATACGTTCAGACGGCTAATACTTCCGTCCCTTTCCGGTAGCTACTCCGGTCAGGAACCTCAGCAGCGCCCATCCAACCGATACGAAGATCGTCGGTCTTGAATCGTCTTTGCATTTTCCAATTCGAATCGTTCGATAAATTATTTGAAATGAGGGTTAGCTCGGCCTTTTCAAATAATTCACGTCATTAGAATTTAAATCGATTCTTTCTGTGGTTATATTATTCGACATCCATCTTTCAGTTCTTTAGTGTTATTTTCGTGTCAAGCACATACAACCATCAAATATCAAACAATTCTAGCCCAATTGGTCTATTTGCAATCTATGTTGCTTATAATATTTTATAACGATTTTTCGCCATTTTTATTTATTTAAAAATGGCCATATTTAATTAAACGACGTTTCAGGTCGTGCCGTGGCACTGGCGCTGTTTTTCCCCTAATTTGTTTTAAACATATCGGGAAATCTAACCGTTGGATTTCTACGAAGTCTATATCAGTGGGAAGATATTCCCAAAGCGAACCCAACGGTTCCAGTTTCGTGAAAATCCGACGGTCGGATCTTCCACACAAGTCGCTTGAATTTACGGTTTCAAAATTCGAACTGCAGCGTCGTTATTCGATTTAATTTAATTATATTTATATTTATATATAAATATAAACGATTCTGGCGCTATTTTTCTTCAGATTTGAATTAAACATTCCGGACAATCCAACCGTTGGATTTTTACAAGGTTGGTGCCGTTGGGAAGATATTTCCAAGGCGAACCCAGCGGTTGCGGTTTCGGGAAAATCCGATGGTCGGATTTCTCGTACTAATCGTTTCAAATTACGATTCCGAAACACGAACTGCACGGCTTCGATTCCTTTTAATTATATTTATATATATAAATATATTTCATTCTATAATTCCAACTATAATTCATTCTATATTTTCAACTTCGTTTTCACTTCAAATATTTCACTAACGCCTTAATATTTCGAAAATTTTCGTCATAACCTCCTTTGTACGGGGAGGGGTTTGGAAATTTATTGGGCCGTGTTAGGTACCCAATAAATCCTAAAAAGCATCCACATATTTATAGTGATATATTCTGGTGTTTACGGGGGAGCATGTATAGATAATCACTCCAGAGAATAAATTCTCGTCACCCCGTTTCCGTGTGGAAATAAATAGTCCATGTGCCGTATCTAATAACTAGAGTGACGTGATTATTGTCAACTCCAGACCTGTGTGGGGTTTTTATTAATCTGGCAGTTTATCGTTATATTTTATGTAGTCCATATCAGTCATCAGTTCAACCTGTAGTATATAGTCATTGCCATACAAGCCTCTCGCTCGTATGGTAAATCTTCCACCTCGTCACACAAGCTCCAATTGCTTATGTGGAATATGATGAAGTATGCCTATCGTCAAGAAGTATGCCATGTAGTGTAGTTCAAAATTAATTGTTACTATCCTATGGCGATGTTTATTATTTCACACAGAATAACCAGCACTTCGCATCCAATGGCATTCACAGGAGTTGATATAAAAATAAAATTGCGCAGCCAACTCATCAAGGTTTACCTATTTGTCGGGCACGCAAATAATTTCTTTACTCTACAGCTAATCCATTTTTCCTGTTCAACACATGTATATATATGCAGAACAAAGCTAATAATAATATTTCTAGCAAACTATTATTTATTTCAACGCGTGTGTATTTTTATCAAAGCATATACATGATAAAAGGAATATTTTTATCGTCAAAAATATTTATTCAACACGTGAATGTTTTTAACACTTCATATTCACAATAAAAATGTAGTTTTTATTGTCGATTCATTTTATTTTAAAATACGATAACATTCAACACATGAATTTCAACTCGACGAACGAATTTTAATTCAACACATGAATATTCTCTATAGTTTGTATATATATAAATGTGATTTTTATCGCTAAAGCTATTTGTTTAAATTCAAATAATATTCAACACATGAATTTCAACTCAACGAATGAATTGCAACTCAACACATGAATATTCGCTATGGTTTGTATATATATAAAAATGTCATTTTTATCGCTAAAGCTATTTGTTTAAATTCAAATAATATTCAACACATGAATTTCAACTCATCGAATGAATTGCAACTCAACACATGAATATTCGCTATGGTTTGTATATATATAAAAATGTGAATTTTATCGCTAAAGCTATTTGTTTAAATTCAAATAATATTCAACACATGAATTTCAACTCAACGAATGAATTGCAACTCAACACATGAATATTTGGTTCAACATATGTAATTTATTTCAACGAATGAAAATTATTCTAACACATGTATATTTCAGAAAATTTCGGCAGCATAACGGCAAGGTAGTTAAAACCGGGACCGTCCCTAGTACGGCTCCTCGCACTACCTTAAAACCTCGTAGTTTTTGACAATGGGGATCATGCATCTAGTTCGCACGCAGGCGGCATGTTTTATTTTCAATTCCACAATCCTATTCTAATTTGTTTCAACCACAAGAGGGTATTTTTCAACCACAAAGGTATTTTTCAACCACAATATCAACCACTAACAATTATTTCCAACCATTCGTCATACCATATAATATCACGTCAATCACAAGCAATAAATATCGTCCATGGTCTGTGGACGAGGGGAGTATATATATATATTATATTATAATTCACTTGCATTTCATCACAATTCAAAGCATATATGTTTCATTCAACGCTTGTATAATTTATACATCGCTAATATAACTTATACAACACATGTACATGCGGTATACAATGCGTATATAATTTACACTTCGCTTATATAATTTATACAACACGATTCCATTCACACAATTCAATTTAGATTCCTCACATTGGTTATTGTAGTGCTAAAAATCCTAGGAAGATCAGAAAAATCCGCGGCTTCTTCTAGAATGTAGAGAGCCTCCTTGCGGTCACGGTGTCTCCTGTTTCATCGAATTTCGTTAACGAACGAAAAAGATATTATTTTTCAAAGTTTTGCAATGCTTTATAGTGTTATTTTCATTTCTGAATAATAAAGGTCGTACCTTTATTTTTGATTCAAAACTAGGTTAGCAAAATCCGTGAAATCCGTCAATTGTTGCTCCGATCAGGTAGCGCCACGTGGAAGGGCTACGAATCAGCTCCCTGTCGGTGGTGGCGCGGTTCCCTTCGGTGGTCGGAGGAAGGCGGCGCGGCGCTGGGAAGTCGACGACTTCCTCGACGTCGTTCAGGCGATTCCGGCGAAGGTGGGGGGCGGCGTTTGGTCGGATGTGGAGAGGAGGCGAAGGCGAGTCGAACTGGGGTGGTGGCGCGGCTTAGCGTCGCCTGTGACGGTCGGAAAATGAAGGAGAAGCACGAAGCAACCTGGATCGTCGAAAATGTCAAAGGCGGCTAGGGTTTTTCGATTTTTTTTTTAAAGAAAAATTCCTATTGGTCGAAGCTATATAGGAAATTTTAAATAGTGTTTTCACAAACGGACTCGAAATCAAACCCAACGACTGTCGCCCCTAGCTAAATACCCCCATTCCGGACACAATGGGATATGTTTTGTTGGCCATTTCGACTGTTACAGCCAGTTATTTTTCAAATTAAAATATAAAACTTTCAATATTTAATTTGAACGTACATTTCAATTTGTCAGGGCCGCAAACTGAATCGAAAAATTTCTAGAAAAATAAATCTAGCTTTGTTTTGACGATACGGTCCTAACAAAACCAGTTTCGTCGAATTCTGAGCTCGTTTGAAAAACGGCCATTTTTAGGTCGACCCATTTTAACAGAAATTGACCAATCACATTTTCTTTTGCCCCGCCCACATACTAGCTCCAAAAATTATGAAATTTGAAACTTAGCAATTATTTAACATCCCGGACCCAACAAAAGTGGTTTCGTCGAATTCCGAGGTCATATGCAAAATATCAATTTTCAAGGGCTATATATGCTATATAGCGACCTTTCTGAAAATTCATTCGGCCATAACTTTGATTCCCATTATGAAACTTCGATTTTTCAGATTCGTTAGAAAGGTATTCATATACAGATTTAAGTATTTTCAGTTTCGCTAAAATCCGTTATATTTTCCACCCGGAACAGTCAGACAAAGTTTGTATTCAAAATTTCAAACTGCAATACTATACCCAATTCTTTATTTTATTGAAATATGCTATTTCAACTATTCAAATTCTTTGGTAATAACCAATTTTAAAAATTTTAAATTGGTTCACATTTTCCGGGTTATTACAATCTCCCCCACTTAAAACTTTTCGTCCTCGAAAAGGAAATAACAGCTAAGTAGGAAATAAAATGTAAATGCAAAGTATTGTAAAGGTACCTTGCACCGGAGTTAGTCAGAGATGTCAACTCTGCATTTGGGGTAGGCTTGTTTAATGCTTTCCTCAGTCTCCCAAGTACAGTCTCTAGGATCACTACTCCACTGCACTTTGACTAAATGGATCTTTTTGCTCCTTAGCTCTCTAGTTTCTTTGCCAACTATCTTTAATGGCTCTCTTCTGAGTGCTAATTCTGGAGTTATGTCAATATCCTGTTGCGCTGCTTCTTCCACAACAAGATCTGGATCATGAACATGTTTTCTGAGTTGAGACACGTGGAACACATCATGTACCCCAGGCAACCAATCAGGTAATGAGACCCTATACGCAAGAGTTCCAATCCGTTCAAGTATAGGAAAGGGACCAATAAATCTCGGTGCCAACTTCCCAGTCTTGCCAAATCTGATTACTCCCCGCATTGGAGAAACTCTTAAATAAACATAATCGCCAACGGCAAATGATAAATCTCTTCTTCTCGCATCAGCATAACTTTTCTGTCGGCTCTGTGCGGTTTTCAATCGCTTCTTAATGAAATCGACTTTATCCGATGCTTCTCGAATCATATCGGGTCCTAACACAAGTCTGTTGCCAGGTTCTACCCAACATGCGGGAGATCTGCACGGTCTACCGTATAATGCTTCAAATGGGGACATTTCCAGACTTGCTTGATAGCTATTGTTGTAAGAGAATTCGGCTAGATGTAAGTGATCTTCCCATGAGCCTCCAAAATCAATAACGCAAGCCCATAGTAAATCTTCTAGAATTCTATTCACCCGCTCGGTTTGGCCGTCTATCTGAGGGTGATAAGCGGTGCTTAGATTCAATTTGGATCCCAATTCTGTCTGGAATGCTTCCCAGAATTTGCTAGTAAACATGGGATCTCTATCACTGACTATATTGAGCGGCACTCCATGTAATTTAACTATTTATTTGAAGTAAATCTGTGCTAAACTTTGAGCTGTTCTGTTGGATCAGACAGGTATGAAATGGGCAGTCTTCGTGAAGCGATCTACGATTACCCATATACTGTCGTTTCCTTTCCTAGTTCGAGGCAAGCCATCAATGAAATCCATTGAAATTTGCTCCCACTTCCATCCTGGGATTTCTAATGGTTGTAATAGTCTGGCTAATTTCTGCTGATCACTCTTAACTAGCTGACATGTGGGGCATCTACTAACATATAATGAAATATCTCTTTTCATCGCCTTCCACCAGAATGTGCGCTTGATATCGTTATACATTTTGCTCACACCGGGATGGATACTTAATTTGGACTTGTGGCATTCATCTAGCACTTCTCTCTTTAGTTCGGAGACGTCGGGAACACAAATTCTTCCTTTAAATCTCAGAACCCCCCCACTATCCACTTGGAAGCTGGAGTCTATGCCGTCATTGATTCTTTTGATCATCACTTTTACAAAATTATCCTCTTTTTGAAGGGTCGAGATTCTGTTAACTAAAGAAGACGTAATGATAAAACTGGCAATGATTTCATTCTTTCTACTGAGAGCATCTGCGACAACATTGGCCTTTCCCGGAGTGTATAGGATCTCAAAATCGTATGCTGCAAGGAATTTTAACCAACGCTGTTGTCTCAAATTTAGATCTTTTTGAGTGAATAGATATTTCAAGGATTGATGATCCGTAAATAGTTCGAACTTCTCACCTAATAAATAATGCCTCCAGATTCTTAGAGCAAACACGATAGCTAATAACTCAAGATCATGAGTTGCATAGTTCCTTTCATGGGGCTTCAGCTGACGGCTGGCATAAGCGACCACTTGGCCTTTTTGCATTAATACTGCGCCTAGCCCTCTAATAGAAGCATCTGTCCATACAGTCAAGTCTTGGTTGCCTTCTATAATTGTCAATACTGGAGCGGTTGTCAACTTCAGTTTCAGTTCCTGGAAAGCTTCTTCACATTCGGGAGTCCATTTGAATTTCTCATGCTTCTTTGTAAGCTTTGTCAATACACCTGATATCTTTGAAAAATCCTGAACGAATTTCCGATAGTAACTAGCCAATCCAAGGAAACTTCGAACATCAGTAGGGGTAGTAGGTTGTTTCCAGTTCTGAATCGCTGTAATTTTACTTGGATCTACATCAATCCCTTCTTTTGATACGACATGGCCTAGGAACTTAACTTCATCCTGCCAGAAGACACACTTAGAAAATTTAGCTTTTAAGACATTTCTCCTTAGAATTTTCAACACTTGTTCTAAATGTTTTGCATGTTCGTCTTCCGACTTGGAGTAGATTAAAATGTCATCGATGAAGACTAGAACAAATTTATTCAACACACCGCGGAACACTCTATTCATAAGATCGACGAAGTATGCCGGAGCGTTACACAAGCCGAATGACATGACTAACCATTCGTAGTATAGATTGGGACCCCTGAAGGCTGTCAAAGGAACACAGTCTTCGGCTATACGTAATTGGTGGAAACCTATAGCTAGGTCCATTCTGGAGAATATTGTTGCTCCATTTAATTGATCTAACAGATCATCTATACGTGGTAAGGGATATTTGTTCTTCAGTGTCTGCTTATTGAGATCTCGGTAATCAACACAAAGTCTTAGAGTACCGTCTGATTTCGGGACAAATACTACTGCTGCTCCCCAAGCTGAAAAGCTCGGTCTGATCAGACCTTTCCAAAGCAATTCTCGGGTTTGACTACCTAATTCTTCTTTTTCTTTCGGGGCCATTCTTCTGATTGGATGTACTACTGGTCGGGCGTTAGGAATTAGATCTATTCTAAATTCAATCTCTCTTTGCGGCGGTAAGTTTTCTACTTCTTCAAACACATCCGCATAGTTTTTAACGACTGGTATCTTTTCTAATGAAGGGGGAGTAACTTCTAAAGAAGACCAAAATTCTGTTCTATTAATTTCTGAGCCATGGCATGGTATGGTGATATGCCCAAATTTTGTGCTAACTTTCACGATTCTTTCGGCACATCTAACTTCGACCTTATATTTTGTCAACCATTCCAAACCGAGAATAATGTCGAATTCAGACAAATCCATGACTATTAAGTTGATGGGAAACTTGTAACATGAATAAGAGATAAGCACTCTGCAATACGAACTGAGACTAACAGAACCTCCTATCGGATTTTGAACTTTAATTGGTTCTTTTAGAATTCTTTGTTTCAATTTTAACTTGTGAACAATGTTACCAGAAATGAAGCTACGTGATGCACCAGTATCAAAAAGTACAGAAACAGGAATATTTTTAATGGTAAGGGTACCTCCCAAAATGTCGGGTTTACCTGATCCATCGGTGGTAGCTGGCGGGGTCTTCCCGTCATACACATGAGCCACTTGTGCATTCTGCTTCAGAGGACAATTCCTGCTATAGTGCCCCTTCTTATGGTAGTTGTAGCATTCGGCTGAGTCTGGATTTGCCTTTGGCTTCCTCGGGGCTTTGCACACATTAGAAAAGTGACCTGACTTCCCGCAGTTGTAGCAATTTCCCTTGGGTATCTTTCCAGGTTTCTGAGTAGCGGCCGTTGTAATGCTAGACTCAGGCTGATCTGCTGAAGCCTTGCGCTTATTTCCAGCTTGGCTTTTGGTGCGGTCTTGACTGGCATGCCTTTCATCCATATCTTCATAATTGCAAGCCATTTCTACCAATTCTGAGAAGGAGAGTTTGATGTTGCTCATGGCTCTATCATGGTACTTGCGCTTTAGCCCAAATATAAATCTCTTGTTCTTTGCTTTGTTAGTCATAATAAGCTCTGGAGCATAGCGCGACAACTGGGTGAATTTATTGAGGTAATCCTGGATAGAGAGATCTCCTTGCTGGAGATTAGCAAACTGCTCTCGCATCCTCTCTAAAGCCTGTTCAGGTACAAACTTCTCGTTGAACATGGTTTTGAACTGCTCCCAGGTCCTGACAGTACCTGCTGCATCTTCTGAGGTGATGGCATCCCACCACAAATCTGCTTCCTCCTGTAGGAGACAAATACCTAGTCGTGCTTTGTTGTTGGTTCCCAAACCCATGCCTTCAAAGATTTTCTCACAGGTCTTCAACCAAGCTATAGCCTCTGTCACTGTACATGTGCCAGAAAAGGGTTTTCCCCCAAGGTTCCTATACCTCTTCGCTACTCTGTCTAGCTCGAAGTCCTCGGGTGCTGGTGGCTGAACAATATGGCCTTCCACAACTACGGGGATATTCCCCCGTCCTCCTGCTACTCCGGCTCGGCCTCCACGGCCTCCTCTAGCTGTTGCTGCTCGTGTAGCCATCAGAAAGAGTACTGTATAAGCAAGAAAAGAGTCAAGCTCACAGATTTGATAATTCTCATATATGATAAAGCAGGGGAATATAAGGAAAGGTAATGATGCACTGATCAAATTGTTTTGCCAATCTGCTTAGCTCATTCTAGGACATTGTTAATCTTATCTCTAATGAGCTACTCTCCTTAGAACACTACTGATTCTATTTTGATGAGGTGTTTAATGTGTTAGATCCCGGAACTAAGGTTAACCAAAGCTCTGATACCAATTGTGACGATCCCAAAATCTGAGGGGCGGTATTAAGGATAATCATTGGAATATAACACACTAATCATCATAGCAGAGTACAGATAATAGCAGAACAATAAATAGAATAATTTTACATGGATATGACAGCGGAATCACAACATGTAATAACATCAGAATAGCATAGCGTAGGATATAACTTAGTAAATAAAGGGAAGTGATTAGTCATCATCGCCAGAGGCGGAATACATACATGCAGTGAGACATAATAAGGGTATCAATCTACATCGCCGAAGGCGGTACATATACATACAATAAGAGGTACGAAAAGTAAATCAGTCTGCATCGCCCGTGGTGGAATCATAATATAAGTACAGTAATGGCGGAAAATGTCAAAGTCGTCTCTGTGAAGTCAGCCTCGCCATAAGCCAAAATGCACTCTATGCAACAGTGCAGAGCCAAAAACAACCTGTCACCTGTGAACTAGGCTGCCCGTGTGAAAATAAGGGCACCCGCGTTTGCAAAGTGAAACAAACAACGAGTCATTCATGGGGACTGGTATGAGGAATCTATTTAACAGTTAAACAACAGTAAAAAGCAAATCATAGGACCACGCCACTTTCGCGGATTGGGTTTACTCCAGTGATTGCTAGTGCATTTAAAACAAATTAAATTCTTTCAAAACAACGCAATGCTTTTTAAAAGAATGAAGCCATTATAAGACTCAAGTCCCATCATACAATGCAACGCAAGCCGGAGGATAGAGTTTTACCTTATAATGGCCAAATATGCTTGATACGTATAAAGCAAAATCATTTGATATTATTACTAGTGCATATATGTTTCAAAAACAAATAGCATCATAAATATCAATCATAGACGGCATAAGTGCCCCATACCACTATGTCGCCATACTAGTTCTACAATCGAGTCCGTTATTTCGTATTGGAAATTGGATTTCCGTCATGAGTCGAGGCAAGGGGCAAGCTCCTCTCTGCTTCGAGACATTCTAGCAAATGCCTCGGGACTACACACTCTGGGTAACCCCTGGATCTTCAGGGTCGGTCCTCTCTTACGTTTGAGGATTAATTATGCCTGAACACATGTTTCCCGGTCCTTACAGACCTATAATCGAGGCGCCTCGCATTCCAACAACCACAAAGGTGAAAAGTAGATATATATGTCAGGGCTGGTAAGTCACTGACACCACCATAGCTAGAAAGAAACGTCGTTCTCTCCCTGCAGTCTGTATCCCGTTTTTAACTCATACCGGGGTGTGAGGCTCGCGAATCCACGCTATACACAAAGCCAGGCCACGTAGATCGTGCTTTGATCATCAACCACAAGACTTTGCTTTGCAACAGAAGCCTTGATCACAGCATCTTGCCATGCCACATAGGCAGTCCACTCCATACGATTGATTTCCATCGATATATAACCTCTGAGCTCATACGTCTCAGAGAAGGGCATTAAGCAAAAGAATAAATTCTCCGCCGCCAAACAGATATATATTTAACAGAGATCAATCAGTATAGAACAAAATCCAATGTCAGACACACAGTCCATTTACAAGTCCGTTCTGGGTCTGAACGAAACCGGAGGCGTCAAATTCCTCGTATATCCGTCCAATCAACACATACGTTCAGACGGCTACTACTTCCGTCCCTTTCCGGTAGCTACTCCGGTCAGGAACCTCAGCAGCGCCCATCCAACCGATACGAAGATCGTCGGTCATGAATCGTCTTTGCATTTTCCAATTCGAATCGTTCGATAAATTATTTGAAATGAGGGTTAGCTCGGCCTTTTCAAATAATTCACGTCATTAGAATTTAAATCGATTCTTTCTGTGGTTATATTATTCGACATCCATCTTTCAGTTCTTTAGTGTTATTTTCGTGTCAAGCACATACAACCATCAAATATCAAACAATTCAAGCCCAATTGGTCTATTTGCAATCTATGTTGCTTATAATATTTTATAATGATTTTTCGCCATTTTTATTTATTTAAAAATGGCCATATTTAATTAAACGACGTTTCAGGTCGTGCCGTGGCACTGGCGCTATTTTTCCCCTAATTTGTTTTACACATATCGTGAAATCTAACCGTTGGATTTCTACGAAGTCTATATCAGTGGAAAGATATTCCCAAAGCGAACCCAACGGTTCCAGTTTCGTGAAAATCCGACGGTCGGATCTTCCACACAAGTCGCTTGAAGTTACAGTTTCAAAATTCGAACTGCAGCGTCGTTATTCGATTTAATTTAATTATATTTATATTTATATATAAATATAAAGGATTCTGGCGCTGTTTTTCTTCAGATTTGAATTAAACATTCCGGACAATCCAACCGTTGGATTTTTACAAGGTTGGTGCCGTTGGGAAGATATTTCCAAGGCGAACCCAGCGGTTGCGGTTTCGGGAAAATCCGATGGTCGGATTTCTCGTACTAATCGTTTCAAATTACGATTCCGAAACACGAACTGCACGACTTCGATTCCTTTTAATTATATTTATATATATAAATATATTTCATTCTATAATTCCAACTATAATTCATTCTATATTTTCAACTTCGTTTTCACTTCAAATATTTCACTAACGCCTTAATATTTCGAAAAATTTCGTCATAACCTCCTTTGTACGGGGAGGGGTTTGGAAATTTATTGGGCCGTGTTAGGTACCCAATAAATCCTAAAAAGCATCCACATATTTATAGTGATATATTCTGGTGTTTACGGGGGAGCATGTATAGATAATCACTCCAGAGAATAAATTCTCGTCACCCCGTTTCCGTGTGGAAATAAATAGTCCATGTGCCGTATCTAATAACTAGAGTGACGTGATTATTGTCAACTCCAGACCCGTGTGGGGTTTTTATTAATCTGGCAGTTTATCGTTATATTTTATATAGTCCATATCAGTCATCAGTTCAACCTGTAGTATATAGTCATTGCCATACAAGCCTCTCGCTCGTATGGTAAATCTTCCACCTCGTCACACAAGCTCCAATTGCTTATGTGGAATATGATGAAGTATGCCTATCGTCAAGAAGTATGCCATGTAGTGTAGTTCAAAATTAATTAATACTATCCTATGGCGATGTTTATTATTTCACACAGAATAACCAGCACTTCGCATCCAATGGCATTCACAGGAGTTGATATAAAAATAAAATTGCGCAGCCAACTCATCAAGGTTTACCTATTTGTCGGGCACGCAAATAATTTCTTTACTCTACAGCTAATCCATTTTTCCTGTTCAACACATGTATATATATGCAGAACAAAGCTAATAATAATATTTCTAGCAAACTATTATTTATTTCAACACGTGTGTATTTTTATCAAAGCATATACATGATAAAAGGAATATTTTTTCGTCAAAAATATTTATTCAACACGTGAATGTTTTTAACACTTCATATTCACAATAAAAATGTAGTTTTTATTGTTGATTCATTTTATTTTAAAATACGATAACATTCAACACATGAATTTCAACTCGACGAACGAATTTTAATTCAACACATGAATATTCTCTATAGTTTGTATATATATAAAAATGTGATTTTTATCGCTAAAGCTATTTGTTTAAATTCAAATAATATTCAACACATGAATTTCAACTCAACGAATGAATTGCAACTCAACACATGAATATTCGCTATGGTTTGTATATATATAAAAATGTGATTTTTATCGCTAAAGCTATTTGTTTAAATTCAAATAATATTCAACACATGAATTTCAACTCAACGAATGAATTGCAACTCAACACATGAATATTCGCTATGGTTTGTATATATATAAAAATGTGATTTTTATCGCTAAAGCTATTTGTTTAAATTCAAATAATATTCAACACATGAATTTCAACTCAACGAATGAATTGCAACTCAACACATGAATATTCGCTATGGTTTGTATATATATAAAAATGTGATTTTTATCGCTAAAGCTATTTGTTTAAATTCAAATAATATTCAACACATGAATTTCAACTCAACGAATGAATTGCAACTCAACACATGAATATTTGGTTCAACATATGTAATTTATTTCAACGAATGAAAATTATTCTAACACATGTATATTTCAGAAAATTTCGGCAGCATAACGGCAGGGTAGTTAAAACCGGGACCGTCCCTAGTACGGCTCCTCGCTCTACCTTAAAACCTCGTGGTTTTTGACAATGGGGATCATGCATCTAATTCGCACGCAGGCGGCATGTTTTATTTTCAATTCCACAATCCTATTCTAATTTGTTTCAACCACAAGAGGGTATTTTTCAACCACAAAGGTATTTTTCAACCACAATATCAACCACTAACAATTATTTCCAACCATTCGTCATACCATATAATATCACATCAATCACAAGCAATAAATATCGTCCATGGTCTGTGGACGAGGGGAGTATATATATATATATTATATTATAATTCACTTGCATTTCATCACAATTCAAAGCATATATGTTTCATTCAACGCTTGTATAATTTATACATCGCTAATATAACTTATACAACACTTGTACATGCGGTATACAATGCGTATATAATTTACACTTCGCTTATATAATTTATACAACACGATTCCATTCACACAATTCAATTTAGATTCCTCACATTGGTTATTGCAGTGCTAAAAATCCTAAGAAGATCAGAAAAATCCGCGGCTTCTTCTAGAATGTAGAGAGCCTCCTTGCGGTCACGGTGTCTCCTGTTTCATCGAATTTCGTTAACGAACGAAAAAGATATTATTTTTCAAAGTTTTGCAACGCTTTATAGTGTTATTTTCATTTCTGAATAATAAAGGTCGTACCTTTATTTTTGATTCAAAACTAGGTTAGCAAAATCCGTGAAATCCGTCGATTGTTGCTCCGATCTGGTAGCGCCACGTGGAAGGGCTACGAATCAGCTCCCTGTCGGTGGTGGTGCGGTTCCCTTCGATGGTCGGAGGAAGGCAGCACGGCGCTGGGAAATCGACGACTTCCTCGACGTCGTTCAGGCGATTCCGGCGAAGGTGGAAGGCGGCGTTTGGTCGGATGTGGAGAGGAGGCGAAGGCGAGTCGAACTGGGGTGGTGGCGCGGCATAGCGTCGCCTGTGGCGGTCGGAAAATGGAGGAGAAGCACGGAGCAACCTGGATCGTCGAAAACGTCAAAGGCGGCTAGGGTTTTTCGATTTTTTTTTAAAGAAAAATTCCTATTGGTCGAAGCTATATAGGAAATTTTAAATAGTATTTTCACAAACGGACTCGAAATCAAACCCAACGACTGTCGCCCTTAGCTAAATACCTCCATTCCGGACACAGTGGGATATGTTTCGTTGGCCATTTCGACTGTTACAGCCAGTTATTTTTCAAATTAAAATATAAAACTTTCAATATTTAATTTGAACGTACATTACAATTTGTCAGGGCCACAAACTAAATCGAAAAATTCCAGAAAAATAAATCTAGCTTTGTTTTGACGATACGGTCCTAACAAAACCAGTTTCGTCGAATTTTGAGCTCGTTTGAAAAACGGCCATTTTTAGGTCGACCCATTTTAACAGAAATTGACCAATCACATTTTCTTTTGCCCCGCCCACATACTAGCTTCAAAAATTATGAAATTTGAAATTTAGCAATTATTTGACATCCCGGACCCAACAAAAGTGGTTTCGTCGAATTCCGAGGTCGTATGCAAAATATCAATTTTCAAGGGCTATATATGCTATATAGCGACCTTTCTGAAAATTCATTCGGCCATAACTTTTGATTCCCGTTATGAAACTTCGATTTTTCAGATTCGTTAGAAAGGTATTCATATACAGATTTAAATATTTTCAGTTTCGCTAAAATCCGTTATATTTTCCACCCGGTACAGTCAGACAAAATTTGTATTCAAAATTTCAAACTGCAATACTATACCCAATTCTTTATTTTATTGAAATATGCTATTTCAACTATTCAAATTCTTTGGTAATAACCAATTTTAAAATTTTTAAATTGGTTCTCATTTTCCGGGTTATTACAGCTGCTCCTCAGTTTCACACTGGATTGGCCAGGTAGTGCACACGTGTGTGTGTGTGTGTGTATGTGTGTATATGCAGCCATCTTGAAAATATTCTTATCCCTGCACTGAAATATTTTGTATGTACACTGACTGCCTTGTGGTATTTACAGTATATCACTATGAATATCACAAGCTGTTTAGACACAGATTGATGGATTAATAACTCAGATCAAGTTATGAAAAATGATGAGAAACACACCAGAAAACCAAGGCAAATAAAATTTTAAAAATAAAATTTATATTCGCATGTATTCAGTTTCATTTCTATTGCAGTGTACAGTGTGTGTGTTTCACGTGACAGGTAAACAGATGATGACTAGACTGATTGTGAGTTGTGAAGACAGAAGACAAAAGATAGAAGATGAAGCAGAGTGTCAGTGTATGTGTTAATGTGAATTGTATGTATATATGTGTGTTAATGTGAATTGTATGTATATATGAATTGTATAGACATAGTGATAGAGTGTAGTTAGAAACTATGTATGAAAATGAATGTGAATTGAATTGTATATCAGTGATGTGTTCAAATAGTGGAGTTATAAATTTGTACTGTTTACAAGTTGAAATAAAATATTGTATTTAAATAAAATACTGTGTGAATATTTAAATTTCTATACAGTCGTATTCTATTTAAATATAAATATTATATTCCTGTCTGTGATGTATATATGAAATAGTATAATAACAAACACATTTACAATAATATATATTTGGTTGTTATCATCGAACAAAAATAATATAATTATGTATACAACAACGTTATATACAACAATCTCCCCCTTTTGATGATGACAAACAAATACTAAGATTTTGAATATAATAAATGTGTTTGGCAGTGAATATGGAAACTCCCCCTATTTGAATGCTCCCCCTACAACAGAAACTCCCCCTATAAATGTGCATAAGTGAAAAGAATGAAAATTGAATGGAATTTTCAATATTATAAATATTTATAAACTATTCCTCTTTTGTTATCATCAAAAGGAAACAGAATTTAAAACATAGATGAAAAAATGACTAAAATATATAATTTTAGCATAAGAGGAAGAACGGTCATCATAAATCTCAATCAGTCAAACAAAAATCATAATATTCTAAGAATAGGTGGCATATTTCACATTGTAGAACGATGGATTTATAAAAATGGAGAGAGTTTTAAAAATAATTTCCAATTATTTTCTTATAAAAAATTTATAAATTAAAGCACAAAAACAGTGATGGATTTGGACTACAATTATAAATTCAATTTAAGTGACGCAATCATATAATCTCAAATCCCAATAGCTATCAATCAACAAATCATAATACATCATAAGATATTGACACATATCATAAATTAGAAAATGGATTGATATGCTGGTTTTTACACACCAAGGAGAATTTCGTACTAATTTCTATTTAGCAATTTATTCCTTTATCTTTTTTCTAAGAGCACACTGACCACACATAACCAGATCTTGGATTTTTAAATGAGGTTTGAGAAATACTTATGAATATTATATTTTTATTATTTTCTGTTTCAAAATAAAAAACTCCTTAGTATATAAAACAAATATGGATGATAGAAATGTGGTAGGTACAGAAATGGTTTGTGAAATAAATTTCTAAATTAATCATATTATGAAATATGCTCAACTGTACTGGGATCATTGAAAATTTTCAATTATCACCAATTCCGAAAAAAACATAGTCCCATTTCTATCACAAATTTCACTATTTATTTAAGATGAACTTAAAAATATTAAACTCTCCACATTTATATATAATCACGATGAATGGCAGAATGATGATAGATAAAGAAGATGGTCGTGAAATAATCGCCAATTCAAAGATATTATAATAACTGTTCAACCAACATGAAAATCTAAATAAAATGTCCTCTTGTTGTGAAATATATTGTAGTCATAAGTCATCACAATTTCAAAATCTGATAATAATTTTGATGAAAATTTGGTTTCAATTTCTGAATGAATAATCAATAAATAATTCAAAATTGAAAATCAATTACAAGAGGGATATGAAAAACTATACAAGCCAAGAGGGATTAAGAAAAATATATACATTAAAAAAATTCAGCACTTCTAAACTGATACCACTTGATGTCTCTATTAGTGAGGATTTTAACATGATAGTGCAGACAAACAAGGGTATCTCAGACAGCATAAACCAATCACAAAGCAAGCAACTCAAGCACACAAATTATATCTATCAGAGCATGGTAAACCTTTGATACCATATCAAGCAGTCATCAAAAATATTTCAAATCAAATTCTTTTAATCAAAGCAGCAAGACAACCAATTTTAAAGCAGACTTGTCAAGATATTTCTGATGGTCTCAAAAGATGATTCATGATTCAAGATTAATATATATATAGTTTAATTGAAATCATTTGAGGAATATGAAAATCTCAAGATTCAATGAATCAATCACCCCAGATTATAAATTTCCGATCCAAGGTATGTATGAGATTCAACAAATCAATAATTTCAAATGATTTTAAACAAACAAATATTCAAGTAAAATCATCATGGAATAGCAATGAATTTTAAGACCATATTTTCAAAGAATTTTCTACAATTATCTCTGACAAGCACAAGAGAAATTTTCAGATTATTTACATCAGGCATGAGAGATAATTCATGGTCCAAGATTAAAAATAATTTATTTGAAATCACTTGTGTCAATATCAAGTATTGAGATATAACAAATCAATCACACAAGATTAATAATTTTAGATCTAAGAGGTGTGTGAGATTCAAAATATCAAGAATTTTAGATGATTTCAAACACACATTTCAACAAAAAAATCATGAATAAAGATGAATTTCAAGATGTAAACACTGATTCAACCCAAATATTTTTCAAGTTGAAAATAAACAAGCCAAATGAAATTATCACAACTAAGAAGTAATAGTGTGTTATAATGAGTATAATATTTCAAGCCTTTCCAAAATGAATTAGAAGAAACTCAAAATAGTAAAGGTGTGTGAAATTCCATTAAACTTTCTAATCTTCAAAAATTTAGAATTCAAATCAACAGTGTTCAAGATATGACTAGAATACATCAACACTGTTATGAATTCAGAAATCAGAAAATAAACTTCAAATTAATTGCACAAAATTACAAACTTGAATTCAAGATCTGCAAATGATTAAAACATGAGATTTTTATTCAAATAAAGCAAATTCCCAGAAAATCATGAATTCTGCAATTTGAAGTTTTAGAAGCACAGAATAAGAAGAATATAGCAGTGTCAATTCAAAAACAGAAAAGACAAAGAAAATAAACATAAGGGACAGAAGAAGGAATAAACAAGGAATTCTGAAAACAGAGAATATTTACAGAGATGAGTTTAGAAATCATATCAGAAATCAATGTAAGCAAATGAATCTCTAACTCAGCATACTTGGCAAAGGGAACTGTGAATGGTACAGAAGTATTGAACATCTTGAAACCAATCTCTTTTCAGCACAGCAGTTCTTCAACCATCCTTTGGTACCTATGAATTTATAGGATCGAGTGGTCTAACAAAATTTGTAAAACCACTCACAGTTATGTTCACACATTTTGGTACCCAAACCTGTTTATATAACAATCCATTTGAATATATCTTTGTGCCTTTGGGAACCCAAATTTGTTTGAATTTAAACGAGTTTATTTTGTTTCTTTTTGGGATTCAAGATCGTTTAAATGGTTTGTTATAAAACAAGTTTTCATTTTGTGTAAAAATCCTTTGGAATTTTCAGAGTTCATATTTTCAAGTCTATTCTTTTCAATGTAATTTGAAGGATTTTTAAAAACATTTAAATTTCGATTTTCAAAGACATTTGTTTTTCCAAATCCGAGTCCACGCTTGTTTCCAATAGAAAATTGGTTTTTCAACAACATGTCCAACGATTTTTCTCCATTAGAAAATTTATTCAAAGTTAATTCAAGTCGTTTAATTTTAGACTTAAGATCACTGTTTTCTTTTATTAAATCTGAATAACAATTATTAGTGATCTTCCTCTCAGCATCATACTGTTTCAAAACCAAATTCTCATTTTTAAGTAATTTAATTTTGGCTTGGAACTCAAAGATCTCAGATTCAAATCATTTTTGTTTTTCAAATTCAAATTTCTTGAGATTCTCAATTTCCTTCTCAAGCTCACTCAAAATTGATTCAGTTTTCAATAAACTTTCCTTTTCAAAAATTTCATGTTTGGAATTTTTTGATGTCCTTAGATTTTTAAATTCTTTTTGCAAAAAACTGTTTGAATTTTTTAGCTCATTCTCGTTATCTTTTAAAATCAAAATTTCTTCTTCAAGCTTTTTAATGTTTTTATTAAGACTAATGAGATCGGATTTTAATTTCAAATAATTTTTACAATAAGAATTTTCAAATTTCCCAACGTTTTCAAGCTTTAATTCCAAAACATGATTTTTGTTGGTCAACTCAAGATTTTTAGATTTCAAAGTTTTATTTTTCAGTTGGAGTTTGTCAAAAGATTTCGTTAAATCAACACACATATAAACCAATTCTTTATATGATAAATTTTCTATCTCATTGTCTTTTGAGTCTCCATCAACTGATCCATCTGAATTTTCATCTGTAAGACCAGTTAAGCATAGACATGAATCTAAGTTGACATTCTGGGATTTTGAGCAGTTGTCAGATTTTCCATACCGCGCGTTGGGAGTTTTCCAGATTTCCTACGCAGTCAAATAATCGGAGATAAGACTATAACGATCATCATCAATATAAGAACATAGAATGTGTGTAGCACGAGAATTAAATGTCTTATCAACAAAATCATATCCATTAATAACAGTATTCCAATATTTAATTTTAACAAATTTTAAATAGGATTTCATCTCTGATTTCCAATTTCAAAAATCCGTACCATTAAAACTAGTTGGAATACGACTGGACTGACCGACAGAAGACTGACAACTAGGATGACCCATTACTCTAGAGTTAATGAAATTACCAGGCTCTGATACCATTTGTTGGATCTGGATTAACCCTAGAGGGGGGATGAATAGGGTTTATTGAAAATTAAGCGAGATATAAAAAATATCAGATCACAGAATGCAGCAGAAAATAAATGTAGAAAGGTAAATGACACAAGATATACCCAGCTTCGGAAAAATCCTGCTTACTGCTGCATTCCTAAGGTTTATACTAGGTAATAGAACAGATCCTGTAACAACTTGGAAAATCTGAACCAGTTTAAAAATTTTAAATTGGTTATTTTAGTGGATTTTAAATATTTAAAATAAATATTTTAAATAATAACGATGAAAAGTATGTTTGAATCGATGTTTGAAAATAAATATAATTATTTTAAATTATAAACAAGGCATGAAATGGCGCCGCAGTTTCAAAATTTCAATTCAAACTTTGACTGACTGTACCAGGTGCAAAATAAAACGGATTTTAGTGAAACCAAAAATATTTAAATCTGTTTATGAATATCTTTCTCACGAATCTAAAAAATCGAGGTTTCATAGCGGGAGTCAAAAGTTATGGCCAAATAAATTTTCAGAAAGGTCGCTATAGAGAATATATCGCCCTTGAAAATAGACATTTTGCAAACGACCTCAGAATTTAACGAAACACTTTTGTTGGATCCAGGATGTCAAATTATTGCAAGGTTTCAAATTCCATAATTTTTGAAGTTAATATGTGAGCGTGGTGAAGGAAAATGTGTTTGGTCAATTTCAGTTAAATTGGATCGACCAGAAAATGGCCATTTTTCAAACGGTCTCAGAATTCGACGAAACTAGTTTTGTTGGGACCATGTCGTCAAAAAATAGCTAGATTTATTTTTCGGGAATTTTTAGAATCAGTATGTGGCCCCGGCAAATTGAAATGTACGTTCAAATCAAATATTAAATGTTTTATATTTTAATTTGAAGGAAAACTGACTGAAACAGGCGAATGGGCATACGAAACATATCCCATTGTGTTCGAAATGGGGGTATTTAGCGAGGGACGACATTCGTTGGGGTTGGATTGGAGTTCGTGAGTGGAAGGGGGTATTTTCGGATTTTATAAAAATATAAATAAAAAAAGGGAGCCAATCATTCACTTTCTCTCTCTACCCGCCTTCTTCCCCGATGCCCCTGAAACCCGACTGCGGAATTCATCCCGTGCTTCCCTCCTCTTTTTCTCTTCCATCTCTCAACGAAACCACACCCTCCTGTGGAACTTTTTGAAGATCGAAGTCCCCTCTTCAAATCCGTATAAGCCTTGCCCCTCCTCGTCACGTCATTCGAGAGATCCACCTCCGCAAACATCAGCCGTTCACGTCCTGATTCCTCCACCACCGCTGCACCGAGTTCGCCGTGACCACCACCCTCAGGTGCGGTTCTCCAAGCTCTACGACGTGCAACAGTCCGATCGTCTTCAAGCGCCTCGGATTTCACGAAAAACTAAAACCTAGTTTTGAAGAAAACAGAAAGGTAACGATTGTTTTAATTTTAAACTGTTTAATAGCACTTTAAAGCGCTACGGTTTATGATTTTACAATAAAAATCATATCTTTTTCGTTTGTTGTCGAAATTCAGTGAAACAAGAGATGCTGGGACCATGTGGAAGTCTTCTACATTTTAGAAGAGACCGCATATTTTTCTGAGCCTTCTGCAATTTTTGGAGGAGTGGAACCCAATGTGAGATTTCTAAATTATAAACGATATGGAAAACAATGATGTATAAATTATATAGTCGATGTATGAGTTATATAAGCATTGTACACCACATGTATAAGCGTTGTATAAGTTGTATGTTCGATGTATAAGTTATATATGCGTTGTAAAAATAACATTTGCGTTGAAATAAATCGAAATGATATTGAAATGAAATCGAAATATATTTATATATGAATATATATATATACTCCCCTCGTCCATAGACCATGGACGATATATATTGGTTGTGATATTGGTTGGATTATTGGTTGATGTGAAATTTGGTGAATATCATGAATGGTTGATTTGAAATGATTGATTGTGATTGAAATCCCAATAGGATTAGTATATGGGAAAAATTCGTCTGCGTACGAACTAGATATTGAAAATCCCCATTGTCAAAAACCACGAGGTTTTAAGGTAGAGCGAGGAGCTATATTAGGGACGGTGCCGGTTTTAACTACCTTGCCGTTATGCTGCCGAAATTTTCAATAATATTCATGTGTTAGAATTATTGTCATGTGTTGAAACTATATTCGTGTGTTGAATAGAAATTCATGTGTTGAATATAAATTCATGTGTTGAATGAAGCTCATGTGTTGAATAAATTCTTTGAAATATAAAAATAATATTTTTACCTTATATATGAACTATATAAAATAATCGTGTTTTGAAATAAATTGTTTTACAATAAAAATCACAATTTTATTATATATATAAACTATAGAAAATATTCATGTGTTGAATAGAAATTCATATGTTGAATAGAAATTCATGTGTTGAATGAAGCTCATGTGTTGAATAAATTCTTTGAAAGAGAAAATATACATTTTTATTATATATATCAACTATAGAAAATATTCATGTGTCGAATAAAGCACTAGAACGATAAAAACCATATTTTTATCGTGTGTGTGAAGTCAAAAACATTCATATGTTGAATATATAGATTGAACAATAAAATCTACATTTTTATTGTGAATATGAAGTGCTAAAAATATTCATGTGTTGAATAAATATTTTTGATGATAAAAATGTCATTTTTTTTTATCAAATATATGAAATGAATATAGTTTTGAAATCGAAGAAAGGATTATATTTATATATATATTTATATAAATGTAATTAAAATAAATCGAATAACGAAGCTGCAGTTCGTGTTTTGAAACCGTGATTTCATACGATTAGTGCGGGAGATCCGACCATCGGATTTTCCCGAAACCGAAACCGTTAGGTTCGCTTTGGAAATATCTTTCCAACGACACCCACTTTGTGAAGATCCAACGGTTGGATTGTCTGAAATGTTTAATTCAAATTTGAAGAAAATAGCGCCAGAATCGATTATATTTATATATATATATATATATATATTTAAATATAATTAAATTAAATTGAATAACGACACTGCAGTTCGTATTTTGAAATCGTAACTTCAAACGATTATACCGAAAGATCTGACTATCGGATTTTCTCAAAACTGAAACCGTTGGATACGTTTTGAAAAGATATTTCTAATGATATAAAATTTGTTAAGATCCAATGATTAGATTTTCATATATGTGTAAATCAAATCTGAAGAAAAACAGCGCCACGGCCGCGTTATGGCCTGAAGCGTCATTTGAATAAATTGGCTATTTTTTAAATAAATAAAAATAGCGATAAATCGTGATAAAATGTTATAAACGATATGGAATGGAAATAAACTGAATTTGCTTGGTTTATGTGATATTTGATGGTTGAATGTGTTTGGCGTGAAAATTTCATTAAAGAACAGAATTAGTGATATCGAATAATTTAACCATTGAAATGAATTGATTTGAAATTCTAAATATACGTGAATTATTTGAAAAGGCCGAGTTAATTCTCATTTCAAATAATTGATTGATGATTGAAAGTTGAAGATATGAAGACGGTGCAAGACCGATGATCTTCACGTCGAATGGAGGGGTGCTACTGATGCTCATGATAGGAGTAGCTACCTTAAAGGGGCTGAAGTGGTAGCCGTCCGGACGTACTTGTTGATTGTACGGATATGCGAGGTATTGAGTGCCTCCGGTTTCGTTCAGACCCAGAACGAACTTGTAAATGGACTATGTGTCTGACAATGGATTTTGTTCTATGCTGATTGATCTCTATTAAATATATATTTGTTTGCGGCAGAGAATTTATTCTCTTTCTTAACGCCCTTCTATGAGACGTACGAGCTCAGGGGTTATATATCGATTGGAATCTGTCGCATGGAGTGAATTTCTTATGTGGCATGCCTAAGTGGCAGATGATCAAGGCTTCTGTTGAAAAGCAAAGTCTTGTGGTTGATGATCAAAGCACGGCCTGTGTGGCGTAGCTTTGTGTATAACATGAATTCGTGGGCCTCACACCCCGGTATGGACCATAAACGGGAGAGGACTTCAGGGAGGACATGCGTTTCCTTCTAGCTAGGGCGGTGTCAGTGACCTACAAGCCATGACATTTATATTACTTTCACCTGTGTGGTTGTTGCTGTTGCGAGGCGCCTCGGATATATCGGTGACTATGTGGAGCCGATGGAGTCGTAGGACTCATTTACGCCCCCAAAGGGCAGGGAAACGCAGTGTTCAGGGTTTAAATTTAATCCACATCGAGTGGACCGGCCCTGACGCTCCAAGGCTTGCCTGCGTGCTTGCCTGAGACATGGTAGGCTAGATTGTCTCGAACCGATGAGGACGAACCCTAGCCTCGGTTCATGACAGAATCCAATCTCCAAATACGACATCGTGCAGTTTTGATTGTATACCTATATATGGCGACATAGTGGTATGGGGCATTAATGTCGTCTATGATTTATAGTTATGATTAAAGTTGTTTTTGAAACATATAAACACTAGCAGTAATATCAAATGATTTGTTTTGCTCGTATCAAGCATATTTTGGCCATTATAAGGTAAAACTTTATCCTCCTGTTTGTGTTGCATTGTGTGATGGGAACGGAGTCTTATAATGGCTTCATTTTTATGAAAAGCATTGCGATGTTTAAAATATTTATTTGTTTTAAAGCACTGGCAATCCAATGGAGTGAACCCGTTCCACATTAGCGGCGTGGTCCCGTGATTAGCCATATTGTAAAAGTGTTAAGTAGATTTCTCATACCAGTCCCATGACTGACTCGTAGTTTGTTTCACTTGCAAACTCGGGTGCCCTTATTTCTACACGGGCATCCTTATATTCTGGTTTTAGCAGGCTCTTTCTGGATAGCTGGAGCTGAAGATGGATTCTATCATTTATCTCTTTTTATGCTGTTCAGCTCCTATTGTACATATTATGTTTGTTTTCCGCTGTAGACATTTATGTATAGTTGAACTGTATTTGTACTAAGTATGATCCTATATACTGTGTAACTCTGATGATTATGTTTATCCAGTGTATTCTATTGTACATTATCTGATGTATTTATTTATTTCTGTTCTGCTATTATCTGTTTATGTGTTATATTCCAAAGATTACCCGCGCCACCGTCCTATCGGGGTTTGGGGTCGTCACAAACGTGGTATCAGAGCTTTGGTTAAGCTTAGTTCTGGAATATAACATATTAACGAACTCATCAGAAATAGAACCAGTAGTGTTCTAGGACGAGTAACTCATTACAGATAGGATCAGTAATATCCTAGTATGAGTATAGAAGAATGAAATACACCCCAATAGACACGTCTACATTTAAGTATATGTCTCTATGTTTTAAAAAAAATACCTTTTCTGTTGACCTGGCACTTGATCTACTATTTGCAGAAGTACTAGAAAATGAGTGCCAAAAACAGAAGGAATGCAGACCCAGATATAGAAGCACTATTTATGAAATATAGAAATCTGGGTGGAGCACTATTCTTGGGCGAAGAATCTATTGCTAAAACACAAGCTTGGATTCGTTCTGCTGAGAAAATCTTTGAAGGTTTAAAGCTGAGAGATGATCAGAAAAGATTACTGGCATCTTGGGCACTCAAATATGAAGATTTGTTCTGGTGGGATTCGATTATTAAAAATAATCCAGAAGGTGATATCACCTGGGATAGATTTAAAGAGATTTTCAGTGAAAGATTTATTCCTCCAGAAGCAACTGAGCGGTTATGTGATGAATTCTTCTATTTGATACAAGGAGATATGAATATCCCAGAATATCATAAGAGATTCAATGAACTTTCTCATTTTTCCCCTCATCTAATTCAAAAGCCAAAGATGAAGAATCTGAGGTTTATTAATGGTCTTCAAAGAAAATACCAGAATAGTGTAATGGGGCTTCTGAACCTTCCTTTTTCTGAAATGATATACATGGCTTACCAGTATGAGGATCTCGATAGGAAAGGTATGTTGCGAGACGAAGAGGAAGTCAGTTCTAGCAACAAAAGAAAATTTGAAACTGATAGCCCAAAGACGAGTACACAGCCTGAGGCCAGTACGAAGTCTAAGTTCAGAAAAAAGCCTAGAATCAATAGGAAGAAGGTGAAGGCAGTCATATGTTTAAAGTGTAATCAACAAGGGCATTCAATGAGAAACTGTGAATCTTCGAACAAACGAAAGAAAAATGGATCTAAATCCAAGAACAAGTTTCAAGAAGATAGAAAATGCAATCTCTGCCATCAGGCTGGTCATATAAAGCGAGACTGCCGGCTGTTGAGAACAACCAAAGTGGCACAAGTGAATGAAGTGGCTGAAACTTCAGAACCCTCCGCTACTCAGAGAAAGTCAGATGTTCTAGAAGGAACACTTACTGTCAAGGATATTCCAGTTAAAGTACTGTTTGATACAGGCGCATCGCGAAGCTTTATAGCAAAGAATGCGGTTAAGAAGCTGGATTTGAATTTGAGAAAGCTTAAAGAACCGATGACTGTTCATAATCCGGTTGGGGGTTCCCTCGAGCTTAGTTGGATTTATGTTGTGCCTGATTATTTTTATCGTTATCGGTTCCCTACTATCTCGATCGTCATGAATTTTACCGAATTCGATCTCATTCTGGGATTGGATTGGTTAACAAAATATGAAGCCAAGGTTAAATGCGCCGAGAGAGTTGTTAAGGCAAAAACAAAATTCGTAGAGTATATAACCATTCCATGTGAAGGTCCGAATTCTGATAGAAAAGATTTATGGGCAGCTTTAGAAGTTTCTCCTACTCAAATAGAACCTGTTCCTGTCGCTGCGGAGAGTATTCCGGTCGACATTGAAAATATACCAGTTGTCAAGAACTATGCGGATGTGTTCGAAGAAGTTGTTAGCTTACGTCCGCAGAGAGAAATTGATTTCAAAATCTCTTTAGTCCTGAATGCAAGGCCAATAGTTCACGCTATTCGAAGAATGACCTTGAAAGAGAAAGATGAGTTAGATAATCAAACTCGACAGCTAGTATGGAAGGGTCTGATCAGACCTAGTTTCTCTGATTGGGGAGAAGCAGTGGTATTTGTCCCGAAGTCAGACGATACTCTCAGACTATGTGTAGATTATCGTGACTTGAATAAGCAGACATTGAAAAATAAATATCCATTGTCGCGGATTGATGATTTGTTGGATCGATTGAATGGTGCGCAAGTGTTTTCACGAATGGACCTAGCTACAAGTTTCCATCAGCTTCGTATTGCCGAAGAGTGTGTTCCTTTGACAACACTCAGAGGTCCAGATTTATTTTACGAGTGGTTAGTAATGCCGTTCGGCTTATGTAACGCTCCAGCTTATTTCGTCGATCTAATGAACAGGGTATTCAGAGGAGTTTTGAATAAATTTGTTCTGGTTTTCATTGATGATATACTGATCTTCTCTAAGTCAAAAAGCGAGCACGAAAAACATTTGGAACAAGTGTTAGAAATTCTGAGAAAGAATGTGTTAAAAGCAAAGTTTTCCAAGTGTATATTTTGGCAAGAAGAAGTCAAATTTCTTGGCCATGTCGTGTCAAAGTAAGGAATTTCAGTGGATCCTAGTAAAATCACTGCTATTCAGAATTGGAAACAGCCTCGTACACCCACCGAAGTCCGAAGTTTTCTCAGATTGGCTAGTTATTATCGGAAATTCATTAAGGATTTTGCGAAGACATCTAGTTCCTTAACGAAGCTTACTAAGAAACATTCGAGATTCAATTGGACTCCCGAATGTGAGGCAGCTTTCCAAAAACTGAAGTTAAAACTGACAACTGCTCTAGTGTTAACAATAATTGATGGCAATCAGGACTTGAAAGTCTGGACTGATGCTTCTAAAGAAGATCTTGGTGCAGTATTAATGCAAAGAAGCCAAGTAGTCGCTTATGCTAGCCGTCAATTGAAGCCACATGAAAAGAATTATGTAGTTCACGATCTTGAATTATTAGGCATCGTATTTGCAATGAAGATCTGGAGACATTATTTATTGGGTGAGAAGTTCGAACTATATACTGACCATCAATCTTTAAAGTGCTTGTTCACCCAGAAAGATCTGAATATGTTGCAGCAGCGTTGGTTAGAATTTCTCATAGCTTATGATCTAGATATTTTATATACTCTGGGGAAAACCAATGTTGTAGCTGATGCGCTCAGCAGGAAGAATGTGATCATCACCAGTATTATCATTACACCATCGTTGATTGATAAAATAGCTATTCTTAAGAAAGACGATAGTTTTGTTAAAGAAATGATCAAAAGAATTCAAAGGGGCGAAGTCTCCAGTTCCCAATTGGATAGCGCAGGAGTTCTGAGACTGAAAGGAAGAATTTGTGTTCCCGACAACCTTGAGCTCAAAAGAGAAGTAATGGACGAAAGACACAATTCCAAACTAAGTATCCGTCCAGGGGATAGCAAAATGTACAATGACCTCAAGCGAACTTTCAGGTGGAAGGCAATGAAAAGAGATATCTCTATGTATGTTAGCCGGTGTTCCACCTGTCAGCAGGTCAAAAGCGATCAGCAGAAACTCGCTGGATTGTTACAACCTTTGGAAATTCCAGGTGGAAAGTGGGTACTGATTTCTATGGACTTCATAGATGGTTTGCCCAGAACCAGGAATGGAAATGACAGTATTTGGGTGATCGTGGATTGTTTCACGAAGACCGCCAATTTTATACCTGTCAGATCGAACAGAACTGCTCAGAGCCTGGCGCAGATATATTTCAGAGAAATTGTTAAACTTCATGGAGTTCCCATGAGCATCGTTAGTGCTCATGACCCGATTTTTTCTAGTAAATTCTGGGAAGCATTCCAAGCAGAATTGGGAATGAAACTGAACTTAAGCACCGCATATCATCCTCAAGCAGATGGTCAGACTGAGAGGGTGAACCGTATCCTAGAAGATTTGTTGCGGGCTTGTATTATTGATTTTGGCGGATCATGGGAAGACCACTTGCATTTGGCCGAATTCTCATATAACAACAGCTACCAGGCGAGCCTGAAAATGTCTCCATTTGAAGTATTGTATGGTAGACCATGCCGATCCTCTGCTTGTTGGGTGGAACCTGGTAATAGACTTGTATTGGGGCCAGATATGATTCGCGATGCTGCAGATAAAGTCGACTTTGTTAAGAAACGATTACTAGCCGCTCAAAGCCGACAAAAGAGCTATGCAGATAAGAGAAGAAGAGATATATCATTCGCTGTTGGCGACTATGTTTATTTGAAGGTATCCCCGATGAGAGGTGTCATCCGATTCGGTAAAACAGTGAAATTGGCATCCAAGTTTATTAGTCTGTTTCCTATTCTAGAACGGATTGGAACTCTCGCTTATAGGGTTCAATTACTAGACTGGTTGCCTGGAGTACATGATGTGTTTCACGTATCTCAACTTCGAAAGCATGTACATGATCCAGATTTGGTTGTGGAAGAAGCAGCGCAATGGGATTTGGAAATTACTCCAGAATTGGCTATGAGAAGAGAGCCGATCAAGATTATTGGCAAAGAAACCAAAGAGCTGAGGAACAAGAAGGTTCACTTAGTCAAAGTGCAATGGAGTGGAGATCCGCGAGACTGTACTTGGGAAACTGAGGAAAGCATTAAGCAAGCCTATCCCGATTGCAGGGTGGATGTCTCTGAGTAACTCCGGTGCAAGGTACATTTACCATATTTTGCATTTCCATTTTGTTCTCTACTTGGTCGTTGTTTCCTTTTCATGGATGTATAATTTTAATCATATAGTCTGAATGATTTAAAAGAGAATATGAATTAATCATTGTATTTTTGAAAACTTAAAAATAAATTGATTGTTGTTTGTGTTGTGTGGTTGAGAATTTGATTAATTAAATTATTGGAATAATAATTAATTTAATCAATAAGAGAATGAATGGTAGATTTATTCAATTAAATCAAGTATTGAACTAATTAGGAAATAGATAGAAATATATATACATATGCATTTTATATGTTTGAACAGGTAAATGGATTAGTTGTTGAGTAAAGAATTTATTTGCGTGCCCGACAAATAGGTAAACCTTAATGAGTTGGATGCGCAATTTTATTATTATATCAACTCCTGTGAATGCCATTGGATGTGGAGTGCTGGGTGTTCTGTGTGTAATTAATGAATGTCGCCATAGGATAGTAACAATTAATTTTAAACTACACTGCATGGCACACTTTTTGAAGATAGGCATACTTCATCATATACCACATAAGCATTTGGAGCTTGTATGACGAGGTTGAAGATTTACCATACGAGCGAGAGGCTTGTATGGCGATGACTATATTTTACAGGTTGAACTGATGACTGATATGGACCATATAAAATGTAACGGTAAATTGCAAGATTAATATAAAAAAACCACACGGGTCTGGAGATGACAATAAACACGTCCCTCTGGTCATTAAGGCATAAAAACCATTTATAGGGTGACGAGAATTTATTCTCTGGAGTTATGATCTATACACACTCCCCTGTGGACACCGGAATATATCACTATAAATATGTGCATGCTTATTAGGATTTATTGGGTACCTAATACGGCCCAATAAATTTCCAAACCCCTCCCTGTACAAAGGAGGTTATGGCGAATTTTTTCGAAAATTTAGGGTGCTAGCCAAATTTTTGAAGAATTTGAAAATTCTTAGAAACTGAAAAGTTGAAGAATGGAAGCCAGATTGAAAGTAGAGTTGGTTAATTAAACCACTTTCTACTTTGTTCCTTTTCGGGGACGAAAAGTTTTAAGTGGGGGAGATTGTAACAACCTGGAAAATCTGAACCAGTTTAAAAATTTTAAATTGGCTATTTTAGTGGATTTTAAATATTTAAAATAAATATTTTAAATAATAACGATGAAAAGTATGTTTGAATTGATGTTTGAAAATAAATATAATTATTTTAAATTATAAACAAGGCCTGAAATGGCGCGGCAGTTTCAAAATTTCAATTCAAACTTTGACTGACTATACCGGGTGCAAAATAAAACGAATTTTAGTGAAACCAAAAATATTTAAATCTGTTTATGAATATCTTTCTCACGAATCTAAAAAATCGAAGTTTCATAGCGGGAGTCAAAATTTATGGCCAAATGAATTTTCAGAAAGGTCGCTATAGAGAATATATCGCCCTTGAAAATAGACATTTTGCAAACGACCTCAGAATTCGAAGAAACCACTTTTGTTGGATCCGAGATGTCAAATTATTGCTAGGTTTAAAATTCCATAATTTTTGAAGTTAATATGTGAGCGTGGCGAAGGAAAATGTGTTTGGTCAATTTTAGTTAAATTGGATCGACCAGAAAATGGCCATTTTTCAAACGGTCTCAGAATTCGACGAAACTAGTTTTGTTGGGACCGTATCGTCTAAACATAGCTAGATTTATTTTTCGGGAATTTTTAGAATTAGTATGTGGCCCCGACAAATTGAAATGTACGTTCAAATCAAATATTGAATGTTTTATATTTTAATTTGAAGGAAAACTGACTGAAACAGTCGAATGGGCCTACGAAACATATCCCATTGTGTTCGGAATGGGGGTATTTAGCTAGGGACGACAGTCGTTGGGGTTGGATTGGAGTTCGTGAGTGGAAGGGGGTATTTTCGGATTTTATAAAAATATATATAAAAAAAAGGGAGCCAATCATTCACTTTCTCTCTCTACCCGCCTTCTTCCCCGATGCCCCTGAAACCCGACGGTGGAATTCATCCCGTGCTTCCCTCCTCCTTTTCTCTTCCATCTCTCAACGAAACCACACCCTCCTTTGGAACTTTTTGAAGATTGAAGTCCCCTCTTCAAATCCGTATAAGCCTTGCCCCTCCTCGTCACGTCGTTCGAGAGATCCACCTCCGCAAACATCAGCCGTTCGCGCCCTGATTCCTCTACCACCGCTGCACCGAGTTCTCCGTGACCACCACCCTCAGGTGCGGTTTTCCAAGCTCTACGACGTGCAACAGTCCGATCGTCTTCAAGCGCCTCGGATTTCACGAAATACTTAAACCTAGTTTTGAAGAAAACAGAAAGGTAACGACTGTTTTAATTTTAAACTGTTTGATAGCACTTTAAAGCGCTACGGTTTATGATTTTACAATAAAAATCATATCTTTATCGTTTGTGGTCCAAATTCAGTGAAACAAGAGACGCCGGGACCGTGTGGACGTCTTCTACATTTTAGAAGAGACCGCATATTTTTCTGAGCCTTCTGCAATTTTTGGAGGAGTGGAACCCAATGTGAGATTTCTAAATTATAAACGATATGGAAAACAACGATGTATAAACTATATAGTCAATGTATGAGTTATATAAGCGTTGTACACCACATGTATAAGCGTTGTATAAGTTGTATGTTCGATGTATAAGTTATATATGCGTTGTATAAATAACATATGCGTTGAAATAAATTGAAATGATATTGAAATGAAATCGAAATATATTTATATACGAATATATATATATTATACTCCCCTCGTCCACAGACCATGGAAGATATATATTGGTTGTGATATTGTTTGGATTATTGGTTGATGTGAAATTTGGTGAATATCATGAATGGTTGATTTGAAATGATTGATTGTGATTGAAATCCCAATAGGATTAGTATATGGGAAAAATTCATCTGCGTACGAACTAGATATTGAAAATCCCCTTTGTCAAAAACCGCGAGGTTTTAAGGTATGGCGAGGAGCCGTACTAGGGACGGTGCCGGTTTTAACTACCCTACCGTTATGCTGCCGAAATTTTCAATAATATTCATGTGTTAGAATAATTGTTATGTGTTGAAACTATATTCATGTGTTGAATAGAAATTCATGTGTTGAATAGAAATTCATGTGTTGAATGAAGCTCATGTGTTGAATAAATTCTTTGAAATATAAAAATAATATTTTTACCTTATATATAAACTATATAAAATAATCGCGTTTTGAAATAAATTGTTTTACAATAAAAATCACATTTTTATTATATATATAAACTATAGAAAATATTCGTGTGTTGAATAGAAATTCATGTGTTGAATAGAAATTCATGTGTTGAATAGAAATTCATGTGTTGAATGAAGCTCATGTGTTGAATAAATTCTTTGAAAGAGAAAATATACATTTTTATTATATATATCAACTATAGAAAATATTCATGTGTCGAATAAAGGAATAGAACGATAAAAACCATATGTTTATCGTGTGTGTGTGAAGTCAAAAACATTCATGTGTTGAATATATAGATTGAACAATAAAATCTACATTTTTATTGTGAATATGAAGTGCTAAAAATATTCATGTGTTGAATAAATATTTTTGATGATAAAAATGACATTTTTTTTTATCAAATATATGAAATGAACATAGTCTTGAAATCGAAGAAAGGATTATATTTATATATATATAAATGTAATTAAAATAAATCGAATAACGAAGCTGCAGTTCGTGTTTTGAAACCGTGGTTTCAAACGATTATTGCGGGAGATCCAACCATCAAATTTTCCCGAAACCGAAACCGTTGGGTTCGCTTTGGAAATATCTTTCCAACGACACCCACTTTGTGAAGATCCAACGGTTGGATTGTCTGGAATGTTTAATTCAAATTTGAAGAAAAACGGCGCCAGAATCGATTATATATATATAAATATAATTAAATTAAATCGAATAACGACGCTGCAGTTCGTATTTTGAAATCGTAACTTCAAACGATTATACTGGGAGATCCGACCGTCGGATTTTCCCAAAACTGGAACCGTTTGATTTGTTTTGAAAAGATCTTTCTAATGATATAAAATTTGTGAAGATCCAACGGTTACATTTTCAGATATATGTAAATCAAATCTAAAGAAAAACAGCGCCACGGCCGCGTTATGGCCTAAAGAGTCATTTGAATAAATTGGCTATTTTTAAATAAATAAAAATAGCGATAAATCATGATAAAATCTTATAAACGATATGGAATGGAAATAAACTGAATTTTCTCGGTTTATGTGATATTTGATGGTTGAATGTGTTTGGCGTGAAAATTTCATTAAAGAACAGAATTAGTGATATCGAATAATTTAACCATTGAAATGAATTGATTTGAAATTCTAAATGTACGTGAATTATTTGAAAAGGCCGAGTTAATTCTCATTTCAAATATTTGATCGACGATTTAAAGTCGAAGATATGAAGACGGTGCAAGACCGATGATCTTCACGTCGAATGGAGGGGTGCTACTGATGCTCATGATAGGAGTAGCTACCTTGAAGGGGCTGAAGTGGTAGCCGTCCGGACGTACTTGTTGATTGTACGGATATGCGAGGTATTGAGTGCCTCCGGTTTCGTTCAGACCTAGAACGAACTTGTAAATGGACTGTGTGTCTGACACTGGATTTTGTTCTGTGCTGATTGATCTCTATTAAATATATATCTGTTTGGCGGTGGAGAATTTATTCTCTTGCTTAACGCCCTTCTCTGAGACGTACGAGCTCAGGGTTTATATATCGATAGGAATCAGTCGCATGGAGTGAATTTCCTGTGTGGCGTGCCTAAGTGGCAGATGATCAAGGTTTCTGTTGACAAGCAAAGTCTTGTGGTTGATGATCAAAGCACGGCATGTGTGGCGTAGCTTTGTGTATAACATGAATTCGCGGGCCTCACACCCCGGTATGGACCAGAAACGGGAGAGGACTTCAGGGAGGACATGCGTTTCCTTCTAGCTAGGGTGGTGTCAGTGACCTACCAGCCCTGACATTTATATTACTTTCACCTGTGTGGTTGTTGCTGTTGCGAGGCGCCTGGGATATATCGGTGACTATGTGGAGCCGATGGAGTCGTAGGACTCATTTACGCCCCAAAGGGCGGGGAAATGCAGTGTTCATGGTTTAAGTTTAATCCACATCGAGTGGACCGGCCCTGACGCTCCAAGGCTTGCCTGCACGCTTGCCTGAGACATGGTAGGCTTGATTGTCTCGAAGCGGTGAGGACAATCCCTGGCCTCGGTTCATGACGAAATCCAATCTCTTAATACGACATCATGCGGTTTTGATTGTATACTTATATATGGCGACATTGTGGTATGGGACATTAATGCCGTCTATGATTTATAGTTATGATTGAAATTGTTTTTGAAACATATAAACACTAACAATAATATCAAATGATTTGTTTTGCTCGTATCAAGAATATTTTGGCCATTATAAGGTAAAACTCTATCCTCTGGTTTGTGTTGCATTGTGTGATGGGAACTGAGTCTTATAATGGCTTCATTTTTATGAAAAGCATTGCGATGTTTGAAAGATTTATTTGGTTTAAAGCACTGGCAATCCAATGGAGTAAACCCGTTCTGCGTTAGCGGCATGGTCCCGTGATTAGCCGTATTGTAAAAGTGTTAAGTAGATTTCTCATACCAGTCCCATGACTGACTCGTAGTTTGTTTCACTTGCAAACTCGGGTGCCCTTATTTCTACATGGGCAGCCTTGTATTCAGGTTTTAGCAGGCTCTTTCTGGATAGCTGGAGCTGAAGATGGATTCTATCATTTATCTCTTTTTATGCTGTTCAGCTCCTGTTGTACATATTATGTTTGTTTTCCGCTGTAGACATTTATGTATAGCTGAACTGTATTTGTACTAAGTATGATCCTATATACTGTGTAACTCTGATGATTATGTTTATCCAGTGTATTCTATTGTACATTATCTGGTGTATATATTTATTTCTGTTCTGCTATTATCTGTTTATGTGTTATATTCCAAAGATTACCTGCGCCACCGTCCTATCGGGGTTTGGGTCGTCATAGATCCCGCTTACAAGACCGTGTAGACTTTCAGACCCCTCGCTCATATTCTAATCCTATGCTCAAAACACTAGACTGGTCTATATCCCCTAGACTAGATTTTCCCCTAGTTTTACAGACTCTAGTAAACTGCCTAGTTTTACAGACGAAACTAGGAAACCACCTAGATTTTACAGAATCTACCAACTGTCAATTAAACCCTTAATTGAATCCCTAGATTTTACAGACTCTAGAACTGTTCAGAATGGTTTACAAATAAAAATGAAAATACAACACAAAAACAAAACCCTAGAATTAAAAAGGAATTTAAATTATCCCTTTATCTTCAATTTGGCCAGCTCACTTAGAAAAAGACTCCACCCTTTTGTTCACTTTATTTATGATCTCCTTCCTCTTTTTCTCTGTAATGAAAAATGGCGACTGCGTTGGGAAATTTCTAGGGTTTCTCTTTGAAATCCAAATTGAATCTCGGTTGCTTGAATTGCTGAGAAGATGTAATCTCGGATGAGCTTCAAGTAATGTTGTTCTCAGATGCTTCGATTACTTGCTCAATCGATTTGGAGATTGATCGGATCCCTTTGGAAATAGTGAGTTTTTCTAAATTTATTTTATGCTTGAAATTGTTGTTCTGTGGATTCAATTATTGATGCTTGTGATGTATTGGTAATATAAATAGGATTATAAATCTCTGATTTCGATTTAAATGGCCTGACTTGATTTGCATAGCTCGATTTCCACTTTTGAATTGCTTGGCTATTAATGATTTGTGTGACTGTTATGATGCATTTAGACTTGTTTTCGATCTTTAATGAATCTGGAATATCCCCTTGCGTGATTTTCTCTTTTGCCTGAATTCTGAGAATTTGATTTTGAAATGTTGCCTTTTATTGTGAATTAAATCGACCTCTTAAATAAATGAAGACTTGATTTCTGGAAACAATTCTTGACACTTTCAAAATTTGTGTTGAGTATTTATGGAAAGAATAACTTCTTGCATATTGATTTCCTACAGCATTAAGCTTGTCCCTTGCGTGATTTTTTAAATTATGGCAAGAAAAAATCTTCCTGAACATTTATTCCTTGCCATAGCCTTGTTCTTGTTTAATTGACTTCTTGGCACATATACTGTTGAAAGCTTGGAAACATTTATGCCTTAAAACAATATTGATTTCTTGCCAAATATTTTGACTTAAACTTTGCCTAAGTCTGTTCATTGATTTTTTGATGATCCTTGCATGATTTGTGCACTTCCATGTTTAGATTCACCTTTGTTTCCATTGTCCATCCTTGGAACAATTGCACTCATCACAATCAAATTACCCCCGATATGTAACATATATTGCTGAAAAGATTTGGGATTGCAATTCTCCATTTATACTTGCATGCGAATTTGGCCTGAACCATTTGGCACTGTGCATATCATGTAAACCATCCTGCTCTTGAATTTTACATCTGATTCGTTGTACCATCCTTGCTTCACTTGATACACTTGTCCCATTCATGCTTCACTGTGTTGTATTATCTTGGTTGCTTGACTATAGTTACACCAGTATATGCTTACTTGTTTGCTGTACATTTGAATACCATTGTCTGGACCAGACCATTGTGCACCAGCAACTGTAAATATATTCATGTCCCTGCTTGCATGAAAAATTCTTACATCCCTGTGCATATGTTTTGATTGAAGAGCTGCTTGTTTCACCACACTATACATGCATGTATCATTTGCATACTATGCTGTTTTTACCATTTGCATGCACATATTAAGACTGTATACATGTTTCACACTCTCTTGCCATTCGTGTTTGAAATCTGGTCTTGGCTTGACTTAACTTGAATTCATGTTGTCCATGCTGACTTGGTGCTATGTGCACCACTTGCATCACTGTCCCATGTATATGATGCACCGTTTTGTCACCAATTTCTTTATGGCTGCACCATGATCATTATGAGTTTGCTATGCTCATCCAGTTGCTTGTTGTTGCCTTATGGAATCACCATGTGTAAATGCTTCACTTGAAATGTACCCATCTGCACCATGTATATATTTGCTGCATACCCTTTTGACATGTGCTCGACCACATTTGCTTGCCAAAACTTGATGTTGTCCATGAACATGCTAAGCCATGTGCAGTTTGAGATTGAGTAGAGTTTGTGGCACATGCTTGGTTTATACATGGCTCGGTCATGTCTGAATTTGCTGCCTTGTTGCACTGAGTCGAGTTAGTCCACGTGGTTGCTCCTCAGTTGCATACTGGATTGGCGAGGTAGTGCACACGTGTATATATAATATATATATATATATAATATATATATATACGTGTGTATATGCAACCATCTAGAAAATATTCTTATCCCTGCACTTAAATATTTTGTATATACACTGACTGCCTTGTGATATTTACAGTGTATCACTATGAATATCACGAGCTGTCTAGACACCGGTTGATGGATTAATAATTCAGATCAAGCCATGAAAAATGATGAGAAACACACCAGAAAACCGAGGCAAATAAAGTTTTAAAAATAAAAATTATATTCGCATGTATTCAGTTTCATTTCTATTACAGTGTACTGTGTGTGTGTTTCATGTGACAGGTAAACAGATGATGACTAGACTGACTGTGAGTTGTGAAGACAGAAGGCAAAAGATAGAAGATGAAGCAGAGTGTCAGTGTATGTGTCAATGAGAATTAGTGAGAAACTGTGTATGAAAATGAATGTGAATTGAATTGTATATCAGTGATGTGTTCAAATAGTGGAGTTATAAATTTGTACTGTTTACATGTTGAAATAAAATATTATATTTAAATAAAATACTGTGTGAATATTTAAATTTCTATACGGTCGTATTATATTTAAATATAAATATTATATTCCTGTCTCTGATGTATATATGATACAGTACAATAACAAACACGTTTATAATAATATATATTTGGTTGTTATCATCAAACAAAAATCATATAATTGTGTATACAACAAATACAAATTTTATTTGAAAACCTTTTAAAAATATGATGCATACATCCTAAATATACTCGCAATTTCTACATGAATGCAATAACTTTAGAATCAAAAACACTTTTTCATCCAATTTTTCCTACACTCTTGTAGAGCAAGCGCGTGGTTAATCCTATTTTTCCTACACTCTTGCAGAGCAAGAGCATGGTTCATCCAATTTTTACATCCTAACCGTACCAACCAGCTTTAAATTTGTGAACTATAGAAAAGTCCAATTTTTGAATTCGATTACTTATGTTAGAAAGAGGTAGAAAATGAAAAATTACATATTTTCCATCCACTTTAACGTAACCTTTTCCCCATACTTGGAAAACATAATTGCTAATTTTACAAAAATTCCAGTTTTCTATTCTAAGCACGGTTTGCATAAGAAAAATTTATTTTCAGTTTTCCAAACTTACTTTGGAAGAATTCATTTTTCTTTATTGTTCTTTATTTTGTAGTTGTCATCATTGTTTGTTTTCTTTTAGCTATATCATTACCTTTCCTTGGCTTATTTAACTTAATCCACAGATCAAAACTTAATTTTAAATAAGTCTTCTTATTCTTTCAAAACTAAAATAGGTAAACAAGCACACTACAAAGCTACTACCAAGGGCTAAGAATTCTAGGACCATGTCCCCGCTGAAAAAGAAAAGTCCAAACCACATTATCTAAACACTAGCCCTCTACCATCTACTTGTCACAACTAGTCCTTATTGTGTACTAACGGTCTTTTCCAAGCAACAACCTAATCTTTATAGGGCTTAAAAACTCTATGGGAATTTACTATTATTACAAAATAATTCTCGCTTTCTACTTTATAGCCTCAAAAATATTCTGTCTTTCCTAGGTACTAGTCCTTACCTACTCCATGATTTAAATACGTGGTTTGGCTTTATCATATTTTTTTCAAGAATTAAAAGCTTCAAAATTTTATTTTTCTTCATTAAAACTTATTTTTTCCAAACCAAAAAAAAGACATCTCATTAAAAAACAAAAACTTTTTTTGTCAAATCATAAAAACTGGAGTAGACAGGGACAACTTTTTCACAATAGCTCATTTTTATTACGCTAGTACAATTACTTACAACTAGATGCTAATTTCTAAACTTATCCCAAACATGTGCTGTATTCAAAAAATTTAACAACTTATTTTGTCCACCCCCAAAGTTTTATGTCAAGATAATTGTCAAAAATTTATGTCAAAGGAATAGAGATTTTCAAAATTTTCCTTACTAAAAATTTTAGTTTTTAAACAAAATTCAATCTTTTCTATGTTCTCTTGTTTAGTTCTTTCATACTTTATAGCTTAAGAACTAGCAAAGCTATACATGCTCTATAATGTACACATTTTTCTGAAAGAATTCATTTGAGAAAAAATTTCATAAAAAATAACCATTTTCAAAATATACCCTATTTATTTATTTCCAAAACTTAATATGCACTTTTCAAATATGTTTCTTACATAATTTTTTCAAATGTCAAAAATACCTCTTTTTGTTTTAAAAATTGTTTCTACACAATTTAGATAGTACATATTTTAAAATTGTATACTTTTAAGGTCAAAACTTGAAAAACACTATAAACTATCACCCAAAAGCTTTTAAAATTTCAAGTTCATAAAAGTTAACAATGGGGCTAAACTCAAAGTGGGTTTCTAACTTACTTAGACTTTCCTAAATATTCAACAAAGTCATTTCTCTCAAACATATATATTCCTAGTCCATTTTCCTTTTTACTCTTTCTCAAATTTATAAGGCTCTACTACCTAACCCATTATCCAAAATACTAAGGGTGCGTTTGATTTTGAACAGAAAGGGGTATGTGGAAGGGGTATTTAAAAGGGGCTGGGGAAAGGGAAAGTTGATGAGAGAGGTATATGTTTTTATTTTAACAGGAAGGGGCACACGAAAGGGGTAAAAGGGGTGTAAATGGGGTAAGAAAGGGTAAAGAACGAACGGGGCAAAGTGGAAGGTTCATTTCCAGCGTTCAGTTCGGAAGGGGTAAAGTGGTGGGTCCCGTGTCGACGCGTCGGACGCGTCCGACGCATTCGACGCAGACGCGAACTTTTTTTGCCCCTTCCGAAAATCAAACGCTACCTAACATTTCATATACTAACATATGAGATCCATCTTTTTCCATTACAAAACACATTGTGTACTTTTCACCCAAACCACCTAAGGGCCTCTTATTCTCAAATTTCCATAACCATTTCTTTAGTGTATATAATTGATATCCTAACTCTTTCCATGTGTCATTCTTCCTGTTTAGTGGGTTCGTTGATGGATCTAGGTGTCTATATATAATATATTCATATTTATAAAAATACAAATACATTCACTCACTATCGGTAGAGGAATCCTAAACCTGAGCTATGATACCAAATGTAACAACCCGAATTTCGACAAACCAAATTTTTTTCAAAAATCTCGATCTATCGAAGCTCGAGCTGGCTTGTCTGCTATACTGCAGAAAAGACAAAGATAATAAATCATAGCTCGATAAAATAAATCACAGCGGAATAGATAAAATATAATAATCAAATATAGCCTTACTAAAATAATAACATTGCCTAGCAAGTGTCCAAAGGCTACCAAATCTCTGCCATAAATCTAACATGCGAGTATGTTATAATGAAGGGGTCAAAACACAAAGTTCTGGTGAGAGTACAAATTATACATTCTGAAAGAACCCTACATACACCATTCAGTTACGTTTTCTTAATTATTAGGTTATTTGGGTTAACAGCACTCAAGGCTCTGCACTCACGTCGAACTCATCTACTCCCCAATAGATTAAACCTATTATAGTATATATGTAGCTATACCCAACATCTCAAGGTACTCCCTACAGTACCCTCCTCGTACGGTCTCCACCGTCACACCATGGAAGCATTCACAACCTTCATCCTACGCCTAATCTCGTACGGAAATCTATATCATTACGCTACGTAATCGCATAGAACCACCATCGATATGCCACGTAAGCGTATAGATCCTTGTATCTGAACTCCTTGCTCTAATCACATCTCAACACCGAGTAATGTCCTAATGTCTACAATACACCACCCAATGCGTGTATCTAGACCCTCACATCAACGTACTGCGTATTATAACCCGAGTCCCGCAATAGGGATGCATCCAATGCATGGAACTCAGTCAGGATCTTTCAATATTTGTAAAGGACATCTTCAATAGGCCTACAATAAAAATATTCATATATGGTATGTCTCTTTTCACGGTATCTATGGCCTCACCCTGGAACCTCCCTCAATTAATGAAAGACTACATCAAGAGCTAATGACATGCCCCTAACAATCAATCTAGCATCCAATTTGGCTTGTCCCTCACCAATGCCTCGATAGAGAAAGTACATTGTATGTTGGTTTAGCTCTTAGTTTGTCTGCATTCCAATGACTGCTAACCAACCTCCTCCACGAGTGAGGCAAATCGCTGAATCACCCAATGTTATCTGCCATACCCTTTTGACTGCCACATCATAGTTGCAGTCAAGATATACTCGTCGAATGGTAACGTACAGACAACACCTCTGTGGGTACAACTCGAAGACTACAACAGAGGACCATCACGGAGCTACGACATCCCGTAGAATCCCGTGCCTCCCACTAGTCCTGTAGAATAATCAGTTGAACGTGCTCCTCTCGTGTCTTCAAACACCATGATGATCTACCTTGTTGGGTTCATCATCTCCGTACGTACAGACTGGTTCCAGCGCATCACGCTGTTGGATCTAGGTTAACCCTAAAGATGGGGTGAATATGGTTTATTATAAATTAAAAGTAAAAACAAACACAGAATAATAAAGATATTGCAGAAAAGATAAATCACACAAAAAAATTACCCAGCTTCGGCAAGACCCTGCCTACTGCTGCATTCCCAAGATTTCTACTTGGTATTAAAACAGATTCCCGCTTACAAGACCCTGTAAACTCGCAAACCCTGCTACTGCTCTAATCCTACGCTCAAAATCTTGACACAACTTAAAATCCTAAGTTGTGATTTTTCTTAACTATAAAATACTATAGCTAAAGATCCCTAGTTTAGAAAACTAGTAAACATATTAATATGTTTACAACAAAAATTAAAAACAACTCAAAAAACTAGAAAACAAAAACCCTTCAAAAAATAAAACACTTATAAAAGAAATTGGCTCCCCTTTGTATTTCTTTGTCACTTGTGATATTCTAACGACTTCTTTTAAATGGTGCCTTAAGAATTTCGTGAACTAGGGTTTTTCAATCGGCTCCAAATCGTTGCTGATGAATCGATTTGACTTCAGGAATTCTTCGAATTGATGGACACTGATAGAATTCACGATCTCGAACCCCAATCTCTCGCTCGATTTAACACAATATGATCTCTAATTTTTGTTTGAATACTTGAATTGTTTTCTGCGGATTGGGATAGTATTGCCAATGAGGAAGAGGGTGTTTATATAGTGTTTTCAACCCCTAGAATCTATGATTTCGATTACGACGTGCCATATATGATTTTGTGAATTTTGGAAACCATAGATTTTTTATTGCCCTTGAAATCGCACATGTGTATTTCTGGAAAAAATTTGAATTGCGAATTGATTTATTTCCAGAACTTGTTCTTCGATTTCATTGATGAATGCTTTCCCGAATCTTTTGATACACCTGGTCGAGTTTCTGTACCTCTATGAATTTGAAGAAAAAAATTAACTTGCCAAATATTTGTCCTGCGAATGCAAGATTAATTTGTTTCCATTTCAGATAATTAAAGGAGGAAAGATTTTCCTTTTATTCGAACTGTTGTGACCCATCATGTTCATGGATATATAAATTCATTCTTTTAGAAACAAAATCAATTTTGAAAAAAAAAATCCTTTTTAGAACCATTTGGATGACTGTTGCTTGTGTTATCACTTAAACTCTTTGTTGTGGCTTGGCATGATCATTTCAGAATATTCATTTGGTACACAATTTATTTATTTTTAAGATGGGTAAATTTTTTATTATGGCTTCACAGCCCAGAAAGAAAAAGGCCAAAACAACCTTTGCAAATACAAACACAACCTCTTCGTCCGTACCCAAGCTCATGAAAGTCAAAGCAAATCTAACACATAAAAATACAAAGCCACCATTTCAATGAATTATTCTAAAAAGTACTTCCTCTTGAAAGTTCTTCATCTCGCTTCGTAATCTAAAAATTAGGTCATGGCGGGCAATTATTATTATCCTCGAATCGGCTTCCTCCCACTTCATCCCTCAGATCTGCCGCTAGCAACGCTGCTATTACTGGTTCCTGGCTATCAGTAAGTCTTCTGTGTCTGATTCTCTTTGTCGGTACTCTCACATCCACCCCATTCAAGTACCTAACTTTGTTTGGGTTTTGTGTTGTTTATCTAAAAATCCTGGCATTCCGCTCCCTCTAAATCGTCCAAACAGTGTTGGTGAGAACAATCTTATAGTGTTTGGCTTCGTAGTTTACCAGCTTCCCTCTAACTTTCAAGTAATCAATGCATGTTGTAAGGTTGTAGCCACTGTTGCTGATGTCCAGTTTATCCATGCAATTATCCCATATTTTCCTAGAAAACTCGCATTCAAAGAACAAGTGTTGATGCGTTTCCACTTCATTACCGCATAGAATACACATGTTTTCCTGAATGATCCCCCATGTCATAAGTCTGTCTTTAGTAGGTAAGCGATTAAGTATTGCTTTATAAGTAGTGGCAGCCATTTTAGGGCGGTTAACCCTATCCCAAATGAAGTCATGCCATTCCTTAATCTGGTGTTTAAACCTAATTTCCTTCCAAGCTGATCGAGTAGTAAATTCTTTGTTATGTTTCCACGACTATATGTCTTCTTCTCTGTTATAAACAGGGGCATGTACTCAATTTTAGCTTTTAAGTCTGCACTACACAGTAAACTGTTGCAATTCCATTTGTTAGCGATAATTAAATCATCCACTGATTTATTTGGGTACCCATATGCTGAATATGTGTCCCAACCTAATACTTCCACCAATGACTTACCATCAATCCATGGATCCTTCCATAAGTACGTCTCTTTTCCTTTGGCTATCTCTTTCATACAAGTGTTGGCCAGTTTGTCTCTAATTCTGAGGATAGTCTTTCATGTGGGAGAAGCATTGTTATCAGAGTGTAATTGCCAGAAGTTACCCTTCAAATATCTGCTTCTCATCCACTTAGCCCACATCCCACTTGAGTTAATGATTTTCCACCCCTGCTTCACTGTAAAATCTTCTCTCATTTCTCTGAGGTTGCATAGACATACCCCCCCTTCCTGTTTGGTCCTACACAATTCTAAATACTTTATGTTATGCATGTTGCCTTTCCAAATGAACTCTGCACACACTTTTTCTATCTTATCAATAGATGCATCAGGTAATTGGAAGGTTTGTAACCAGAAATTCACTTTAGATTGAATGACTGTGTGTACAAGCTCTACTCTTCCTGCAAATGATAACAAATTTGAGCTCCATCCTTGTAATTTATCCCTTATCTTCGTAATGAGTTCAGCACACTCTGCATTAGTGATTTTATTAGTAGATAATGGCACCCCAAGGTATTTAACTAGTAAATTTCCTTCTTGTACTTTTAGCACTTCTAGTACTTTAACTTTCTTCGTGTTGAACTTGTTGAAGTAACATTTGGTTTTGAGTTCATTAACCTTTATGCCAGCATACTTCTCCAATTCACCAAATATTCTATTGATAGTTGTGGCTTCCACTTTAGATGATCGTATGCAAAATATCAAATCGTTAGCATATAGAAGGTGGCTGAGGTGAGGTTGGAAGTCATAGATAGTAGTAATTTCCTTCTTGAAACATGATATTTTCATTTGTAGTGTATAATATTCCATGGCAATAGCGAATAGATAAGGGGAGAGAGGATCCCCTTATCTAATCCCTCTGTTGCTACTTATATCCCCCTTTGGAATGCCATTGACAAGAATAGAGAATGTAGGAGCAGTAATGCATTCTTCAATAAGAGCAGTAATTGTGTTGGGGAATCCCATACTTTGTAGCATATGAATAATGAATTTTCGGTTAAGTTTTTCATACGCTTTACATAAATCCACTTTTAAGCACAATTTATCCGCTCCTTGTTTATTAAAATTTCTGACTAATTCATGTTCCAACAAGGAATTGTCTGAAATACTTCTGCCTTTAATAAATGCGCTTTAGCACTCAGCTATGAAATCTGGCAAAATAAGATCAATTCTGTTGCATATTACTTTGGAAATAATCTTATACACCACGTTACAACATGCAATAGGCCTGTAATCTTCGATTCTCGAAGGATTTTCTTTCTTCAGGACAAGGCAAATGAATGCGTGATTTATTTCTTTAAGAATTCTGCTAGTTCGAAATACTTCCTGAATTGCACTAGCAACATGTGGTTTTAGACGTTCCCAGTGCCTTCGAAAGAACTCGGAGCTCATGCCGTCGGGACCGGGGATAGCATCCAAATGAATGATGTCCAGACCACTCCAAACTTATTCAATAGTGACTGATCGCATTAGTTTTGATTCCCAGCGGCATTCAGCAGCCGCCGGCAGTTGATGTTGGGTAAGTCACTTTCATTATGGCCATTATACATCTCGGAATAGTATTTAACTGCCTCCTCATGTTAGACATTAAGTTTTTTCTAATAGACATTTTTGTATAAAAGAATTTAGTGCATTCGTCCCCTTTAGTGATCCACCATTCTTTAGCTTTTTGTTTGAGTTCAACTGCCTTGATTTTGAGTGCATCTTTTAGTTGCCATTGCAAGCTGTAGTATTCTCTCCATCAATCATCTTCCTCATTGTCTTCGTCAAGTTTAGTCAAAATCTCTTCGCATTGATTCTGTAGTGCAGTAATATTGTCTTGTTCTTTAGGTCATATTCGATTCCACTCCTTCAGTCTAGCTTTAGCCGTTTTAATCATGTGTGAGTTTATAGATGCAGGTCCCTTCCACATGTGTCATCTCATTAATATGAACAACTTCATCATAGCCTTGCAACTGTGGCCACGAATTACAGTATCGAAATGGCTTACCTTTTGCAGTTACACTTTTCTCAGTTAGCATGACATGAAGGGGACTGTGATCACAAGTTGAATTAGGCAGAATGTTAACCAAAATCTCTGAGAACGTGTTAATGCAGTCAGCATTTACTAACACTCTATCCAATTTACATGAAATTTTCTTACAATCCCCACTTCTCCATGTATATTTCAGGCCTTTATGGATAGGCTCCAACAAACCTGTCGCAACCACGCATGCATTGAATTCTGCTATCTGGGATACTCTCAGCGTACGTCCTCCCTTTTTTCATGACTTTTGAGCACTGCAGTGAATTTGGTACACACACACACACACACACACACACACATATATATATATATATATATATATGCGTGTGTACACACAAGTGTGTGTGTATGTGTGTGTGTATATATATATCAATACTGCATCTTTGTTCATGGAGTATGACTCCATTTACTTGCACTATGTTGACCTATATATGCTTGCTGCTCTAGTCACTTGACATCCTTGCTCACTTGCATGCATACTTGTCATCATGTATTCGAGCTAGTTGACACTGTGTTGTTCTTGAATGTGTGCACTTGATTTATGGTTGTTGCCATGTTGTGTACACCAGAATTCGCCCCATGTTTGTTTGCACTTCCGGTCGGTTTTGACTTGCTGTACATTTTGGTCACTGACTTGGCTTGTACTTGAACTTTTGGCTGGTGCACTTGCTTTACTAGCTCTGCCTTGAACTTTGACATTGTTGTATCCATTTGTTCTTGTCCATAATCTTGTATTTGCATGATTTGTTGGTATGTTACATGACATTTCTAATCTTGGTTGTCCATTTTGCTATTTTTGGCTGCATGTGTAGTTGCTTTTTCTTGTACATGTGCTTGAAACCAAGTTTGGACTGGTGGAGATGCACACATGTATTTGCTGTGTTGCTGACTCATGACAGACTTGTACTTGAACATTTATATCATGTACCCTGTATATGAGCTGGTTTGATGCATATATTTGCATTTCCACTGTTTTGATCTGAATAAGTTTGGGCTGTTGCAATTCAATGAGTCTGTGCTCCACCATTTTCTCTTGAAGCTGTTACTTGTTTCTTTGTGTCTTGAAAACATGTGCATAAATCATACAAGAAGCCTTGTACTCCCATGTACAAATTCATGTATATATGCACAAATGTGTGTGTGTGTGTGTGTGTGTGTGTATATATATATATATATGTTTGTATATGAGTGACGCTTCACATGTGCTGCTAGAAATATTTTGTGCCAAGATGAATTGAATTTTGACCAAATTGCCCCTGCATACAAAAAGTATGTGTATATACATACACATGTATGTGTATACATGTATTGTGCACAGGAACAACAGTCTACCATGTGATACTTACGGTGGAACACCGTAAATATCACATGCAGTATAGACAGAGATGGATGTATATACATATCAGACCTTGTCAAGAAATATGAACAGAAACACACCAAAAATTCCCAGGCAAATAAAAATTTAAAATAAACTTATATTTTCTCAAAATTATATTTGTTTTGTTTCAGTTTACTCTGTGTGTGTTTCTGTGACAGGTATGCAGGTGAATGGACAAGATCTGAAGTACGGGATGATTCAGTAAGAGTGAATATATATATATGTGTGTGTGTGTGTGTGTGTGTGTTGTGTGTGTGTGTGAGAGAGAGAGAGTGTGTGTGTGTGTGTGTGTGTAACTGAGTGAGAGTGAACTGCGGTGAGGATTAAATGTAACTGAATGTGATAAATGAATGTGTATAAGTGAATACAGAAAAGATGTACTATTCTAATTGTGCAAAATAAAATTTATTACTGAATAATAATTACTTGTGTGAATATTTAAATAATGTGCAGTAGTATTATCAGTAAATAATAATTTTTATTCCTGTATGAGATGAAATATAACATAGTACAAGTTTAAACACATTTATAAAATAAAATATGTTTGTTATCATCAAACAAAAAATCATATATTCAACAATCTCCCGCTTTTGATTTTGACAAATATATACTTAATATTATGAATAAAACAAATGTGTTTGACAGTGAAATATGAGAACTCCTTCTATATATGTTCTCCCCCGCAACAGAACTCCCCTTACAACTGAAAAACACATTTAACAAATTTGTATGAAATATGAGAAACATATAAATCAATTAAACACTTAGCAAATCTGAAGAAAAAAATTCTAGATGTCTGCATACTTATCCAAATCTTAACACTTCTCCCCCTTTTGTTATCATCAAGAGATGGATAGAATTGGAAAATAGCAAAGGATTTGGACTGTAATTATAAATTCAAATCAAGTGACAGAATCATATACCGCAAATCCCAAAATAATCAAACAAAAAATCATAATAAACCATAAGATAAAAACACATTTCACAATTTGGAGGGTAGATTGAAGGGTTAGTAATACATACCCAGGAGGATTTCACATTTTTTTAAAGATCACACTAACCATGCATAGCCTATTAGGACTTTTAAATGGGATTAGACATAGCTTAAAATATAAGTAATCTTTAACTATGCATGACCATATCTAGGTTTTACTAAATGAGGTTAGAGAAACACTTATTATACACAAAATCCCTTTAATATACAAAGCCATAATGGATGATAAAAATATGGTAGAGATAGAGATGGTTGTGAAATAAATTTCTAGATTAATCATATTATGAAATATATTCGATCACACCAGGATTTTTTAAAAAAATCCAACTATCTCATATTCTAAAGTATAATACAGTTACAATTCTATCACAAATTTTCCAAAAACTATTCTTTCCTTAATGGTTTCCAAAAAATGGTTTGATTTTTTAGAAAATGAATTTGATAACAAAAACACCCAAGAAAATTTTAAACAAAATGTAGAGGGGTTAATCAATTTCTATGATCCCCAAATCTAAGCGTAATCTGGAAAATCTGTCTTCAGGAAGGGGTATAGTAAAAATGTCAGCAAGTTGAGATTCAGTTGGAATAAATTCAATACAAATGTCCTCACTAGAAATATGATCTCTAATGAAATGGTGTCTCACATCAAAGTGTTTTGTACGTGAGTGATGGACAGGATTATTTGATTAATCTATTGCACTCTTACTGTCGCATTTCAAAGGTGCTTGCTTGTAGATTAGTCCAAAATCAGAGAGTGTTTGCATCATTCATAAAATTTGTGCACAACAACTCCATAAGGCAATATATTCAGCTTCAGTGGTGGACAATACAACACAATTTTGATTTCGTCTTGAACATAAAACTAGAGAGTGTCCTAACATGAAACAAGTTCCACTAGTGCTTTTCCTATCATTGAGTGAACCTGCATAATCAGCATTAGAAAATCCAACTAAATCAAAATTATCACAAGAGGGGTACCACAAACCAAGTTTTTGTGTGTGCAACAAATATCTCAAGATTCGTTTTGTGGCTTTTAAATGACATTCTTTTGAGTTATACTCAAAACGATCACAGAAACTAACAAAAAACATAATATCGGGTCTAGAAGCAGAGAGATAGAGAAGTGAACCGATTATACCATGATATTTTTTTCTAATCAACAGCAACCATTTTTCATCCTTGTCAAACTTGGTTGTTGGGCTCATTGGTTTTGCATCTTCAACTCCAAATCTTTTCAGCAGCTCCATCACATACTTTGTTTGAGAAATGAAAATTCCTTTGCTGCTTTGCTTTACATGGACCCAACGAAGTACTTCAGTTCACCTACCAAGCTCATCTCAAATTTGTCCTGCATAACTTTTTCAAATTTCTCACACAAAACATCATTAGTAACACCATAAATGATGTCATCAACATAAATCTGAACAATCAAGAAATCATTGCCATCATGTAATAGAAACAGAGTTCTGTCAGTACATCCCTTTTTAAAACCATTTTCCAAAAGATATGTACAGAGATAGTCATGCCAAGCTCTAGGAGCTTGCATAAGACCATATAACGCTTTTTCCAATTTGTACACATGATTTGGAAACTCGTGACTCTCAAAACCAGGGGGTTCAGCAAAAATTTCTTCTTTTAGCTCTCCATTCAGAAAGGCACTCTTAGCATCCATTTGCTTAAGTTTGAAACCTTTTAAACATGCAAAACATAGCAAAATTGTAATTGTTTCTAACCTAGCAACTGGGGCAAACGTTTCATTACAATCAATGTCTTCAATTTGATTGTATCCTTTTGCGACCAACCTAGCTTTGTTTCTAATTACATTTCCAAATTCATCAAGATTATTTTTAAACACCATTTCGTTCCAACAATTGGATAATCATTTGGTCTTGGAACCAATTTCCAGACCTTATTCCTTTCAAACTATTTGAGTTCATCTTGCATTATTAAAATCCAACATTCATCGTTAAGAGCAACATCATAAGAACTGGGTCCAATTTCAAAAATAAAAGCATTGTGAATACAGAAGGCACAAACATTCTTATTGAGAGAGGAATGAGTGTGGACACCTGTTGTTGGACTTCCAATTACCAATTCTGGAGGATGGTTGGGTCTGAATTTCAACTTCTCAACTTCAACTGTTGCTTTTGTGACCACATCCCTGCTAGCTTCAACTTCATGACTTTCCTTTTCACCTTCTTGCACAACACCATCACCTTTTTCCTTTCCATAAGCCATATCTAAGTCTGATTCATCAAATTTTACATTAATGGTTTCAACAATTGTTCTTGATCGCTTACCGAAGATTCTGCAAGCTTTCCATTTGAAGAGTAACCCATTAAGATTCCATCAACAGTTTTCGATTCAAAATTTCCAAGTTGATCTCCTGTGTTAAGAATATAACAAGGGCATCCGAGAACTCTAAAATATGAGATATTAGGCTTTTTATCCGAACATAATTCATAAGCTGTTTTATTAAGCATTGGTCTAATCATAACTCTATTCCTTACATAACAAGCAGTATTAACTGCCTCTGCCTAGAAGGTTGGAGGAAATTTATACTCACCCAACATGGATCTAGCCAATTCTTGTAATGTACAATTTTTCCGTACGACCACCCTATTTTTTTGAAGTGTTCGAGGAGCAAAAAATTCATGTTTAAAACCATTTTCTTCACAAAAAATTTCAAAGTTTAAATTTTCAAATTCACCTCCATGATCACTTCTCAATGTTTTAATTGAAACACGTTTTCATTTTGAACTAGTTTTGAAAACTTCAAAAAATAATCAAACATTTCAAACTTTTTGGGAAATAAACCCATATGAATCTAGAATAATCATCAACCAATACATAACAATAACGTTTTCCATTTAAACATGCAATATCGTTTGGTCCAAACAAATCCATATGAATTAACTCAAGAGCCCGAGAAGTAATAACAACATTTTTTGGATGAAATGATAAAAGAACAAGTTTTTCCATGGAACATGCTTTACACACTTTATTATTTTTAAATTTTTGATGTGGTAGACCCCTAACAAGCTCTTTTGATTCCAGTTTTTCCAAGAGTCCCATACTAGCATGTGCTAGTCTCCTATGCCACAAAACTGCCTCTTCTTCTGTGGCTACCAAACATCTAGAGAGAGTTACATCGTCGAATGAAAGTGTGTAAATATTTCCTTTTCTTTTGATTCCAGTTTTCCCAAGAGTCTCATACTAGCATGTGCTAGTCTCCTATGCCACATCTAGAGATGCGCTATCATTACCATCAATTCACACTATGGATCAGTGAAGTTTTTGGGGAATTTTGAGTATCGAATTCATGAACAATTTCATGAGATTTTCTGACACCATTCATGTTTTATAAAACAATTTTGATAAAGAATTTTCTATATATATAAATATATTGCTTTGAGACAAATGATTTTCATGTTTTGTTTTATAAAAAAAATCATTTCAAAGCTATATAGTACAATATTTTCTAGTATATATTTAAAGATTTCAAAGAAATAATCCTAAATTATTTCAAACTTTTTTATAAACTCGTTTTATCAAACCAGGAATTTAATATATATATATACACACATATATATATATATATATAATTGCACGTTTTTGTACTCCTAAGGAAGATGAGAACGTGACTTAAACGATGTAGTAAACTGCATGGAATGGGACATGAAGGTATATTATATCGCTTAATTCTAGACTCATCGACTGAAGTTGTATGGAGTGTGGGGTAGGCTGACTAGTAGTAAATCGATTAGTGAAATGTACGGTATGAGACGTACTATTTTCATTTTTTAGATTACTACTGGAAGTCTATGATACATGATTTTTTTTATTGCTTCCAATACTTGGGGTTGTTGGATCCTATATGTATATTTATATACATATAAAGTTGTTTGGGGAATTATTGTAGACTATTAGGTATCTGACAGATTAGTGGGGTTGTTGGGTCCTATATATAAATATATGTATATATAAAGCTGTTTGGGGAATGGATTGAGGTTGTTGGGTCTCTTAATCAGATAATTATGTTGTTGGCCTTAAATATAAAGTACTTGGCAGGCTTCGGCCATCAACCGATGATGCATTTATGGTATTGCTTCGGCTTGCCTCAATTAATATGGATCCATATACTTATCTAGATTTTGTTAATTTAAATGTATTTTCACCACTACAATGACCTGCTTCCTTAACCCTCGAAAATCGACACTAATACATCTTTGTATTCACATGGCGCAAAACCAAGTGTCAAAGAAGCAAATTGTTTGTGGCAAGAAAGAAATAGGTAGAAAGTAGAAAGATACGAGTCTTGTACAACGGAAAAATATTATATTATATATATATATTATATAAAATTATTACAGTAGAAATGTGATCATACTTATCAGAGTGTTTATTAGTATTAGCCTAAATAGTTATAGAACATATCCTTACAAATGCTGAAAAAACTAAGTAAAGGGGACTATCTTCAGCTTCAAGCTTCAAGCTCCAAGCTTCATCCAGTCGATCCAAGAAAAAAAACCTAAGCTTCTAAATTCCTCGGAGAAAATAGGGCACCTAGATTTTAAGGGATAAACAACTCCGGGTAAGTCATGGGACTGGTGTGAGAATCATAAATTCGCCATTTGGAAATAATGGTATCCCATAAGAACACAACCACATATAAAAAGGGAACGGGATTTTACTTTTATGGTAGCCAAATCTTTGCTACGTCAAAATTTTATGATGTTATCTTTAATGACTTGCGCGATAAACCCATTGAAAATTTTTATAGAAATAGCGAAATTATTGCACTATTAAATTTTGCATCCCTAATTTAGGGCTTTACAATTTAATTCGCAAGCTCTAAGGGAAATGGATTTTCATACGATGGCAAGGTAAGGGACTACCATTCCGTACAACACACCTTTAGAGGGATGTACCTAGGACCACTCTCCTTCACCCAACTGGCAAGACCAGAACAGCTACACAGATCTACCTCCAGGTAGTGCACTACCCGAATACGTCATCGTCACAGTCGTAATAGACCTATCATTTAGGGTACAGACATTTAGCACTTCTCAACATATAATAAGAAATCTAGAAAGGCGATGAACATCTCCTAATGGGGAACAACCAACTTGACCTACCTACGTATCCTATTTTTCCAACTCCGTTTGTTAAGGCTTAGACGTTCACGATTACCTTTTCTTCAAGCTTGCTCTTCACTGTGAATGTCATGTTGTCAAGTCCAACACACACAACATATTTCCACTAATGTATAACCTCTGAGCTCGTATGTCTCAGAAAAAGGTGTATATAGTGCAGGAGAGTTACTTCCAACACCACCAAACAGATGTACATTCATGGAGATAAATATATGCATATCAGAAGTGCAATGTCAGACACACATCTATACAAGTCGTCTTGGGTTTGGACAAACTGAAGGCACTACTCTCGCAAGATCATGTGAGCTAGAAAAGAGTAGCCCTTGCACCGAAGATTTGAATATAGAATCATTGTCAAATTGTAATATGGGAAAATCCATCGAGGGTTAGTGATAGCAACCCTTCATTAAATCTATATAATTCTTCAATCTTCATTACCTCGAAAACTTTAAATTATCTGAAGTGGTGTAAAGATAGGAATCGCCCAAATCTGATTTCGATCTCCTCATATCAATCATCATAAAAATATTGTTTAAGTAGTGCTCGGTGTTGGCTATTCTTCATTTCTTAATTCATCACTTCATAAAAAAATCTTTTAAGAATGTATAATTTCAAATATATTCTTCAACGATATGTACAGAATAAATAAACCTCATTCAATAAGTTAGTTGGATGGTAAGTCTATTTTAGTTTAGTAGATATGAAGAAATCATACTTGTCTTCCTCGATATCAATTTCTACATTCAATCCCGACTATCCATCGAATAACGGTGTAAATACCCTTTAAATTCTTATGGATCAGTAAGAATTCCATCTTGTAGATTTGATACTGAATACAACAAGGTCATCTCTAAGGAAATCGATTTATTCATCTTCAGAAAATTTGATCTTCAATGATTAACTCGTTTCCGACATTTCAACCTTATCTTCCCCTCACCCAGGTATAGGCTGGATGAGCCAGGGACACCGGTTGCTTCTAAACATCTCCTTGGTTAAATATCTATATCCGGCTCTTCATAATAGAAAAATTAGCTTTACTCTTCAGATTACTAAAGCCAAGATTTAATCAATTGCCTATTATAGATTTTTGTTTCAATTTAATTGTCTTACATCTTCAAATATTTTATAGATCTTCAAAATAATCTCCAAATTACTTTATTAATTCATTTAAAAACATTCATTAAAGATTTGGAGAAGATTGGCTAAGTTTAAACTTTAATTTAAACCGTTACTGAAAAGTGTTGCAGAAAGTGTTATTTTAGCTTATTTCAGTAAAAATGACTTTTCTATCGTTGAAAAAATTCATATACTCAACTTAAATCACTTTTAAAACATTTTAAATGATTTATATGATTTATTCCATAATTTTCTAGAATTTGGAACTTCATTTTCAAACAATTTTATTTTGTGGATTTAGATCTATAAAACCGCGATATTTTTCAAAACTTATTTTAGTCATATTCCAAAATCTACTCAATGGAATCTTGGTTTTTTATCTTTTTGTAAAACTATGGTTATAAGGATTCGAAAAAAACTTATTTTCAAAGAATTTCAAGTCATGTTTTTTCAATTACAAAAGATTTACTTTTTAAGTATTGAAATCGCGAGGTACCGTTTCGCGACACACCAAAATATCTTCAAAATTCATACTTTCCAAGCTTCATATGAACACTTAGGAGTGTTTATAATTCATTTTCAAAATATTTCAAATCATTTTTGAGGGGTTTAATCAGTTTATTTTCTCCATTTCATTTAATGAAGAAAGGTGATTTTCGTTGTGTTTATCAACGTGTATTTAACATGACTTGTCCAATATCCATACAATCAAACATTTATCTTGGAATTCATAAGAAATACTTAACATACATATAGAAATAGTTTAATATTCACGTAGAAATCATTAACTTGTGTGTAGTTATGGTCACTTAATGTTTAGTTTCTCACCTCCATTGGTTTTATACGTTCCTAAAATCGGTTATGGCTCCGCTACAATTGCACTTTGGCCACTCAAACTAACTTCTTCTTCCATTGATGAGCTCAGACTCCTGCTTTCTTCTTCCTTGTTCACGACCTAACGTGGATGATGGTGTGGTTGTGGGTTGTGATGTTCACAAGAAGAGGTTTAAACTTGTGCCGAAGTGGATCACCAAGGTTTATGCATACATATATATTTCACTTCATTTCACCATAACTTTGCTACCATTTTCTAAGTCTTGGAAGCCATTAATGAAGATCATTGTAGAGCTCGAAGAATAGGAAGAAGAGAATACATTAGGTGTAAAGAAATGGGAGGAAAAGATGGGTATTTATAGGAAAACCTAGAATAAAATATATTAAAGAAAAAATAACATGTCACATCACCTCCATACACTAACAACTTGATTCCTACACTATTCATACACATTTTCCCCCCTTCCATGCTTCCAAGTCAACTTCTTCAATTGCCATGCTTATGTAAGGGAGTGGTGAGGTTTAAATGTGAGTTTTTTGACTCATTTTGGTTTATTTTATATGATTACTTTACTAATCTCTCTTACTTTATTTAACCATTTCATTAGCCTTATATATGTTATCATGTGCATGTACGTGTGTATGTACATGTGTGTCACCAAGGGTTTACAATGTTGTACGACTTCCATTCGTCAAACCGTTGAGAATCCAAAACCCATTTTATCGGTCATATTTCTGGTTTTCAATTGAACTATTTATCTAAGTAAACAAAATTCAAAAATAAATTTCTTATTATATTTAAACAATTAAAAGATGATTATTCATTAAAACCCTATTAAATAATATTTATTCGTTATTTACAAAATTTGGTATTTTATCGATAAAGCAATACCCATTTTTCTTATATTTCAGGTTAAGTATATTCATTTATATAACTTGTTCACCACTGATTTGTTATTACTATATAACATATTTAAATGATATCTTATCATTTAAACCCTTATTTGACTTATTATAATATTTATTAAATAGCTGAATCCTTCATTTGGATCCATAAGTCAATTATTGAATATAATATCCTTATTGATGATGTCATCAATACATTTAATTTTAAAAAAATGAAATATAACATTTTACTTTATATTATTCTTCAATTACGAAATTAAGTGTACTCATCTTGAAGCATCTGCGATCCTTATGGTTAGAAATTAGTTTTATTGATAAAACGATTTCGGTCATTTTACAACTATTTCCCTAGGAAAATATTTTCTAGACTAATTTCCCAAAAAGATTTCATTGTCATTATTCCTTGCTATAAAATTCATTATTAGTTGGAATTAATCCATAGTTAAATATTTAAAATAATTTAAATGTCCCAAAGTAAGGTCACCAAATTCTAGGTATTTTCATTCTCCCCTCCCCACAAAAGGTTTCGCCCTCAAAATTATACTGAAACAAACCAATGTATTTTTCCCTAGAATTTTAAAATTTCTTTCTCTCGAAAGACATATTCAGATCATTCGTACATAATATTTGATTTGATCTTCAATTTGAATTCACAACTTCTCTTTTCAAACTAGTATTGACCCTCCGACCTTTAGTGTTGATCCTGATCAGGCTCTTTGATCAGAAAAATTTTCATTCCTTGCATGATTCTCAACCACGATAAAAACTCAAGTGTTCAATCATGAACCCCAATCAATACTGTCATCAAACAACGATTCGGGCTGAGGTAAATATCTCAAGCTCTGTACTCGAATCCAGATCCAGATGCGAATAAAATGATCTATGTACACTTACATGTTCATACTATCAGCTTCTCGATTATCGGTATCTTTCTCACATTCAAATATTGTTCATTTGTTCAATGTTGCATACATTTTATAATTCATGTTCATACTTATATAATACTCTTTTACGTCCTATGAGAATATATAGATGTCAACTTCATTTTCCTAACAAGTATGTTCAACAAATTTTCTTCTTAACTTGTTATCAAGTGTCATATAAACTTGACTTTATATCTTCACAAACGTTCCAACATTAAGTTCTAAGTCAATTTTGAGGTTTTTAATTGCCCAAAATCGTCGAGAACCTCGTTTCATTTAATCGTTGAAATTCTACCGAGTTATTCATTATAAGATGATGTACATCCTTATAATCTCAATGCATAACCTAACAAATCTTAATAATTTGATAAGCATACATTACCCAATAATATGAAATTTGTAAATCGTTTATTTCGGTTTATGCTACTACTATTTAGTTTATATTTAATTTCTTTTCAAAGAAAACATTAAAACTCAATACTGTGTTTCAATCATATCAATCGAGCAACACCTAATTGAATTAAGGAACTGGGAACTACCAATAGTATCATGTATCCCTTTTACCAAGAAAGGTAATAATTAAGAGAAGTGCTTACAAAGCGAACACATCTCCTGCCCATTTTATCATTTTCGAGCCATCCAAACTAGAACTATTTTTAGAAATCATCTTTTATAAACATCGGGACCTAAGTTCGTAAATTTCCAACTTGAATCCTATTTAGTTTTATTATAAACATCTTATAGTCAAACTATGATATACTAATCACAAGACATTTATCATTTATAGTTTTGATGTTTCTTGTTTAATAACTATAATTTTATACTTTTCAAAGATTTACTTTATCGAAAATAAACCTAGGTTATGTTATTTCTTTACAAGTTCCAAGAGAAAATATTTATCCAAAAATCTTCGAAACTATTTCATTTGTATTCTTTTTTAAACTCATTATCAAGCAATTTCACTTACGTTAATTCTTACTCAACATGCATAGGAAAATGATAAAAGCAATCCTATCCGAACGTAGTAGTCAATACCCGTCAACTAATCAGGTAAAACCATGAATCAATCAATAAAATCAATGCTCGCAAGTGGATAAGCATGACCAATCAATCAATAAATGATAATAATTACATATCATCATTACCTATAAAATTATCCATAAAACTATGCTTAGTTTTGAATTTTTCATTTATCTATGAAATCTTGGTAAAACTATTTCACTTACCGTATTTCAAAGAAAATATTTATATTTTTAAATACACACTCGTATTATTACTCTCAGCTCATTCTAGAGTATTACTAACACTATCTCGAATGAGTTAATCATCATAGGGTATTGCTAACCCTGTCTTTGATGATTCTTTTACCAGATCCGACTTAGGTATTCACTCACCCTAAGCTCTACTACTAAATGAAATTCATCTAGTATGATCACCAGATGATAATCAAACCTTAGTAATCGATAAACCAAGTTTCTAATACCAAATGAAATGTCCCGCTTCCTTGACCCTCGGAAATCGACATTAATTCATCCCCATTATTCACGTAACATAAAACAAAACGCCAGTGAAGCGAATTGTTTGTGTTAAGAAAGACAATTAATAGAAAGTAGAAAGGTCAGAATCTTACATAGTGTGTGTGTATACTGAAATAAATATTTCATCATATAAAATTATTACAACGAAAATGTAATCATAATTGTCAAAGTGTTTATTAATATCAGCCTGGATAGTTATAGAACTAGTCCTTTCAAATGTTGAAAGAAACTAAAGGGGATTATCTACATATTCTTCAGTTCCAAGCTCCATCCAATTGTTCCAAGTAAAAACCTGTGCGACTAGGTTGACCGGAGAAAATAGGGGCACCTAGAGTTTAAGGGACAAACTACTCTGGGTTAGTCGTGGAAATGGTGTGAGAATCGTAAATTCACCATTTAGAAATAATGGTATCACATACGACTACGACCACACATAAACACGGAACAGATCGTTACCTTATGGTAACCAACTCTTTGCTACATCAAAATATTTAGATATTACTTTTAATGACTTGGAGGACAAAACCAATTAAAATAGATTATATAAATAGCAAAAATTTTGCATTGATTAAATTCCGCGCCCTTAATTTGGGGCTCTACAATAAAATTCGAAAGCTCTTCAGGGAATGGATTTCCATGTAATGGCAAGATAAGGGACTACCTTTTCATATAGTACACATCTTGTAACATCCCACATTTTATGTATCTGAGATCGTAAAATATTTTTATTTAGTTCCTTGAGGGTTGGATCATTCTCATATTTTTATATGTTGGTTATGGGGATGTGAGACATGCCCGTAATTTTTACCAATTTTATTTGTGACTGTTTTGCCCCTATTAGTTTTGTATAAGGAATAACTTTTGAATGGGATTGAATCAGGTGTTGAGATCAATTTCATTGGAAAGAAAATGGTGTTGCCAATTCTATAAAGTGGTCACATTAAAGATTTGGTTCAGCGGTTTGGGAGGAACCTCTATTTTAGTGTTCCACAGTTTTCTGTACAGTTTTTAAGCCATTGATGGGCTGATTTGGGGGTGGCCCATTAGTGAGAGGCTATAAATAGGGGGTTAAAGGCATGGAGAATAGTTTACTTTCTTCATTCTCTCATTTGGTTAATCTCATGATCCTCTTTGCTCAATCAAATACACGTTTCCACCGTTAAAATCTAGATCTAAGGAAGAAGACCGAAGATCTACATCAATCAAAGCTAGATCTACATCAAGTGAAGAGAGATTTCATCAAATCGAGAGTTCTAAAAGTTGTTCTTTGTTGTTCGGATTTGTGATTCATCGTTTTAAGCTAGACTGAAAATTTGGTGAGTGATAAGCATCTCTCACACGGATTCAATCAAGTATATGGGTTGTTTGATCTTATTTTCATCATTTTAAGTTGTTTTCACCAAGATCTACATCATGGTAAGTATATTTTCATTTGAATCACCATAGGATCTAATTTAGCAACTTAGAACCAGTAATTTCTATGTTAATTCATATGTTTATGCAAGTTAGATTCATTGGTTTAGTTTGTGCATTGATTTAGTTTGTGCATTGATTTATCAAGATTTGGTGAATTTTATATGATTATTGATGATAATTGTCATTTTGTTGTTTGTGATGATTGTTGGATGGGATGATTTAGATGAGTTGTTTGAATCAACATTGTCGTTTGGTGACGATTTGGTCAAGTTTGGAGCTATTTTGGCCACATCTGGAGTCAGGTCGTTTTTATGGGTCGTGGGTGACGTGGCATAGTCAGACCGTGTGTCTTCTTCTCCAAGAAATAGGCTTGGATCGTTCATGGCTCCAGGTCGTGGGAGATAGCTCGGGTCGTTCGGTCTTGGTTGATACTGGATCATCCAGAAGCTATCAGGATGTTGATAGCAAAAGCAGCTTTAGGTTGCCCGAAGGTTTTAGGTCATTAACGACATAGGAAAACAGAGTTTTTGGCATATTAAGTTGTGAATGCAATGGAGTGTTTCATTGAGTCTGGACATTGGTCTATAGGTGGCGACCTGGGGAGGGACGATCTGGTGTGATGGACCAAGTGCTGATGAGCTAGGTCGGGTCGTAGGCCATAGGTCGTTGGACGACCTAAGAGGGACGACCTAAATTTGATGAACAAAAAAATTGATGTTGTTTTGGTTCAGGGATGAATGTGGCTTCGAGGTATATTCAGGTGAGAAATGACAAAAGCGTTGTGATGTGTTCATTGATCGTCCTAATGCAACGAATGTAAAAATGACTCAAGGTGGTGAGTTTGTGGATAATGGTTGCTCGAGAAGTCGCTTGAGATTGTGAATAGTTCTTAGGTTGGATGACTAGAGATGTTAAAGGCCGAGAGATTACCGTTGTTGTAGGTTCCAGCGGACTCAAAGCAGGGGTACAATTGGGCAGTCATGATGGGCCTAGAGATACCCTGGGCAGTCACGATGGGTCTAGAGATATGAGTCACGATGGCGTATGGAGTTTTACTAGAACTGGGGTTTACCATTAGCCCGACAAGGTGTTGAGCCGGTCATACGATTAACGATGGTTTCAAAGAAAGATTGGCGGTGATAGCCAAAGTCATGGATGATGATGTTTACTTGTATCGTCTTGCGTAGGTTATTCGACGTCGAAGGAGATATCTCTTGAGTGCTTGTCTGATGTTGGTTTAGACCTTCGGGGCTCGTTCCTGGGAGATATCGATATCGATTAGGATAGTCTATGCTTGGTAACTTATTGCCATGAATGTACTGTTATTTCTTCTTGGGTGTTTGTAAAGTCTACCACTGTCGGATATGGGGAAGACGGGTGTGAGTTCTTCTCTATTGATGTTAGTTGATAAGTTGATTAATCTGCCTATTCTCATATACTTTATTGATGATGTTAGATCACTATTTTATCGCTCAGTAAGACTGTTTTCTGAATCAAGGCTTTATGTCTCCCTCTTATTACATAGGGTTGTTCATCCGGTTGTGGATGGGCAGACTGAGTAGCAGGTGAAAGATGATAGATCTTGGTGGATAATGCTACAAATCGATGACAAGATGGAGGCTTACGTACCAGTTTCTTACTATACATAGCATTTGTTGTTTCCGCTGTTTTGTGTTTTCTCTGAGTGTTGTAGTGAGGCTTATTGTACAGACTCTTATAGTGTTATCCAAAGTTGCAATGGATATTTCATGGTGCTATTGAAGGGTTTAAGATTCTGTTCAATTCTGCTTCACTATTATTGTTTGTTGTATATGTTCAATTATATTTTATCCTTGCTGTAACGAACTGGGTTTTTCAACCCAGGAAATCAACATAAAACCCATGTTAATTATTCAGGTATCAAACATTCCAGATCATTAATAGAAAGAAGTTAGAGGGTGAGAATAGATAAGATAGAAAATTAGAATAGAAGAAGAAGAAGAACAAAATCAGAGTAAACACGAATCTCATAGCGGAACGAATAAAATATAATATATAACATAATTTTGTAATAAAACAGTATAATAACATTATCAGAGTACAACACTTACACACAGCGGAAATAACAATAGCTATATAATCCTGAAGCCTCCTGCTTCAAGCTCCTCCAAGTATATCTGTAAAGACTTGAACTACTTGACTGCCCGTACAAATTTGGGCACCCAAGAGTTTAGGGAAAAACAAAAACAAAATAACTTTGGGTCAGTCATGGGACTGGTGTGAGTAAACTCAAATCATTCGTCTTAACTTTTCAAAATCCTTTTCAAAAGAAAAGATAATCGTAAGACCAATACACACATAAACACGGATGGTTTTTACCTTACGATAACCAAAACACTTTTGGAAATCAATACTTCTCTGATATTATAATAATGTCTAATCACAAGTAAATAACAATCTAGTAGAACGCTTGCATCTCATGTTCCATATATATAGTATACAAACAAAACCACCGGCGCTTATTGGAGATTGGATTCCAACTATGACAAGGTATGGGACCACCTACCGATAGTGTATATCTAGAGATGAATACACTGGGTTCAACAAGAACGTCTTGCAACCCGGCCCACACATGACCGACCACTCATTTCGCTTGAGTGTATCAAATGTATACCACCAACGGTTGGGAGCTACTCACCGTTTCCCAAAAAGGGACAGCATCGATAATAGATAAAAGAATGAAATGGATTTTCTCTAGATAGGTGATATTCACCCTAATGGGAGCGACCCACTTAGCCATGCTGCCTGCCCGATTTCTGCCATTTCCCGGTTGATGAGGCTTGAGGTCATAACGTATCTTTGACAGATCATACATTCATTTACTTTTAGTGCCACATCGTCATACCCGCCAAATCACCAATTTGATTTCCTCAAAAATACCATGGGTATAAAGCTAAGAGAAACGAATTCCTCCGCCACCAAAACGTAAGTACGTTTGAAGAGATCAACTTACGCAATTCGTTGGATATACTCTGTCAGACATTCGTCCATTCACGTTTGTCCTGGGACTGGACAAACCGAAAGCACTATTCTGTATACAGGATAGCCCTTGCATAACTCCGTCTTCAATTATTTTCATCATAATTGATCGCAACGCTAACGTCCATACAGAGTGGTTTTCAAATAAAAATCTGATCCCGGTCTCTCCGTATTGACGACGAAAAAATGGTCAAAAACTTCGATAGTCGGTGATTTAACTATCAAAGAAAAACAGGTGTGCAAACAACGATATTATTTCCAGATGGAAACTCTATCGATCAATCAACATTCAACATTTTCCCTTTTTAAATTAATTTATTATTAATTTATTCATTTTCCCTTTCTATACATTTTCTATATTATAAAACATTTCCGATCTTTATTTGGAAACCGCTTCCAAAACTCCTTCATTAGATTTAAACAGACGTTTAAATATAACGTCACTATGCGAACTCGAACCATTATACTCATTAACTAGATTCACTTAACCAACCTTCACTATCGAACCTTAACCATTCCTTAGTTAAAAACGAAGTCAATCAAGTTGGGGTATAATTACCTCTCAGACCTTAACTGAACAACATTTCTAACTTCGAAACAGACAAGGTCCACCATTAAACCTTTAACAAACTTCCTTACGAAACTCTCGGATTCTATTTACGAATCCACTTCTTTACCAAAATTATTTGATTATAACCATAGTGATATAATCTCATACTTTCGGGATATAATAACTTAAATATAACTTTTCTTCCTTAATTTGAATAAATAAACAAACAACTAATTTATTACAAAATTAGTAAAACTTGATTTGGAATGGGAAGTAAATATTACTTTCCTTAATTCGATATAATCGATTCTGGCATATAGCTCTCTTTCGAAAAATCTTTATTCGATAACTCCTTTTCGAATAAACCATATTCGATAACTCTTTCTTCGAATAACTATATTCGATAATCTCTCTTCGAATGATTTACATTCGATTAATTCCCTTCGAATGATTTACATTCGATTAATTCCCTTCGAATGATTTACATTCGATTAATCTCTTTTCGAATAAACTATATTCGATTAACTCCCTTAATTCTATTCGAATAAACTATTTCGAATAACTCCTTTGGATTAACTCCTTTGGATTAACTCGGTTTGATTAACTCATCTTGACTAACTTAACTCGATTAACTCAACTTGATTAACTTACTTGATTAACTCAACTTATTTAACTTACTTGATTAACTCAACTTATTAACTCAACTTATTTACTCCTATCAAATAACTAATATTCGAATAACTTATATTCGAATAACTATGTATGTTTTAACTTTATTTCGAATGGCTAATATTCAATTTAACTCCATTCGCCTAACTCTAGATCGCAGCGATCACAATGGTTACGCCTGATTCCCTCAGGAAACATCCGACCGCCGTAGGCTATTTGCAGCCTTGCGAATTACGCTAGCAGTCGTACGAAATGGTGACTCGTCCTGAATAACTATGTTTGATTTACTCTATCTCAAATAACTATAATCGATCAACTCTAATTGAATAACTAATATTCAATAAATTCTAATTCGATTAACTCCTTTGATTTAACTCTACGTCCATATTCAGTTCCAAATATCGATGTTGAAATCGATTCTTACTTCTCTATATACGTCCTGACTTATATATTCTATTTATGCAATGATAAACATCTTATTTAATTTATAAAATATTATTTATAAATTTATCTTCTCAATTTATCTGCTAAAATAGATTCTATTTAAAATCTTTACTTTAAATCCATATCATGTTATACCCGTGTGCGAAGCACGGGTCTAAACCTTTCAAATGTAAAATTCTCCTTTTATACAATTCTAGTCACCTTTCAAGTATTTTCTTTTTAAAATCTATTTATTTACAAAAAAAAACCTTTTCGATAATTTTATTTATTTTATAAAATATTTTCTTTTTATAAAATCTATTGATTTTATAGGTAATCCCTTTGATAATCTAACTATTCCCTTTTCTATTTATTTTTCACATATTTCTTCTTTCTATTCTATTTATTTTCAAATATTCCTTTTCAACTCTATTTGTAAATAGTTTACAAATATTTTTTTCAATTTTATCTATTTGATTAACAAATAAATATTCCTTTTTAATCTATTTATTTTCTAAATAAATAGTTTTCTTTTTATAAAACCTTTTGATTTTATAAATATTTCTTTTTCAATATAACATTGAAAATTTCCTTTTTAACATTCCAGTATTCCTTATGGTATTTAACGTACCATATAACAATGATCAGCCTCATTCAACCATACAAAATTAACAACAGATTTCATATCACATCATATAACACAATATATGAAAAAAAACAGTAAAATAAATGTTGAGGAACCCAGTTGGGCCCTCCGACCAGTTTTCCTGCATCCACAGATGTTAATCAACATAAACAACATGCGTATGAAATATTCTGATAAACAGAATCAATATTCGATTAACGATTTATACATATCGTTATCAAAATTTTCAACCAATTAACTAGCAGTTCAACCAAACAGCCAATACACAGCAAACAACCATCATTTCTCAATTCTAAAGATACTTTATAAAAATATAAATTGAGTAGAGTTAGTGAAATATACTCACCTTGTTCAGTTTATCGTTAAATAACGATAATTGGTCATTGATTTGATTCAGGCATTTAATCTCACCATAAATCCAAACGAGCTCTAATTCACTTCCGGTCAGTTCCATTGGGTAGTGTTTGTCCGTACGATCCTAACGGATCTTGTTTTGCTGAATTTCGTTTACGTATGAATTTGTTATGAATTTTACAAGTTGTGTACATATCTAAAATAATAAAACTTAAGTATTTATCCTCTTGGGCTTTACCTTTGTTTATCCGGCCCAACATCCTTACACTACCAGACCGCACCCTCAAACTCATCTTCCCCATAAACACATAACCCGTCGCTCCTGTACTCCTCCTTCCCACGGCCGATTTCTTCAAGCTCCATCATCTCCCTCTTCTCTTCATATTAAATCACACAAATATCTCCACAATTCTCATTGTGATCTCCTCTTCCATCTCATCCCCTCCATGCTCCACTCGACGCCTCCTCCCTACTCGCGACGTCACGCCAGCAAGCACAGACACCGAACACTTCTATCATGGAATTACCCAATTTGTTGCGTATAGGTGCGAAATCACTTCATGAATCCAATGATGATAACCAATTTAACCAAAAATCACCATACCCAAAGAAAAGTCGAACCCTAGGTTCGCTGTTACAACCGCATCGAGCTCCAGTATGTTCGATCTCCACAAAAAGCATATTCAGATAAAGCTAATCCCTTCCCGAATCCAAATATATATAGATTAAGATTTTTAGAAGTTTGTATGAATTTTCCTTGATTTTTGAAAGAGGATTTTCCTGTTTGGATGCTGGCGGTGCATTTTCTCAGAGGGATGGCAAAGGTTTAGGGTTAAGGAGTGTAAAGGATATTATATAGGATAGGTTTTATATTATTTTTATTCAATTATTTTATTTATTTTTAAGCAATCGCTGTTTACATTTGCCCTCTAAAATTCCTGTGATCACATACGATACCCAAAAATCACGAAACTGGACATGCAGCTACAGTTCGACATTGCAGACCCAACGAAACTTGTTTCGACGAATTCCGACTTCGTTTGCTCACACATGGTATTTTTAAAGTAAAATTATCGTTTGTTTTTAACATTAAAATCCCGTACGGCCACATACTGACTTCAAAAATCATGGAAATTGAAATCTAGCAATAATTTAATATTGCGGATTCAACAAAATTAGTTTCGTCGAATTCTGAGGTCGTTTGCAAAACTGGCTATTTTTAAAGCTCTAAATAACCCATTTAAATATATAAATATATTTAAGAACATTTAAATTTAATATTTAAAAATAAATATTATCGTATATATTCACAATAGAATATCATACAGCTCCACTGGGATTTATAACTCGATATTTCAAATCCAGTGTTACATTGATATTCGATTTATATTTAAAAAATCCATTTTAAAATATAAATAAATCGATATAAATTATAAAGGAATTCCATAGCGACTTTTCTAAAATTTGATTTGGACATAAATCAAATTCTACATAATGAAATCCCGATTTTTCTCTTCCACTAGAAAAATATACTTCACCAGCTCCAAACGTTTCTTATTTCACAGAAATCCGGCTTAAAACGAATCATGTACATTCAGTTGAAGTTCAAATCGCCAAATTACGAACTACAGCGCCATTTCGAGCTCGATTTTAATTATATTATAATTATACGTTCAAACTGCCGTTCAAATAATATATTCGTTATTCTAATTAAATTTTAAACTGAATTAAATATCACAGATGATCCAATTCACACTATTTTGTGGATTCCACTATTTCTGACTATTTCAGAAATTAAATATATTATTATATTATTTATTTTAATTAAATATTCAATATTATTTAATTCCGGTTATTTTAAATAACCAAACCATTATTAAATAATTAAATAAATTATTTATATACCGTTAAAAATACGGGTGGTTACACTTGCGTTGTGAGTTGTATGACAAGTTCCGCTTGTGTTATCTTGCCCCGATGATCATCCAAAGCTATCTGGCATGTACACCCCGGATATTTCTATAAATATTTGATTGTGCGTATATGTAAATATATGCATGGTCATTGATAATTTTAAAAAAAATGTTGTAAAGGTAATGCATGAATATATGTTAAAAGAAAAAAGATTCATGCATTTTTAAAAAGGTTAATGCATTAAATGTGCAAGTAAAAGGAAGAAATCAATGTGTAAATGCATTAATATAAAAATAGAGATAAGCAAGGATAAATTAATGAGACAATTTCATGCAATAATAAAAATAAGGAAAGATGTAAAGTTTTAATGCATGAAAAAAAGAGGAAGTTAACAATGTAAGCAATAAAGGTATGCAATAAATCGAAAGTAAAGATAAAGAATCAATGTAATAAAATACATGCATATCATACATTAACGAGAAGATTAGTGCAAAGGAATGCATGTAATGCATGCAATAAAGTGCATGTAATAATATAAAAAGAAAAAAAAGAAACATTAATGAATTGATGGCATGCATAAAAATGGTTAATAAAGAGGGTATCATAATCAGTGCATATATATATATATATATATACACACACACACACACAAACGGAAGATAGAGGTGAATTAATAACATGCAATTAATTATGTGCATGTGAATATATGCATAAGTTAATATATTGAAAGTTATATTGTTAATGCATAGAATAATAAAAAGAATTGAGCGCATAAAAGTAGAGTGCATTAATCACAATGAATTAATAAATAAATAAATGCATTAAAGGTTAATTGATTGATTGTAAAATAAGGATGTGCAATCAAAATAAAAAGAAAGTTAAATGCATGAAGGAAAATTAATTGATTGGAGAAAGAATGATATATGCAATGCAGTGTGAAAGCGGTTAAAAAAATGGTTTAATTAAAAAGATGGTGTGAAAAGGGGTTATGTAGAGAGGAGGTTAAAAAGAGGAAAAAAATATATAAATATATATAATAATAATAATAGCACATGCCCCTGCGCATGGTCTATGGGTGCAACGCACCCTGGTTGTATTGTCTGGGTTCTGGAATGTTCTTTCCTAGGGTGAGGTGGACGGTTTAGATGAGTTTTTTTATTTAATCCTAAGGGCCCAGTTCTTCTAACCTACCTATAAATAAAACCTTAAACCCACTGATTTATTCATCTAATTCTATGGCGACGCCATGGCCTCCTCCTTCTTCTTCTTCCCCAAGAAATTCTTAAATCTAATCTCTTTTCTTCTCTCTAAATCTCTTAATAAAATAAAAGATTAGATTTAGAATTTCTTCTATTTTAAAATAAAGAGAAAAGGGATTTTGATCTACAATCTACGCCGCAAGAAAGGGAAGAACTTTGGATGCTAATCTAAATCAGACCTAGGAAAGCAAAAATCACTGTGAGTGGATTTAAATTACCCTTGTTGAATTATAGTAGATGTATCGTTTAGCAATTCCCCAAGTTAATTTGTTTAATTCAATTGAAATAATTCAGATTTTATTTTATGCGTATTCTGTTCTTCTTCTTCCCCTTTCCTTTTTATTTTTAAGATTAGGCTAACTTCGAGCCTAATCCAAATCTCGCTGAAAAGCATGCGTACGAACAAAGATTGGATAGTGAAAATGATGTTTGGGAATTTGGGAATAATTTGTAATTGGGGAATTGTGAAATAACATATAACATAACCTGAGATTGGAAAATTAGGGGAAATTGACACATATATTAACCTAGAACATAAAAGAAAATATGTGTGATTAAAATTGAGAATGATTAGATATGCTTGGGTGTGTTGAATCAAGAATTTATACATGAACTATATGTACATAAGAAAAGTTAGAATTGAAGATTTATACAAATGGGATTATAAGTTGAATTGGGATTTATGCAATAAGAATGAGGGTTGACATGAATTAATTGTTCTATGCAATAGGAATGAGGGTTGACATGAATTATTGATAACTTTAAAGAACAATTAATTTGGGTATTATTAGGTATACCTTATATACATGAAAAGTTGGCCATAACATATAATAAGGATTATTGTCATAACTATGTACGAGATTATGTAATCATGGTAGAATTTATGTATCCAAATTAAATTGGAACCATAAACATGAAATTGGGTTTAGAAGCGTGAACATGAATTATTGGATTGGGATAAACATGCATATAAAACCTAGATTGAAATTGTCAGTTAAAAGATGAACATGCCTAACCCGAGGTTAGATTGAGTTGCGGTGTAAGTCTGCCCGTAACAGTCCGGCACATCCAGCAACCGCAACAACAGGTCTAATGTGAGAGATTAGCGCATTAAGCCCAAAACCCGAGGTTAGAACGAGTTTGTGGTAGAAGTCTTCCCGGAACCGCCTGGCATATCCAGCAACCGCAAGAAACATGTCTAATGTGAGAGGTTGAGTGCATTAATAAAAAGATTAATGCTATGAAACAAACATGTTAAGTGTGCTAAGGTTAAGTATGCGGAGGCGTATAGACAAACTTAACCAACATAATAATGGGGAATGGTAGCAAACCTTAGTTAAGAAAACTAAGTAAATAACGATGGTTATGGCAACATCAACAGATACGAGTATAACTGAATGGGAAGATAATAGGTAAGCTTGTTACAAGACAAGTAAGAATTATAACGTAGGTTATAATGATCGATACAAAGATGAAATAACTTATGAAAGAATGCAAGCCGTACTTAATTGAAGATTAAGTAATCCGTAGGAATGGGAAAACATAAGTTATATGAGTAAGGGGAAAACTTTTTAGTAAAACTTAGTTAAGATGACTAAGTTAATGAGTAAACGATAAAGTGAATTTGTTAGTAAACCTTAGATAAGAGAACTAAGTAAACAATCATGGAAAGTCATGTTGGTAAACCTTAGTTAAGAGGACTACGTAAACAGCTATAGAAAGTCGTGTTTGAGCTTGTTAGTAAACCTTAGTTAAGAGAACTAAGTAAATAATTAAAAGATCGTGGCTACATAAGAAATAGGGAAAGACTTATGAAAAAGAAACTTGGTAATTTAAAAACTAATATGGATGAGATAACCAAGTTAAAAAGAAAACCTAATGAGATAGAGCAAGCGCAAAATTAGAAGATTAGACTTACGGTCTAATAACACGAAAGGGTAAGGCGCTTGGACCAGTCCATACGATAGGGGATGAATAACCAAACACGGTAGATCATCACGATGCCGTAGGGCGCAAGGGGGAGCGAACATCCATATGATCATGCAGAAGGCTCCAAGGGACTAGGTTACGAAGCATGCGGCTTCTGGGGACGTGAGGGTACTCTTGGTATCCCTCTGTGAGTGGCAGATGATACGCCTGTGCTCACAGAGGTTAGGTCTACGTGGGAAGAACCAATGAGTATGCCTTGATTGCAAAACAAGAGGCAATCAAAAGACTAAGATGGACCAGCGTGATTCGGCGAGACCAGTTAGTGCCCTATGATAGCAACTCGTCGTCTACCTACCATCTTCAGTCAGTACGTGAAGCGGAAAGGCTGAGAACTCCAAAAGACCATATACTTTGCTATCTAGTTATGGGTAAGGTTGGCCAATAGGATTGAAGGGCATAGGTGGCCAGGGTTACAGTTCTCATTCTTGATATTCTTGGGTTCCTTTCATTATTTGAGGGAGGGGTCTAGTGGGACCATAGCCACTATAAAAGCAGACCTTAGCATCTGCATCGGCAGATATCTGAAAGATCTCGACCGAGTTCCATGTTTCTTGATTAGCCCTGCCACGGGACTCGGGCGCACATATAGAGAACATGTGCAAATAGACATCGAGTACGATTGACGATACGTACGTGGAAAAAGTCTAGGTACACTCATGTCGCTCTGGGCGGTGTACCATAGACTAGAGGGCATTATTCGATGACAGAATCTAGTAGGATCTAGAGTGGCAGTCCAAAAGCTTCCGCAACACAGTGATGATAGTTTTATGCAAACGTAGCATTGATATACATACGACATGCGGCATTGGATAAGGGACTGCGTACATACGGTGGAGACCATGCGAGTAGAATATACCTTAATCAGGGGTAGCTACATTTACACTATATTAGGTTAATCTACTAGAGAGTAGATGGGTGCGACGTGTGTGTAAGCCTTGAGTGCTAATAACACAAATAACCTAATAAATAAGAAAATATAATTGAACGGTATATATAGGATTATCCAAGAAGTGTGGTCTAGATTCATTCACATAGAACTTATGTTCAGACCCCCTCCTCATAACATTTGCAAGTTAGGTTCATGACAGAGACTGTATAGCTTTGGATATTGGTTTAGCAGTATAATTACTAAGGTAAAGCTATGTTTCAACTACATTATATTTATTCATTCCGCTGTGAGATATTTTCCGAACTCTGACATGTTTTATGTCTCTGTCTTTTCTGCAGGATACCAGAGCAAACCAACTCGGGTTTCGATGGATTGGGTTTTTGAAAAAAATCTGATCCGTCGGAATCCGGGTTTTTACATGGCACGTCTTTCGGTGCATTATTCCTCTTGTTAAGTGCAGAAATTGTGGTCGGTCGTCACATCTCTAGAGGTATGTAATGAGAACCACCCTCCACCGTCCAACTGGCAAGACCGGAACAGTTACACAGACCTACCTCCAAGTGATGCACTGCCCGAATATGTCATTGCCCCGATCGTAACCGTCCTGTCATTCAGGGTACCTGCATTCTCCACTTCTCGACATGTAATGAAAAATCTAGAAAAGTGATGGATGTCTCCTAATGGGTGCTACCCACTTAACCCCGTGTGTGCCCAGTTTTTTCCAACTCCAGTTTTTGAGGCTTAAAGGTCTACGATTTCCTTCAAGCACGTTCTTCACTTTGAATGTCATGTCGCCAAGTCCAACACGCACTGAGATGTTATGTCTCAAAGAAGGTGTATATAGTGTAGGAGAGTTACTTCACACACTACCAAATGGATGTACATTCAAGGAGATCAATATACGCATATTAGGAGTGCAACGTTAGATATTCATCGATACAAGTTGTCCTAGGTTTGGAAAAATCGAAGGCACTAATCTCGTTAGATCTAGAAAAAAGTATCCATTGCACTGAAGATCTGAATATAGAACCGCTATCATTTGTGATATGGTAAAATCTCCTGAGGTTCAATGTTAACAACCCTCCATTCAATCTCCAAAATTCTTCAATCTTTATTACTTCGAAACATTTAAGTGGTTTCCAGATAGGAATCACCCAATCTAATCCCAATCTCCTCGAATCAATCATCGTAAAAATACTATTTAAGTAGTATTGGATGTTTGGTATTCTTTATTCCTTGATTCATTACTTCATAAAAAACATCTTTATAAGGATGTGTAACTTCAAATATTCTTCAGGGCTTTATATAAAATCATCAAACCTCGTTCACTAAGGCAGTTAGATGGTAAGTCTGTTTTAGTTTAATAGATCTCTAGAAATCATACTTATTTTACTCAATATCAATTTCTATGTTCAATCCCAATTATCTGTCGAATAACGGTGTAACACCCCACGTCCATTAATGTCACTCACAAAGGGAATGCATTAACTTCCATGGAGGTTATAAGTGAATATAGAACAGAAAAATTACAACAAGACAGATAATAAATAGTACTTGGAAATCTAAAACTTCATTTTATTGCAGTGGAAATTAAACATGTTTGTTACATCATAAAACCATAGATCATAACCAAGTACAATATCCATCTTCATAAAAACAAAATACAAAATCCCATTACATAAATAGCCATTAAAAAGATAACAAGCTGGACTTTACTTCAACGGTCCAAGCTTTCCAAAGAGAGATGAAGCAATTCAATCAAACTCCACTAGAGCTGGGCCCAACCTGAGGACCTGGAGGGGGAAAAAGGATAGAAATAGAGGGGGTCAGACATAAAGTCTGGCGAGTATGATAATTCTAACAATACTATTATCAAAATAACTAGACTAATGCATAAGCTGGAAGACAAGTAAATGTCTATGAACTCTTAGGAAGGTAAAGATAGCGTTTAAGATAACGTTAAAGATAACGGTAAAGGCACACCTAATTACTAACGAATGATTACTACACTGCACCGCACATTACTACACTGCACCACACCAGTCACCCTATTGTTTGATCCCACTTGCTTCACTCAGAAACTTTATAAATAGCCTTACGTACCCCTAGCTGACTACATAGGTGCCGTCTGCCCCTATCTCCACTAGGTGTACCCCACTACCCACTTTCGATCGGCTCCCTACTCGTAGATACCCGTGCTGGCCCCACAGTGGGGTGTATCACTCCCCTAAAGTGGCAACCCGATACAACTTGAGAATGCACGGCTTATACCTACACGATGCAACAACGTCTTACCTACCAGCCCGGGTCCACACACGCATACGAAACCCGTTGGACTTGCGTTGCCACCGCTCCCCGTTTTGGCCTCTTATAGTCAAACTCAGTATGCGTGTCCCATCCTCGACTTGGGTCGAGCCCACAAAGATACGTTTGGGATACTGGTTGAAATGGGCCCCCACAAGCTACCCACCTAAGCTTGTCACTAGTATATCCCACTTAACCCTCTTAGTCATGTCCATTTACATGTGTGTTTGGTTAAGTCTTACTAATCGTATTTCACATGCCACTAAGGGCACCCCCTAGATTCCTCATGCCACCCAAGGCACCTACTTAACCCCCATGTCCCACCTTACATGTTTATCTGGTTAAGCATTTCTTAATTCATTCAGGCCATAACCTCATAAAGACCTCTCACATTAGACTGGCATTTATGGCAGCTGGATTTGCCGGGCGGGTCCGGGCAGTCTTACACCATAAAAGAGTCTAACCTCGTGTCTTTACAACCGTTATGCTTTAGTTTAGGCCTAAGAACTCTCACATTTGGCTGACATTTGTGACCATTGGATTTGCCGGGCGGGTCCGGGCAGGTTTACGTCACAAACGAGTCCAACCTCGTGTCCTAAGCATTGATTAACACTCAAAATCTTTTACCCCAGTTTTAATAATTCCCTATTCAAAATATTAATTAAGTCAACTTTTAATGTTGTCCATAATTGACTCAATTATGGCCATCCACTTATGGCATGCAAAATCATATCAATTGCACCCCAACTTTTTAATATTAAATCCTTAATATTACCCCTACCCCACGTTTATACGTTCGCTTATTCAACGCATAATATAGGCTAGACTTGTATAGTCTAACACCTAGCACAAAGATAAATTATCACAACATATAGACAATTAAAATAAATCTAATCATAATAGGGGTGAAACTTGCATAAACTACACATGTTAAGGATCAAAAGGTGTCAACTTGTTAAATGTCTCAATTTACATGATATGATCTTAGCCCAAATCTATACATAAACTTGCATATGGGGTTTTTAGGCAACATAATGATGGTGTGAACTAGCATAGGATATCACATATGTCATAGCATAATTCTAGATGTCATAATAGATGTCTTGGTATATGTTCATAACTTTTCTAATCAATCTAACTTGCATATGTGACTTGTCATATAGATCAACATAACCCAAACATGATGATTTAATTAATATGAACTAACTAGCATAGATGGTAACATCATGGCCTTTTTAACATGTATGATTCATCACAACTTAGCATAGAAACTTTCAACATACATAACATCATCATAGCATGATTTACAACATATAAGATATCATCATCACATAACATTGGATTTACAATATACATGATAGCAAAAGGGGTTTACAACAACATATATGATAATTCACATGATCTACTCATAATCCATTCATAACTCAACCTAATTAAAATGATAATAATCTTGTTAAGATCATCATACTCACAATTTAGAGAAGAAAAGAGAGAGTTTTGCTTTGCTTTCGGGTTGAGAGAATTAGAATTGAATTAGCTTTTCTTCCTTCTTAGTTGGCGGCGGCTCTATTGATTTCCATGGCGACGGTAACTATTCTATTTTAATTAGGTTTAGGGTTAGCAATAGGATGTATTTATAGGTGTAGGAAGTTATTTAGGACCATTAGATTAACCCTGAACCATGAGAACCAATCAAATGCAAAATCTGCATTTGAGCGAATCGGCCCACGGGTTGACAGCCAAACACCCTGGATTAACCCCTAGTCGACCCAGCGGGGCTTGGGTCGACCTCAAAAATGGGCTGGTTCAGTTATTCCCCCTCCCAATTCACTGTTTTGAACTTTTTCGCATATTTATTTATTTAATTTTTAATTTATATGTATATATATATATATATCAATATATATATATTTCTCTGCGCAACCCATTTCACTTAATTCTTTTCTAAAAATTAAGTGTACTTTAATTTGTGAATTTTAGTGTTATAAAATTACGGGGTGTTACATTCTCCCCTCCTTAAAGGATTTCGTCCCCGAAATCTCCAAGTCAAGAAGAATGTATATCCTACGATCTAATCGTCCATCTACTCAACCATTAAACACCAGCATCCATTGTCCTTAAAAGACTTCTAATGCTTTAATGTTTATATGCACAGTGTGTGTATATGTCCATATCTAATGCAAAATTAGGCGGTCTACTGATTCAGTCGACCTCCTTAGTGCAATTCATGATAGTGCCATGCGTCCAATATGTATGCAAAAGATTCCTAATGATACATATTAATTCTATATGCGTGCACAACCATCCACCCGAATGCAGCAACTATATGATAATACAACCATTATACATCCATTTTACTAAATACATCTATATATATGCAATATGCAATATGAAGTGACTGAGCCGATATGGTGCCTAATAGTGTGTGTATATGCATCCACGAGCAACCACTAGCAAATACTTGCATCCACCATACATAACATGTCTCAAACACATGTTTCAACCATAGGATTATCGTAACTAAAGGTCAAAGATACTAGCGAGAGGATATACTAAAGATAAGATAAGTACAAGCTAAACGATAAAGGAGAAATTAAAGGACATACCCTCAAAAAGAAAAGGGTATCGTGAACGCATCTTCTCTTCTGTCTCCCAAGTAGCGTTGCTCTCATCATCTCCCCATTGCACTTTGACTAGTCTGACCTCTCGATTCCTCAACCTCTTGATCTCCGACCCAAGAATGCGCGTAGGAGCTTGTCGAATTGTCGCATCACGCTCTATCTCCACCTCTCTAAGCAAGCTCGGCTCTACCACTTCCACGGTCTCGTGCAAGCACTTCCTCAAATGTGACACATGGAATACGTCATGTACACCACTAAGTCTCTCGGGCAACTCCACTCTATACGCCATCTGTCCAATCCTCTTCTTAATAGGAAACGGCCCTACAAACCTTAGTGCTAATTTCCCAACGGACCCAAAGCGAAAAACGTTCCGTAATGGAGACACTTTGACAAAGACCATGTCCCCAACTTCAAACTCGAGATCTGTCCTCCTCTTATCCGCATAAGATTTCTGCCTATCTTGCGCTGCTTTCATCCTCCTTCGAATCAAGTTGATCTTCTCCGAAGTCTCCCTAATCATATCGGGTCCAAGTAAGATCTTATCCGTAGATTCCCACCAACATGTAGGTGAACGACAAGGTCGTCCATAAAGAGCTTCGAATGGTGCCATACCAATGCTGGACTGAAAGCTATTATTATATGCGAACTCAACCAATGGAAGATGCTCTTCCCATGTACCCCCAAAGTCTAGGATACATAGCCTCAACAGATCCTCTAGAATGCGATTCACCCTCTCAGTCTGGCCGTCCGTCTGAGGATGATATGCGGTGCTCAAACATAACTGAGTCCCTACCGCCTCTTGTAAGCTTCTCCAAAATTCGCTAGTGAAAATAGGATCGCGGTCGCTTACTATGCTAGAAGGAACACCGTGCAAACGAACTATCTCTCGAACGTATACAGAAGCTAACCATGGAGCAGTCCTCTTACTCTTCACGGGAATAAAATGGGCGCTCTTAGTAAGTCTATCTACTATAACCCAAATTCCCGTATTACCCTTCCTCGATCGCGGTAATCCATCCACAAAATCCATCGAGATGCTTTCCCATTTCCATAGTGGAACCTCCAATGGGTGAAGCAACCCACCGGGTTTCTTTTGCTCCGCTTTTACTTGTTGGCACACCAAACATCTAGCGACATACTCGGCCACATCTTTCTTCATGCCGGCCCAAAAGTAAACTCTCTTCATGTCTTTGTACATCTTGTCCCCGCCGGGATGAATGGTCATCTTCGAATGATGTGCTTCGTCAAGAACAGTCTTCCTTAGGTCATCGTCTTTTGGTACACAAAGTCTACCGTCCCTACGTAACCAACCCTTATCATCTAGGGCATACCTACGGAGATAGCTTGATGACTCCCATCCTTTGAGCTTTTCTACTAACTCAACTAACTGTGGGTCATCTCGATGTGCCTCGCCAATCCATCCCAAAAGCGTAGGTCTGACCTCCAAGGATACTAGCAAACCGGGTACGAAGTCAACGGAAGGTCTAAAGTCAAACATCGAAATGAATTCTAAACTTCGCCGCTCAACTAACAAAGGACTTAAGGATAATCTTTTTCTACTTAAGGCGTCTGCCACCACGTTACCCTTGCCAGAGGTATAGGCTATTTCGAAGTCGTAGGACGCTAAGAACTCCATCCACCTTTGCTGCCTTAAGTTCAAGTCCTTTTGAGAGAATAGGTATTTTAAAGACTTGTGGATAGTGAATAATTCGAATTTCTCGCCAAGAAGATAATGACGCCAAGACTTAAGCGCGAAAACAATAGCGGCCAATTCTAGGTCATGTGTAGGATAATTTTTCTCATGCGCTCTCAACTGCCTTCCACCATAGGCTATTACCCTACCCTCTTGCATTAAGACTGCGCCTAGTCCTGTCCCACAAGCATCAGTATAAATGGTAAACGGCTTACTCTCGTCTGGCAATACTAAGACTGGGGCTGAAGTCAAAGCTCTCTTCAAATGTTGGAACGCATCATCACAATCTACGTCCCATGTGAAAACTAGGTTCTTCTTCGTCAAGCGTGTCAGTGGAGCTGATATCTTTGCGAAGTCTTTGATAAACTTCCTATAGTAGCCAGCCAACCCCAAGAAACTTCTCACTTCGGTAGCATTTTTAGGGACCTTCCAATCTTGGATGGCCACCACCTTCGCGGGATCCACGGCTATCCCTTCTTTGGAAACCACGTGCCCCAAGAACCGTACTTCCTTCCTCCAGAAGTGACACTTAGAAAATTTAGCCTTAAGGCTATGCGCTCGTAGGGTCTCCAACACTTCCCTAAGATGTAGGGCATGCTCTTCTTCATCCTTAGAAAAGATCAAGATGTCATCTACAAAGACTACCACAAATTTGTTAAGGTACTCCCTAAACACCCTACTCATCAAATCAACAAAATATGCTGGGGCGTTTGTCAAACCGAAGGGCATCACTAGCCGTTCATAGAAACCGTCCGGAGTCCTAAAGGTAGTCTTGTCTATGTTATCCTCAGCCACTCTCAACTGATGGAACCCAGTGGCTAAGTCCAACTGCGAAAACACTGAGGCGCCAACTAAATGATCGAAGAGATCGTAAATCCTCGGCAGTGGGTGTCTGTTCTTCTTAGTAAGTTTATTAAGTTCTCTATAGTCTACACAAAGTCTAAGGGACCCATCCGCCTTCGTGGCAAACACTACTGGAGCACCCCACTCCGATATACTACGTCTTATGAACCCCTTCTCAAGCAACTCCTTCACTTGCTCATCGAGTTCCCTCCTTTCACGTGGAGCCATGTGGCGTACTGGCAAAGATACTGGTTTCGCATTATCCACAAGATATATTCGAAAATCTATCTCCCGCTTCGGAGGCAATCCCTTCACCTCCTCAAACACATCCGAATATTCTCGGACCACTCTAACAGATCGTAGATTTTCCTCAGACGCGTCAAGCGATTCTAGATAACTTAGCATAACCGAATTTATGGGATTACAAAAGATTTCGAGAGTGTTGCCAAGGCGAGTCACGAGCCTAACTACTCTCCTTTCACAATCAAGAACGGCCCCATTTCTGGATAACCAATCCATTCCTAAAATTAGCCCATAGCCCGTGAAGCCCAACACATAAGCATCACATCTAAATTCAACGCTAAGTATGGAAATTTTCAAATCCAAACACATCATGGACAAATAAGCTGAGCCCCCTATTGAATTCGAAACAACTAAGGGATCCTCTACTAAACTGGTGTTTAAGTGCAGTGATTCAACTAATGATGTAGAGATAAACGAATGTGATGCGCTCGAATCGAATAAGGTACGGACAGGATGATCAAACAGAAAAACTAAGCTTTCAACAGAAATGGTTCTACCTCGTTCTTGCAGCGGTGGGACCGCGAGAGCCTGAACTTGTCCCCTTACCTGCCCTGGTGCTATAAGAGCCTGCACCTGTCCTCCCGAGGTAGCTCCTGCCCTCTGCCCCTTCTTTGGGCAGTCCTTCACTAAATGTCCCGCATCGCCACAATGAAAACAGTCTATCTTCTTTTTCTTTCGGCAATCCTTGCTGAGATGGCCTGGTGTCCCACAGTTAAAACATTTCTTCTTTCCCTTGCCATTATTGTCTTTTCCACCCTTCTTGTTTTGCTGTTGTGGTTTCTTCTGATCCCCCTTCTTCTCGGGTGCCTTATCAGCTTTAGCGCTTTTCTCCTCATGCATGAGCGCCATTTCTACTAACTTCTCAAAGGTGGCCCCCATCGGGATGTGGGTCATAGCCAACCCTTGCAATGGTTCATTCAAGCCATTCACGAACCTCAGCACCTTCTTCTCCGGCGTGTTTACTAAGTCCAAGCCAAACCTTGCTAACTGATTAAATTTATTGACATATTCTTTCACTGACGAGCTTCCTTGCTTCAATGTCAAGAACCTTTCCATATATAGGTTTTCTTCCGCCCTAGAGAGAAACTTCGCCTCGAACCTACGTCTGAAAACCGCCCAAGAGTCAACAGGACGCTCCCCATTAGTGACCTCCCACCAAAAAGAGGCCTCTCCCTTCATCAACCAAGCTGCTAATCGAACTTTCCTCCCTTCTTCTACTTCAAAGATTTCTAGCAATTCTTCCACCTCCTTAAGCCAATCTCTAGCTTCCACAAACGTTTCTGACCCTTGAAATGGTTTTCCACCCATAGCCTTGAATTCCTTGCACGTCTTTGCAAAAGTATCTACGCGAGGAGGAGGAGGAACGGGTGCAACTGGTGGTGGAGGAACATTGGCTGGACCTGCAGCGGCCCTAGCCTCCAATAGCCTCCTATACCATCCTGGTATCGTTACACCGTCGGGTAGATTAAGATCTTCAGCCATGCTGAAACGAAAAAGGAAAGATTCAAAATGGAGAATTCGAAAGATAAAGATATGTGGCTATTAGGGATTATGTTTTTCTTAAAAACTCTTCTCTTTAAATTTCTCATTAAAACATGTTTTTGAAAACACTTCTTCCAAAAATAACTATTTTTCTAAAGTATTTTTATCTGTTCTGGTAACCTTAAGCTCTGATACCACGTGTAACACCCCACGTCCATTAATGTCACTCACAAAGGGAATGCATTAACTTCCATGGAGGTTACAAGTGAATATAGAACAGAAAAATTACAACAAGACAGATAATAAATAGTACTTGGAAATCTAAAACTTCATTTTATTACAGCGGAAATTAAACATGTTTGTTACATCATAAAACCATAGATCATAACCAAGTACAATATCCATCTTCATAAAAACAAAATACATAATCCCATTACATAAATAGCCATTAAAAAGATAACAAGCTGGACTTTACTTCAACGGTCCAAGCTTTCCAAAGAGAGATGAAGCAATTCAATCAAACTCCACTAGAGCTGGGCCCAACCTGAGGACCTGGAGGGGGAAAAAGGATAGAAATAGAGGGGGTCAGACATAAAGTCTGGCGAGTATGATAATTCTAACAATACTATTATCAAATAACTAGACTAAGGCATAAGCTGGAAGACAAGTAAATGTCTATGAACTCTTAGGAAGATAAAGATAGCGTTTAAGATAAAGTTAAAGATAACGGTAAAGGCACACCTAATTACTAACGAATGATTACTACACTGCACTGCACATTACTACACTGCACCACACCAGTCACCCTATTGTTTGATCTCACTTGCTTCACACGGAAACTTTATAAATAGCCTTACGTACCCCTAGCTGACTACATAGGTGTCGTCTGCCCCTATCTCCACTAGGTGTACCCCACTACCCACTTTCGATCGGCTCCCTACTCGTAGATACCCGTGCTGGCCCCACAGTGGGGTGTATTACTCCCCTAAAGTGGCAACCCGATACAACTTGAGAATGCACGGCTTATACCTACACGATGCAACAACGTCTTACCTACCAGCCCGGGTCCACACACGCATACGAAACCCGTTGGACTTGCGTTGCCACCGCTCCCCGTTTTGGCCTCTTATAGTCAAACTCAGTATGCGTGTCCCGTCCTCGACTTGGGTCGAGCCCACAAAGATACGTTTGGGATACTGGTTGAAATGGGCCCCCATAAGCTACCCACCTAAGCTTGTCACTAGTATATCCCACTTAACCCTCTTAGTCAAGTTCATTTACATGTGTGTTTGGTTAAGTCTTACTAATCGTATTTCACATGCCACTAAGGGCACCCCCTAGATTCATCATGCCACCCAAGACACCTACTTAACCCCCATGTCCCACCTTACATGTTTATCTGGTTAAGTATTTCTTAATTCATTCATGCCATAACCTCATAAAGACCTCTCACATTAGACTGGAATTTATGGCAGCTGGATTTGCCGGGCAGGTCCGGGCAGTCTTACACCATAAAAGAGTCTAACCTCGTGTCTTTACAACCGTTATGCTTTAGTTTAGGCCTAGGAACTCTCACATTTGGCTGACATTTGTGACCACTGGATTTGCCGGGCGGGTCTGGGCAGGTTTACGTCACAAACGAGTCCAACCTCGTGTCCTAAGCATTGATTAACACTTAAAATCTTTTACCCCAGTTTTAATAATTCCCTATTCAAATTATTAATTAAGTCAACTTTTAATGATGTCCATAATTGACTCAATTATGGCCATCCACTTATGGCATGCAAAATCATATAAATTGCACCCCAACTTTTTAATATTAAATCCTTAATATTACCCCTACCCCACGTTTATACGTTCGCTTATTCAACGCATAATATAGGCTAGACTTGTATAGTCTAACACCTAGCACAAAGATAAATTATCACAACATATAGACAATTAAAATAAATCTAATCATAATAGGGGTGAAACTTGCATAAACTACACATGTTAAGGATCAAAAGGTGTCAACTTGTTAAATGTCTCAATTTACATGATATGATCATAGCCCAAATCTATACATAAACTTGCATATGGGGTTTTTAGGCAACATAATGATGGTGTGAACTAGCATAGGATATCACATATGTCATAGCATAATTCTAGATGTCATAATAGATGTCTTGGTATATGTTCATAACTTTTCTAATCAATCTAACTTGCATATGTGACTTGTCATATAGATCAACATAACCCAAACATGATGATTTAATTAATATGAACTAACTAGCATAGATGGTAACATCATGGCCTTTTTAACATGTATGATTCATCACAACTTAGCATAGAAACTTTCAACATACATATCATCATCATAGCATGATTTACAACATATAAGATATCATCATCACATAACATTGGATTTACAATATACATGATAGCAAAAGGGGTTTACAACAACATATATGATAATTCACATCATCTACTCATAATCCATTCACAATTCAACCTAATTAAAATGATAATAATCTTGTTAAGATCATCATACTCACAATTTAGAGAAGAAAAGAGAGAGTTTTGCTTTGCTTTAGGGTTGAGAGAATTAGAATTGAATTAGCTTTTCTTCCTTCTTAGTTGGCGGCGGCTCCATTGATTTCCATGGCGACGGTAACTATTCTATTTTAATTAGGTTTAGGGTTAGCATTAGGATGTATTTATAGGTGTAGGAAGTTATTTAGGACCATTAGATTAACCCTGAACCATGAGAACCAATCAAATGCAAAATCTGCATTTGAGCGAATCGGCCCACGGGTTGACAGCCAAACACCCTGGATTAACCCCTAGTCGACCCAGCGGGGCTTGGGTCGACCTCAAAAATGGGCTGGTTCGGTTATTCCCCCTCCTAATTTGTTGTTTTGAACTTTTTCGCATATTTATTTATTTAATTTTTAATTTATATATATATATATATATATATATATATATTTCTCTGCGCAACCCATTTCACTTAATTCTTTTCTAAAAATTAAGTATACTTTAATTTGTGAATTTTAATGTTATAAAATTACGGGGTGTTACAAACAGTGTAAGCACCATTTAAATTCTTGCGGATAGTAAGGATTCCCTCCTTGGAATTTGATACTAAATACAACAAGATCATCTCCAAAGAATCAGATTTATCCATCTTCAGAAAATTTGATCTTTTATACTTAACATGTTTCTGACATTTCAACCTTATCTACCTTTCGCCCAGGAAAGGGCCAGGTGAGCCAGAGAATTAGTTCCTCCTAAAGATATCCTTAGTAAAATACCCACATATGCATCTCAAAAATAGAAAAATCAGGTTTGCTCGTCGAATTATTAGAGCCAAGATTAAATCAATTGCTTATTACATCTTTCCAATTCAGTTTAATTATCTAACATCTTCAAATATTTTGTACATCTTCAAAACAATCTCCAAATTACTTCATTAATCATTTAAAAACATTCATTAAAGATTTGGAGAAGGCTGGCTAAGTTTAAATTTCAATTTCAATCGTAATTGAAAAATGCTGCGAAAAATGCTGTAGAATGTACTTTTTAAGCTTATTTCAATAAAAACGACTTTGCTATCACTGGAAAATTCATATATCCATCTCAAATCACTTTTAAAACATTAGCAATGATTTATAATATTTATTACATAATTTTCTAGAATTTAAAACTTCATTTTCAAACAATTTTATTCTTTGGATTTTGGACTGCAAAACCGCGATGTTTTTTAAAACTTATTTTAGTCATATTTCAAAATCTTCTAAATGAAATGTGACGAAAAGGAATTTCGCTCGGTCCGAACCAGTCGCTAAACTGACCCAGACCGTTCGAAGCGCCCTATCGTTTGAGAACAGGGCAAAATAGAACGCAGACGGAAGAACATTTCACTGTATATCACAACAATGCATTAGATTACAAGAATATACAGAGTATAAACAAATAAATATTACACAAAAATATCAGAGATTTAAATTACATTTAAATACATCGCAGCGGAAAATAATACAATACACAACTAGAAGGAGATATACGGATACAAAGCTTTCCGGATATCGTTCCAGCTGTAAACCAGGATCCTATGAATATAAATCTGCAAAACCAAAACTACTAGCTGCCCGTGTCAAAATAAGGGCACCCAGAGTTTAGGTTAAAACAATAAACTCCAGGTCTGTCATGGGACTGGTGTGAGAACTAAAACAGTTGTAAATCTTTATTTTAAAGTTAGGTAAATCAAGGGACCACGCCGTATAACACGGAACGGGTTTCCTCCCAAAAACACCAGTGCATAAAACAACAGCGCAATGCTAAATAAAGAAAAATGAAGCTATTATAAGATCGAGGTCCTATCACACAATGCAACGCAAGCCGGGGGATAGGGTTTTTACCTTATAATAGCCAAGAATGCTTGATACGTTTAAAAGAAATCATTTGATACTATTATAAGTGTATAGTGTATAAAACAACTTCAGATCATAAGTATCAATCATAGGCGGCATGAATGCCCCATACCACTATGTCGCCATATATAGGTTATACAATCAAAATCGTAAAGTCACGTATTTGGAAATTGGGTTTCCTTCTATGAACCGAGGCTAGGGATCGTCCTCTACCGATTTTAGACAATCTAGCCCATGTCTAGGAACAGCCGCAACTGCCCCTTGGATCGTCAGGGCCGGTCCACCGATGTGGATTATAATGCCTGAACACTACGTTTCTCCGCCCTTTGGGGCGTAAATGAGCCAACGAATGACTCCATCGGACCCGGATCGTCCGATCAAACCGAGGCGCCTCGCAACAGCAACAACCACACAGGTGAAAATAATATAAATGTCAGGGCTGGTAGGTCACTGACACCACCCTAGCTAGAAAGAAAACGCATGTCCCCCCTGAGGTCCGTCTCCCGTTTTTGGTTCACCACCGGGGTGTGAGGCTCGCGAATTCACGTTACACAAAGCTGTGCCACACAGGCGGTGCTTTGATCATCAACCACAAGACTTTGCTTTTCAACAGAAGCCTTGATCATTTGCATCTTAGCATGCCACACAGGAAAACCACTCTATGCAACCGATACCAGTCACACAGAATGAAATCCAATGTCAGACACACAGTCCATTTACAAGTCCGTTCTGGGTCTGAACGAAACCGGAGGCACCTAGTACCCCGCATATCCATCGATCTCCAAGTACGTCTGGACGATCACCAACTGTTTCCATCTTCTTGGGTGTACAGCCCAATCAAGATCATCAGTAATCACCCAAACGACGTGAAGACCTCCGGTCTTCGACCATCGTCTTCATCTTCGACTTATCGTCGTATCAGTTATTCAGAATGGGATAAACCCGGTCTTTCCGAATAACTCGCGTATATTTTAAATAAGTGTTACACAAACACAACATACGCCTCATTCCAATTCATCAGTCACTAACCGTAAATTAATCAAGAGAATAATTTCCCAAATATTAACCCCGAAGGCCGAAACCAACATCAGATCAATATCCAGAAAACCATTCTGCTTGGCTAACCGACAGTTAGTTCCTAAATTTCACATTCATAGGGAAAGGTTCCCATTAATTTAATCCAAGATAAATTCCTTGAATTTATTCTTTAATCTTCTTTTGAATTTTGATTCAACTAGTCGGGATTAGTGAACCATACCGAAGTAACCATTTATTTTATTTATCAATCCCAACCTATTCATCCCATGAAGTAAAACTGGTAATACTTCATATCTAACACCACAGTGTTATCGGTAATTCAATTACCATTTCACATTCAAATCTAATTAAAGATTCAACTATCGCTTGGAGTAAAACTGGTGATACTCCATTCTCGATCTTTTCAATCTATTTAAAGATTCATTAAAACTCCACTTAGTTTTAATCTTTAACTGGGTTAAAGAATCGGTGTCATTTAAAACACAGTTCACGATAAACCCAAAATCACATTCCATTAATTATCGGGTTAAAAACGAGTGTTATTTAAAACAATGTCCACGATAAACCCAAAAATCAATATCCATTCAATTCCAATTAAATATCATTTAATTGGTACACTTCATTAAATCTAAATAAAAAGATTTATTCTTTTCTCAACTGGGTTCAAGAACAGTGTTAATGAAGACACCATTCACGACAAACCCCAAATCACATTTGATATTCAATACAAGGCTCTGAATAGAAAATATATCGGCTTATATTCAATATCAAATTCTACGATTAACAAATGTCGTATTGGAAATAACGATATAAATTTATATCTTTCAAATTTCCATAACCACATCTGTATAATCACGAATTCCTATATTGAAATATTTCGAAGACAATTTCGATTCAAATCCACTCCAATGCAATCATTGGAAATTCTGGTTATTTTTAAAACCCTTTTCAAATTCAATTTATTTATTTAAAAATAAATAGAATTATAATTCTAGTTCAAAACTAGTTCATTTCGATAAAAATCTATTTTTATCTTTTCAAATATGGAGTTTTTCATCCCAATTCTTTCTAAATCATTTCTTATGATTTTACATAAATTATTAATAATTTTATCAATGCCTGTACAGTCGATTTCCATCAATGGCCATCGAACTGCACTTACAGCGACCTTTTTCAAATTTGATTTGGACATAATTCCAAATCCAACCGTTAGATTTCTAATTTCTAATATTCGTTAGAAAGCTCTTTTCGATACGAACCCAACGGTCCCGGTTTTAGGAGAATCCGACGGTCGGATCTCCCGCAATATCCGTTCGAAGTCAATGGTCGAAATTCGCGAACTGCCGCGGCGTGGCGCGTTCTATTCAGGCCATTATATTATATATATATAATATATATATAATATATACTTCGTCGATTTCAACTCAAAACGTGTTTTATAAATCGTTTTAAATTCATTTTCAAAACGGTTTCAACTTCATATTCAATTTCAAATCAAAATTGAATATTCCAATTTAAATTCATTTTAAATTCATTTCAAATTGATTTCAATTCAAATTGATTTCTAATTCAATTTCAGTTCGTTTCAACTCAATTTCAATTCGAATTCATTTCTATTCAATTCTTTTCAAAATATCGGATTTCGAAATCACTTTCGATATTCATTATAAAATGAATAAAATCGATATAAATATCGTTTACGTCAAAATGGCGTCAATCTAATCAATACGGCTTCATATATTCCTATTTTCAAATATTCTATTTCAAATATTTCTATTTCGAACTGGAATGAGGCCCAATCAATTACCATATAATGTTAATTATATGGATTTTCTACAACACATGTATATATCAACAACGATGAATAATCAACCATCATCCAAAGTGCATTCTACACTGTATAAGCATCAAATATAAATATTCAACGCTTATAACAGCCTGTCAATCAATCGATCGACATACAACTAAACAATCGGGATTAGTGTACGTCAAATATCATCCCAATACCCGTGTGGGGTTTCAAGCAATCAAACACAGATTTTTATTTGTGCAGTTGGGCGATGTGTAAAATTTATCGTCCCAATCAATGTCCTTCAAATAGGTGTACATAAACAAATCGTCCGGTTTGTAAATGAATATTTATTTATTCACATTCACGTTAAAAATTATATTTTTAACGATCAAATATTTTATTTTAACACATGAATTTTTATTCAGTTCATTTACAAAATAAAAATGATATTTTTATTTTTCTAACTTATTTTAGAAAATTTCGGCGGCATAACGGCACGATACTAGAAACGGGACGAGGCCTAGCCTTATCCCCGGTCTAGTGAAGGCCCACGCCATTCACACATCAATCAAATCCATTCCATTTCACCAAACAATTCAATCCAATCAAATAATCTAACTAATTTTTGCAATCAAACAAACAAGTCCATGGTCTGTGGACGATTGTGTCGGGTGCTACTAAACACCGTCTGCATCCTAGTATATATATAACTAGAAAATGAAATTGAAAGGTGAGAAATTCTCACCGATAGCTATCCCAACCATCTTGACTCTTCTTTGATAGAAATCTTCATCGTTATCGCATTTTTTGTCATCTTCGTTGCTGTAGCCACTACATATGTAAAAATCGAATTTTTACTTCGTTATTCAATATATAAAAATCGAATTTTTACTTTGCTATTCAATATATAAAAATCGAATTTTTACTTTGCTATTCAATATATAAAAATCGAATTTTTACTTTGCTATTCAATATATAAAAATCTTCATCACTATAAAAATCCCATTTTTATTCCAACATATATACAATAAAAATCAGATTTTTATTTCGCTACATATATAAAGATCAAATTTTTAATACTCCTATAATATAAAAATCATTTTTTTTATTATTCCTATCATATAAAAAATTACATTTTTAGTTCTTTATTATATTAAAAATCCGAACTTTACCCAAGAGAAAAATCTTAACCTTTTTGAATTTAAAAAAAAAAATCATAGCTTCATATGAATCAAAATCACATATAGATAAAAACTGAAAAATAAATCCATGTTTCCACTTTTAAAACTGATTTGAACTATGCTATTTTATAAAAAAAACTGAATTTAAAAATCAATGTATGGTATAAATAAATAATAAAAAAATATAAACTCACTGTTAATCGGCGAATGGGGAGAGGGGTTGCCTGCGCTTCTCGAGCGGAGGAAGGGGTGCCGCTACTCAAGGTGAAGCAGCGCAGGCGAGCTCCTGGGTGGGCACGATGGTCCTCTTGGCGGTTGGGGTCTGCTGTGTTGCGCGTCTTCAATTGGGGAGGGGCTGGTCGGCACTTATCAGAGCGAGGAGGTGCGAGAGAGGGGGTAGGGGCGAGGTGCGAACGGAGGGGTGGCTGGCTCGGTGAACGGACGACGCCAGCAAAGGGGTGCGAAGGCGCGGTTTTACAGAAGGGAAAAGGAGAAGAGGTGGCGGAGGAGAAGAAGAAGGGGAGGGCGGCGAGCTTGGACGGAGGTGGGCGCCTCCGGTGGCGGCGTCGAGGGCCTTCCGTCGTTCGATTTAGGGCTTAGCCTTTTTTTTTAATTCGATTTTCTGTTTTCAGTTGAAAGATGGAGGGGGGTAAACGTGGGTTAAGGCGTTGACCAAGTACATTGAAAAAGGGGGAGGGAGTTTTATTTAATTAATTTATTTAATTTATTTTCCAATAAAAGTGGACTTTTTATTCGAACTCGAAACGAGACCCAGCGACTGTCGCCCCTAGCTAATTACCCCCATTACGAACACAATGGGATATGTTTCGTTAGCCAATTCTATCGTTTCGTTCAGTTTTTTCTGAAATTAAAATATAAATCAGTATATATTCAATTTGAACGCACATTTTAATTTACTGGGGCCACATACAGCCTCTAAAAATTCCCAAAAAATTATTTCTAGCTTCGTATTTACGATACGGTCCTAACAAAACTAGTTTCATCAAATTCTGAGACCGTTTGAAAAATGACCAATTTCTGTTCGACCCGATTTAATTGAAACTGTCAAAACACGTTTAACTTCGCCACGCTCACATATTGATTCAGAAAATTATGAATTTTGAAACCTAGCAATAATTTGACATCCTGGATCCAACAAAAGTGGTTTCGTCGAAAACCGAGGTCGTTTGCAAAATTCCCATTTTCAAGGGCCTGAATTCCATAGCGACTATTCAGAATTTTCAACTGGACATATCTTTTGATTCCCGCTATGAAATTTTGATTTTTCGGATTTGTTGGAAAGATATCATCAATTAGATTCTAATGTTTTTGGTTTCTCTAAAATCCGGATTGTTTTGCACCCGGTATATTCAATTGAAGTTTGAAATCGAATTATCGAACTACGGCGCCATTTTCAATTCCTTTTATAATTATATATAATTATTTATATTCTAACGACGATCTATATAACTATATACGATTGAATTTTATTCAAAAGAAATTTTCTCGTCGATATTATTTAAAATAATTCATTTTAAATAATCAAATTTCGCTAAAATTGCCGAAATAAAAATTTTAAACTGGCCCAGATTTTCGGGTTGTTACATGAAATTTTGATATATTTTTTATTTGTTGGAAAACTAGTTATAAGGATTCTGAAAAATCTTATTTTTCAGAATTTGGACTCATGTGCTTTTGTGTATAATAGATTCACTGTTTAAGTAGTGAAATAGCGAGTTACGTTTCACGACACACCAAAATTTCTTCAAAATTCATGTTTATCCAAACTTCATGTGAACACTTAGGAGTGTATATAATTCATTTCTAAAACATTTCAAATCATTTTTGAGAGGTTTAATCATTCTATTTTTTTTATTTCATTCAATTAAGAAAAGGGTTTTCCTTTGTGTTTATCGACGTATATTTAACGTGACTTGTTAAACATCCATACAAGAAAACATATAATCATCCAAACTTGACAAACAATCATCATGACATTCAAAAGAAATACTCGATCATTAACTTGTGCATAGTTAGGGTCATTTAAAGTTTAGTTTCTCGCCTCCATTAGTTTTATACGTTCCTAAAATTGGCTATACCGCAATAAAAGCAAAAAGAGCTTATTCATTGGGGCAACCGTTAATGGCGTCAAGGGCTACCCCCACTTCAAATCAACTTCTATTTTTCGCATCTGATCCATTCGTCTCCTCTTTCTCTCTCACCCCTCTCTTTCTTGCTTACGTTGTGCATGGGATCCCCGCCTAATTTCACTTCGTCCATGTCAAATTTGAGCTCTTGCTCCGATTATCCCATCTATCTTCAATCCATTCCTCTACAGCTTTCTTCTCCCCGTAATCACTACTAACTACTCTTCCTTTCTCGGCGTGGTGAAATTTCAGGCAACTACTTACCTTCTGTTTTTCCTTACAACCGAATCTAGTGTATTACTGCTCCCATTTTCAGTAGTGTGCTGCGTGTGGATTCCTAGCGACTTCGAGCCTTATTGCCTGGTGATTTCAAGACCCACGTAAGTCTGACTATGTAAGTTGGTAGGTGGCGTTCTGGTTTTTACTGGATTTTGGTTCGAAGCTTCGGTCTTCTTGTTCTTCAACTGGTGATTCGACTGGCAGTGTTTTGGAAGATGTCACTAACGTTGAGATTTTGGCGAGCAGTAATTCCTTCCCTCTTGAGTTGTATCGCGTTTCAACAAATTTGTCTGGTATGCCGTTCTAAACCGAGTCTCGTATTTTTCATCCCTTGCTCAGTGAGCATTTGATCGTCGTTTCAGGTTCTTTTTGTTTGTGATGGTCCATTATGGATTGGTGGGTCCTCAGTGGTTATTAAGATTCGTTTTGTTGGTAGTACTTTGTGATTGGTTTTGTGTTTTGGGTTGGAGGTTGTTTTCGTTGAGGTGGTTTTTGGGTTTCTCCCCTTGGTTCTTTTTGGAGCTCGACACTATTTCATGTCATGTTGCTTTGCAATGCTTTTTGGTCCTTAATTGGTTGCGTCGTTTGTTAGGTGTTCTTGTTTCCTTTGTTTCATCATGCTTACTGCACAAACAGGTGAAGTCTTTAGCTCTCAACTATGTAGTGTTGTTTTTATGTTATTCATTGCCTTCCTCACTCTCGACCTTTGCTAAGTTTGGCCAACTCTATGGTGATTGCGCTGGCACCTTGCCTAGGCAGCCTATCACGTAATGTCGACTCTTTGGTTATGCAATGGTCTTTTTTGTTGTCTGCATACAGCTTTGTCAAGTTTTGGATCTCATAAGTGAATTGGTGTCACAAGTTCTCCTATAGCTACTTTATGTAAGTCGTGCTTATGGTGAGATGTATGATGGTTAGGGTCTCTGGTGCACTGCCCTTGCTGCTTACCGTATTGTACTGCATGATGTTGTATTGTATTACTTATTTGTGATGTTTACAATGTAATGTAATGTAATTGTATAAGTATGAAATTTGTCCTCCCCCTGCGTGGTGTGCATGGACTAAGTAATCCCTATAGTAGTTTAGTATTTTAACTAGCTCCTGATATATAATCTAGATTAGATTAGTGGGTGACCCACTATAAATGTCGTATGTAATGGACGGTCCACTTTAAAAACCGAAGTAGTAGTCTGGCAAACTGCCAAACTCCTGTAACTATTGTAATTATTATTTGTTATAATAATAAGTGTTATGGATCACTATATAAACCAGTCGGTTTTGCCAAAAAAATTGGCTATATCTTCTCTATGATTGCACCGATGCCACTCGAACTAGCTTCTTCTTCAATTGATGAACTCAACCTCCCTCTTAATTTTTCCTTAGCCATTCACGGGCTTAGGGTGGGTGATGATGTGGATGTGGGTTGTGATGATGACAAGGAGAGGTTTGCACTTGGTTTTGAAGATGATTGACAAGGTATACGTATATGTATATATTTTACTTCATTTTATCATGACTTTTCTAACTTTTTCTAAGGCTTGGAAGCCATTAATGAAGAACACTCTAGAGTTGGAGGAAGAGGAATAAGAGAACAAAATAGGTGTAAAGAAATAAGAGGAAGAGATGGGTACTAAAAGGAAAACCTAGAATAAAATATATCAAACCAAACCATAACATGTCACATCACCTTCATACACTTACAACTCCATCCCTACACTACTCATACATGTTGTCTCCTCCCTTCCATGCTTCCATTACCATGCTTGTGTAAGGGAGCAGGGAGTTTTGATGGTGAGTTTTGTCTTCTTTTTGTTTGTTTTATACGCTTACTTTTACTAATCTCTCCTACTCTATTTAACCACTTCATTATCTTTATATATATATATATATATTATGTGCATATACACATGTATATGTGTATCGCTAAGGGTTTAGAATGTTGTACCCCTTCCATTCGTCAAACCATCGAGAATCTGGAATACGTTTATCGGTCATATTTTCAGTTATCAGTTAAACTATTTGTTTGAATAAATAAAATTCAAAAATAACTTTATTACTATATTTAAATAATTAAAAAACTATTATTTGGTCATTAAAACAATATTAAATAATATTTAACAATTATTTACAAAATTCGCGATTTTACCGATAAAGCAATACCAATTTTTCTTACATTTTCAGGCTAATTGTATTCATTTATATAACTTGTTCATCAATGATTTGTTATTATTATATAACATATTTGAAATTTTTTCTTTTCATTTAAACCCTTATCTGAATTATTATAATAATTATTAAATCGCTAAGTTCCTCATTTAGATCCATAATTCAATTATTGAATATAATATCATTTAAACCCTTTTTTAGTTACTATAATAATTATTAAATCGCTAAATTCTTCATTTAGATTCATAATTCATGTTGACCGGCCTGTTGGCAAGGCCGTCAAGGCCCATTAATGATATAGACTTTAGCACAGATAGCAGGAAGGGCAGAGCAATCCTAAAAAAGGAATTGGTCAATCCATAGATACGTCGGTAGATGCCTGGGGTTTAAGCCGAGCACAAGAATCCGATACGTAAGCTAGCTGGAGCCCATGACCTCCGGACCGATCGGGTCAGATCCATTCTAACTCCAAATAAAATATCCTGCTTAATATTTGGTCTCGCTCTTACTTGAACACCATTAGTCTTTCTTCGTAATTAGATCAGATGTCATCTATCACTGCAGATTCAAATCACGCCGCCATCCATGAGAAGAACTCCTCTTTTGGACCTCCTGAAATCTTGGATCAAAGGACACATGTCTCAGCCAATTTAAATGTTGTAGCACCTGTAAATAGACCTTCTGGACCCCGAAGAAGGGGATCGTTTGGAAAAACTCCGATTATATCACTATTCGACTATAATAGACCTTTGATATAAGAAGATTATAAAGTGGACGTTGGCTCGTTAACGCCGAACCACTATAAACCTGTGTGTGATTGTTCTTTTCTTCATTTTCTTTATTTTGTTTGTCTTCATTTATTCTCTACAACCTTATATCTTGGGTATTGTGCCAATTTTTGGTGTCAACACTTTGGTGCTTCCATTGAGAACCTTGGTATTCTCTGCATTTCGAGGTATTTGCTTTACTTTCGGATCACCAAGTCTGAGACGAGATCCTACAACTTTCCATATATCGTTGAATCATGGTCGCCAAATCTTCGGCACGCAACGCTGGAAAACAACCACAGGCTGCAACGTTAGACGTAGCCGGGGGGTCGACCGATCTGGGGATCACTCCAGACCAACATGTACTGCCATCTTCGACGCAACCCCTCGCAACAGATCCGGCTTCCCACTAAGCTTTTTCCACCCGTGACGAGTTCATGTCCATGATGAATCAGCTCCAGGAAACCACAGAAGCTTTAAATGCTCATACCTGGTAGAATGTTGTAATGCGCCAGGATATGAAGCGTATGCCGAGACAATGGGAAGAATTCAGAAATCACTAATCTTCCTTTCGTCGGCTAAACCAGAACTCCGAAAGCTCATCATCATCCGGGAGAAGCAGAAGTCAACGTCAGCCGCGACACCCTATGGAAAGACCTGAAAACGTACGACAACTACATTTGGAAAGGCGTTCGAACGAACCAGGAACGGTGGGTCAAACTCAGGCCGATCTGGCTGACATAGAAGTCATCGATCCCACGACTCAGCAGGATCGAAGTGCCTCTCCTTCGACTAACCAAACAACGCTCAGACAGCGCAGGATCCTGTCCTTGCTCCTCGGCATCTTGTGAATGACCGGGATGCTCGGGGAAGAGGGAGGACCGCCCGGACAGCGACCCAGGCAACGTTGCCTGGAGAAGGAGCGGGAAAAACTCGGTCAGTTGACGATGCCAATCGATGTACACTCATTCCTCCCGATCAGGATGCCTGGTATGAAAAATTATGAATGATAACAAAGGGTATAAAATGAAGACTAGGGGATCGACCGAAGCCATACGCCTTTCATAGATGACATTTTTCAGGCAGAATTCCCCAGAAGATTTAATATGCCCCAGATGAGCCATTACGATGGAATCTCTGACCCATAACAACATTTGATGAGATATTCGTGGCATATAGAGGTAGTTGTAGCTCCAGACACTATTAAATGCAAGGCTTTCCCAATTTTACTGAGTGAAGCAACGCTCATGTGGTTCACTCGTCTTCCCCCGAGGTCGGTACCCAGATTCAAAGACTTAAGTGAGAAGTTTCTGAAATAGTTCTGTCTCCACGCTTCTAAGTTTAAGCATGTCATGGCCTTTTCCGTAGTAAAGAAAGGAAGGGGTGAATCCCAAAAAAATTACCTTAATCGATTTAACCGAGCCACCACTGAAGTAAGCAACCCAAATCATGAGACATTTTGATGGCCATGGTCGACGGTATTGACAAAAAGACGGAGTTTGGAAAGTATCTAATCGGGAAGCCACCAACGACAATTGAAATGTTTTATGAAAAGGCCAACATCCAGTTAAGGCCGGAGGATGCACAATTGGATGAAGAGGATAGGTCGAATGATGTGTCTACCAAATCCATTCAGAGTAATGTAGCAGTCAAACAGTCCGAAGATAACTCCGGGAAGGTGGAAGTGAATCTTAAAAACTATGGTAAACGAAATGGTAACGAACCAAAGGGAGCCAATGGAAACCCTGGACAAAGAGGGAATTCTTGAAAGTGACCCGGTTCCAAGTTTTTGAAAGTTATACGGCGTTGAATGGCATGTTGGACAGGGGGAAAAGGACTTTGGCACCTAAGCAAAGTCATGCGACGCCTAGAGCCATAGCCCAATAAAAGGGGAAGGGGATAGTGATCAATGCCATTGCTGGAGGAGCTCACCCAACAGGGCATAGCATTCGGATTATGAACGTTATGTAAACTCCGCAAAGCATCTGGACGTTGCGGAGACCAACGCTCCTAAAGCGCCAAGTCTCATAAAGCAAAGAAGGACGATGACCGATGATATCATCTTCCACGATCGGGAGTCGATTGGTATAAAGGTCCCAACCATTGATCCATTAGTAATAACGGCCATATTAGGCCCAATTACAGTACGAAAGGTGCAGATCGACAACAGAAGTTCGATAAATATATTGTTCAAACAAGCTTATGATCAGATGAAGTTGGAATTGAAAGACTTGGAGCCATGTACCGGCCAGATACATGGTTTTAATGGATCATCCACCAAGTCGGTCGATATGATCAAGCTATTTGTAGAATTGGGAGGCAGAGAACGTAGGAGAGTACGGATCCTGCCACTTGTTGTGATGAACATAAACTCCCAGTACAACGCAGTTCTGGGGCGACTGGCCCTAGCTGAGTTTAGAGCCTGTATCGCTCCTTGGTGCCTGCTCTTGAAATTTCCGACCGACGAAGGGATCAGAACGATGCGAGGGGATCAATTAACAGGGTGAGCCTGCTATTTGGCAGAATGGAAAGAACTACGAAGCAAAAATAGAAAAGAATCAGAAGATACCCCTCCTCCTACGGAGGGGAAGGAAGCATAGAAATTACAGAAAACATCCCGGCCAGGACAGTCCATCTGCCTGCATGAGGACATTGATCCATAAGAGGATGAAGAACCGGGATGTAGGAAGGCATCCCTGAATGAAACTACTATGGAGATCTCAATTGATGACGATGACCCGACGAGGGTCTTGAAGACTGGATCCCATCTCGACCCCCTCCGGACGAGGGAGTTGACCGAATTTCTCTGTGCTAACCTTGAAGTGTTTGCATGGACACATGCTGACATGTGTCGTATTTCACCCTCCATAGCATCAACCTGAAATATACCCCTATAAAGCAGAAGAGGCGGATGCTCGACCCAGAGAGGTCTGCCACTCTAAAGGAGGAAATCAGAAACTGCAAGCCAAAAGGTTTCTTCGAGACGCGACTTATCCCAAGAGGATAGAAAACCCCATGCTAGTGAAGAAGGCCAATGGGAAGTGGCGAACTTGTATCGACTACTCTGATTTGAACAAAGCCTGCACCCAAAGACAATTTTCCTTTACCTAGGATCAATCAACTGGTTGATTCGACCGCGAGGTACGAACTCCTCTCATTCATGGACGCATACTTGGGATATAATCAGATTGTAATGCACGTTCCAGATCAAGAACATACCAACTTCATAACCGACCCTGGGATATATTGCTACGTGGTCATGCCATTCGGAATGAAAAATGCGGAGGCAACGCATCAACGCCTGGTCAACAGAATGTTTCATGATCAGATAGGAAGAACGATGGAGGTTTACGTTGATGATATGTTGCTGAAGTTGAGGCAATCATTTGATCATGTTAGAGACTTGTCAAAAATGTTCAACATCTCCGAAGGTATGGGATGTAGCTCAACCCCTTGAAGTGTTCTTTTGGAGTAGCATCGGGAGAGTTCTTGGGTTCATAGTTAGCCCTCGAGGAATCGAAATCATTTCGAATCAGATTTTGGCCATCAGGGGAATCCAGTAACCTAGAAGAATCAAAGACATGCAAAGCTTGGCAGGAAAGGTCGCAATAATGGGTCGATTCATATCCAAGGTGACCGACAAGTGCTTACCCTTCTTTGAGTTGATCAAAAGAGGGAAGCAGAACTTTGCTTGGACACCTGACTGTGTCGAAGCCTTCCAGAACTTGCTCGACCACCTGGAGAAACCTCCCATCTTGTCCAAACCGATTCACTATGAAGATTTATTTGTGTATTTGGCAGTATCTGCGCATGCAATCAGCTCAGTCCTAATCCGTGAAGAGAATCGGATACAACGACCAGTTTATTATGTGAGTAAGAAACTGAAAGGGGCTGAACGCAACTATCCAAAGATCTAAAAGCTTGCCAATAGTCTGCTAATTGCATCATGGAAGCTTCGATATTACTTCCAGGACCATCCTATCAAAGTGTTCACCGACCATCCACTACGACAAGTCTTGCAATGACCTGAGGCAAGCAGGCGACTGCTCAAATGGAACATCAAGCTGAGTCAGTTCGACTTAGCTTTTGTCCCACGGAAGTCCATCCGAGATCAAACACTAGTGGGTTTCATAGCCGAGTTTACTACTCCAGAGAATGATGGCTTGGAGGATAGCGCCAGGCCTCCAGATACCGAGTTGAGATCGGACACCTGGAAGTTGTACACAGACGGGACCTGTAACGATCGACGCTCCGGTGCCGGCATAGTATTGTTTTCTCCGAAAGGGCGGCCGATCTATTATGCGCTGAGGTTGAATTTCTTGGCTACCAACAATGACTTTGAGTATGAAGTTCTGATTGTCGGGCTCAAACTCGCAAGGGATTTAAAAATAACATCACTTAATATTTTCTATGATTCTCAACTCAGTGTGACTAAAGGAGTTAGACTTGCCTCCTATCTTAAGTAGGTCGAGGATTGCTAAAAAGCTTTGATCAATATAGCATCTCCTACATTCCCAGAGAGGAAAACCAGAAGGCAGATAGATTGGCAAAACTCGCTAGTTTTGACAATCCGAGTGAAGCAGAGTTGGTTCCTATAGAGACTTTTAGCATTTCGAGCATCGATCAAATGGAGGTCAATCAAACAGAAGCCGAACCTAAAAAAGAATATTGGATGACTCCCATCAAGAATTTTCTCCTAAACGGCACTCTTCCCGAAAAAAGGAACGAAAGGCAAGCCCTCGTGCAATAAGCCTCTAGATACGTCATCCAGCAAGACCAACTTTATAGAAGGGTTTCTCCGTTCCAATGTTTCGATGTGTGGTTAATGATGATGTCAAGAGAATATTGAGAGAAGTGTACGAAGGAGAGTGTAGCACTCATATGGGGGGAAAACATTGGTTAAGAAAGTGTTGCGACACAGATACTTCTGGCCAACCATTAGCAAAGACGCAGCCAATTATTCCAAGCGATGTGATCAATGCCAAAGGTTTGCTCAAATCCCATGAGTCCCACTGATAGAGCTCACTCAGATGGTCAACCCTTGGCCATTCGCCGTTTAGGGAATAGACATTATTGGAAGCCTGTCAATCTCAAAAAGAAATGCAAAGTACGCGATCGTGGCGGTAGACTACTTTACAAAATGGGCAGAGGCCGAACAGATGACCACGGTCATAACAAAGTGAGCCATCAATTTCATTGTCAAAAATATCAAATGTCGATACGGTATACCCCAGACTTTTGTCACAGATACTGGGACCCAGTTCGCCATCTCAGAATTCAGAGATTTTTGTAAACGATATCGCATCAAGAAGAAGTACACTGCGGTTGCACATCCATAGTCTAATGGACAAGTCGAAGCGGTCAACAAAATTATCAAGTATATTTTAAAGAAACGATTGAATGAGCCAATGGCAAATGGGTCATGGGCTTCCTCTAGCCCTTTGGGCGTATCGAACCACCTATAAGGCCGCCACCGACCATACTCCCATTGCATTGTCTTACGTATCGGAAGCTGTCATTCCCATAGAGCTTGAAGTTCCTTCTCATAGAACTACGTATTATGATCTGTTATCAAACAAATCCCTTCTCTTGGAATCGTTAGACATGATTGTTGAAAAAGAGAAGAAGCAAACGCCCGTGTTGAAGCTCACCGGCGATGGGTCGCTCGATATTACAAAAAGAAGGTTCGACATAAGACCTTCGGTGTTGATGATTTTGTCCTAAAACAGGTATTCTCGACTCTCATACATATAGTCCCCAAATGGGAAGGGCCCTACATCATCCAACATAAGTTTGATAATGGAACCTTCAGGATATCGGCTCTTGATGGCGAGCCTTTTCAGACAGCATGGAATGCGGAGCATTTACGACCTTCTCTTTCTTAGAACTTTTTTTCCTATTATGTTACCTGTTTTAGCATTGTAACAAGGTGTGTCTTATCACCCACAGTAATTTGTGAATAAAAGCTCCTTTCCTTCTCTGACTTCTTATTAAAATGACTAAATGTTTTGATTCGACCGATATTAATTCAAACGATAACACCCCAACCTACTGATCCATGTCATAATGGGTCGACCTCGTTCAGGAGCCAGTAAGGAGTCCGCGAAGACTGACTCTGAGCTTGGTATTGATGCTCGAACCTTTGGGCCCCACTTTGTTGACTAAAAGTGAGGGTGACGCCGATGTAAACAACATGATTGTCTATTTTGAACAACTCTGATTCTCCTGACTTGAGAAGGAGTGTAAAATTACGGATGAGTGTGAAAGGTGCACCCCGACTAAAGGCGGCGCGATCCTTGGAACTTTAACCCTTAATGACTAGAGGGAGAGTATAAAAAGACTCACATATTTCTTACCATGATCAATCGAACCTAGAACAAGTCGATATGATCTTAGGATCAATAAGAAAACTTGATGACCAAATAAATCCCCCACGACATTGAGGGAATGAGAATGGACAAGTAATCCAACTATGGATTATTCCTGAACGATCCCTGGACTGTGGGATAGACGGGGGACACTGACTTTGTCTCCCCATAACCCTTCAACATATTATTAGTACAAGTATTTAAAGGCAAATAAACATAAATTTTGTTTACAAAATAACATTCCTGATAGGTACATTAAACATTATCCACAAAAAACAAGACTTGACGATGGAAAAAATGCGAGGGTCGCACTCGCATACAACTTCCAAAGGGCCTATGGTGAACTTGCAACAAAAGGATTCTAGGTTCGAGGTAGTTTATCGCCATGCTTCTTGATATCCTCCATCACTTTCTGCCTAATCAGCTCTTGCATTTCCTCAGCAGTCAAACCAAGTTTTAGGCTTTTGAGTGTGATACCAAAAGAAAAAGATCAGCTGGACGTTGTGGTGTCGTGCTTTCTTTTGCTCGGGATAGTCGGGACGGGGAAAGGAGCCACGTTGTCAGATGACAGCGAAGTTGGTGGAATATATTGGAGAGGATGGATATTGAGGGGTTCGTCGGACGGTTCATCTTTAAGAGAGTAGATCTTTTCCTCATTCCTAGCCTTCATCTCCGCCATAAACGGATGATCGGATGTCTTGACCTCACCCACAGACTCTACGTTAGCACTGACCGATTAAAGATTACCCATTCCTGATTTCTTTGGAGCATCGGTTGTTTCTTTATCATTGTTGGGGACGGTGATAGGGTCTTCCTCTGGCATATTGGCTTCCAATTCAGATGCTACTCTCGCTGATGGTATACCTACAACAGAAAGAACAAAAGTTATGAGCAAAGGGACAGATGGTCAATAAACTTAAGAAGGAAGGAGTAAGTTACCTTCAGTCACCGACCTTGTCGGTCGGCTTGGAACCTTTATTTCTAAAGCCAAAGCAGCTGAACTCTTCTTGGACATGGGGAGAAGAGGATCGTCCGGACTATACTCTCCACTAAGGGAGGGGGAAAAGAGGACGAACCAACCTCGACATGTGAAGTGGGGAGAGATGTTTTTGCCATACTTGTGTCAGCCTCAAGGACCGACTTCCCTTTGGCTTCGTACCGTGCAACATCTATTAACGCCTTCAGCTTCCTCATTCCTTCAGTCAGTACCTCTCGCTCGTCATCATGCAAATACTGAGCCATCAAAGCTTCCACGTCTACAGGATTACCCTTTTCCGCCTCAACCTCCTCACTCATGAACACCTCCCATGCATCGGTTAACACCAGCTGGTAATCTTTTTCCCAAGCCAAGTTTCTGTTGCGAAGAACGCGGACAAAGAACTGCAAAATATAAGCGCTAAATCTTCTGCTTATTTCTCTCTTCTCAATGGCGTGTTCGGATTTGATCAAACGGACTTCGGTTTCATGCTGGAGATGATCGTAGTCAACATTTTCGATTGCAGCAGCGGCAACATCCTTGGCCTTCTTTCTAGCGAGCTTGGGTGAATCAAGACTAGCCTTGGTGTCATGAACCTCCAAATCCAATCGACCCTTATCACTCCTCAAGATTTCATTTTTGATTCTCAAGGTCGCGCACTCTTGATTCACCGACTCAAATCGAGCCTTTAAGTTCCTTAAAGTCTTTCGGCATTGTTCTCTAGCAGTAACCACCTCAGATTCACATTCCACTACCATTTTCTGGTGTAGCTCAAAAGCCTTCTTGTCAACCTCCAACTCCCTCCTCAAGCCTACTTTCTCTACCGTCCTGCTCCTAACTACTTCGCACACTTGTCTTGCGTATGCATACATCGCATCATATTGGGTTAGTGCAAAATCAATGTTAGACCTGGTTTGATCGTGCAAGTTCGGAGGAAATGGTTGCAACATGGGGGCAGGCTCGATACCACAAAATAGAGACCCGGTAAGAGTTCCCCCATCTCCTTAATTTGTTCGGTAGGTACCCTCTCTCGATTCGGATGGGTCGACCCCTGGGGACTTTTTCCAGGACGATTAGGAAGAGGAATAGATTCATGATCATGGGGTCTAAACAACCGCGCCCCAGGAGAAGGGTCCACCGGGAAGGTAGGACGACCGGGGGAAGCTTCACTAACGGCTTTGTCGCAGTCCTTGGGGTTTTCGTCCTGAGGATGAGGCGGAGATCTATGCTTGGAAGTTTTAGGTTCCTCCCCTTTCTCATGAAGCTTAATCCCCTTCCCTTGCTTCTCCTTATGGTCTCGACTTCCTCTCTCTTTCCTCCTTCTCTTCCTAGCTTTCTCTTCCTTCTTCTTCTTCCTCTCTTTCGTCTCTTTCTTTATGCGATCGTCGTCCCTATGATCGCCCTCCTGCCTGACTTGTAGCCGGGCTGACGCAACGAGACCACCTCCCCCCAAAAGAGAATCGAAGTTGACATGATAATAATGCTCATTTATAATACATGCATAACGACATAAAAGTTTTGACTAGTGATCCATATACATCAGTGAAAATAATGTTGACATGCAGTGTTAGTGCTGAGTATATTTAAAATGTTTCTCCTAGAATCGACCTGGACCTGGAGCTTCATACACATCTTTTGTGTCTTTTGGGTCGATCGATGTGAAATCTTCCCTCGACTTAGTATTGAAGAATGACTGCGGATCCAAATTTTGAGAAGAGATAAATGTATCTGGCATTTCCACATTTTGCAGGTCCTGAAAGGGGAGGGCCAACTCTTCCTCCTGAGGACCATGAGTCGGATGAGGGTCCACATTAACATCAGAATCTTCCAGTCGGCGACCGGCAAGCTCCTTCTGAAACACCCCACCTCCATTAAGGTCACTCACAAAGGGAATGCATTAACTTTGGTGGAGGTTTATAAGTAAAAGCCACAGATAAACTCAAGACAGATATAAATACACATATTTTAAACAGCGGAAACCAAACAAACTTTTATTTCATCAATACGTGTATCAAACAAAAGATTTCCATAATTGTCTCAAAATACTTCCAACATTACAACCTCATAACTGCCTTGATTATTAAAGAAGCATGAAAACATAAATAAAGTGACAAAAATCCCCATAGTGATATCCAAAGCCATTATCCGAGCAAGAAAGATCCAAATCATGCATCTACGTTCTTGGTGCTTGTAAAGAGTCTGACTGAGTTGAGCTGTTTCCTCCCTGTGGACCTGGAGGGGGGAAACAAAAGAAAAGAAGACGAAAAGAAAATAGGGTCAGACATAAAGCCTGAGTAAATCTAGTAACTCTTCAATATGTGAATAAGAAAAGGGTATGATGGATGTAAACTAAAAATAGGAAAGTGTCATAAGCTAAGGAAGTGTCAAATGTACTATCGCACCCATACTATATCTCTGCACCTACTTGAGTTTATTCTAACTGGCACCCCGTGGTGAGGGTGAAGTGATCCCCATTTTCTAAAGATCGACTCCTACTCGCGTTAACATGTGTCATACGGCCCCCAAGAATTGTAGATACCTATGCTGGTCCCACCATGGGGTGTATCAAGACCCACGGTGGCGGCCCCGACACAAATCTAGAAGGCATAGGTTATACTACTAGTGTCCCCAGTGTCCTGGTTGTCTGCTCCGGAGTGTGTGCACGCCCGCACCCCGTTAGACCTACACTGTGCACCCACCGCCGTCGTTTGACCGCTTACAATCAACCCAGTAATCGTGCCCCACCCTGCCTAGTTTCAGGGTACCGTTGATACCTAACTTTGGGTTACTGCTGAAACGGGTCCCTCGTTACCAGGATTTTCTAGTCAAACATGTTAAGTGGTTAAGTGTCTGTATTTACCTAACCCCACCCATCAATTCTTGTTAACATGTTGAATATGGTTAAATGTTATAGTTGACTTAACCCTACCATCTGTCCTTAGCCTCTTAGGAGCACCAGACCACTCACATTATACAGGTATTGCTAAGGTTACTGGATGTGCCGGTCTGTTCCTGGCAGGTTTACACCGTAGCTCAGTCTAACCTCGGGTCCTTATTGGGCTCAATGCTTAACCACCCACATTGGATAGGTATTGTTGTGACTACTGGACAGCCGGGCGGGTCCGGGCAGGTTTACATCACAACTCAATCCAACCTCGGGTTAAGCATATCGTGTTTTCTAAGTTTACATATTTTATTACTTCTCAATTATATATGTAAATTTCATGCTCTTCATTCTTGGGTATAACAATTCATACCGCTTATATGTCATAATCGTTGGCATGTGCCAAACATGCCAACATATATTTTCATATTTTACACCCAACGTTATTACCCCCGTTTGTTCGCAACGTTATAACATGTGTTGGGCTTGTCACAATTCAGCCCAACTTTATAAACGTGAGAAAAAAAAGGAAATCAAGAACATGTAATACATAAAGGTGTGTGGCGCATGAACTTGCAATTTGGCGATTCAACTAACATATAACATGGGTCATGTGAACTTGCATTCAAATCAAAGTATGACTAAGTAGGTGACATATGAAATGGCATAGTTTAGGCTAATACAAACTTGTGTTTAAACATGTTTAACTTGGCATAATATCAACCACAAAACTAGCATGTTGTATATTCACAAAAATGTACAATTTTTTACATCTAATCATATAGCCTATTTCAACATGAACTTGCATAATTTATGAAACCCAAACGATACTTAACATAGATCCAATTGTACTTGCAAATGAACTTGCATAGTTTATGAAACTCAAACGATACTTAACATAGATCTAATTATACTTGCCAACATAGATCTAATTATACTTGCCAATAAACATAAGAATGATATCATAGGTTTTGGGTCATGTAGGCATAAAAGGTCTATAACATGTTTACATAAATTCTAGTTTAGACTAAGGGAATATACATAGTCCATGCCATCGACATATACAAAAAGGGATCAATTTCTAGTTTTTGCCACAAACTTGCAAGTGCCATTGTTTTCATATACAATTGTTCAATAGGCTTGCATCAATCAATTTATGCCACAAACATCAATACACAAGTCATGATAGAACCATTACAATACACAAAATTTATACGATATAACAACATGATTCTATTTTCATTTACATCGAATCACATCACAGTTTTTATTCATATTCTGAAAGGTCACTATACTTACAACGAATGCAGAATCTTGAATTCTGGATTCTGAATTGCGCTCCTTTGGGTAGACTAACGTTGCGTTGATTGATTTGATTAAACTTTAATCTTCTTCTTAATTTGATTCGTCTCTTAGGCTTTAGTGTTGGCTTGTCTCTAGGCTTTCTAATTGACGGCCATTCCTAGTTCCTTTCCAGCAGCATGACGGCTTTTGTATTCTATTATTTGTGTGAATTTAGGGTTAGACTTGAGTTGTATTTATAGAATTTCAATCTAATTAGAGTCGTCGATGAAGCTAGAGTGAATCCAGACCATCCATCTCAAGAGAAGCCAATCAGAAAGTGACATGTAAGCCCTAATGACTCGGTAAAGCCTTAGAATTCGACCAGACCCTGACCAGGCCAGCCAGGACCTGACCAGCAGGTCATTCTGACCTGGGCGCACTTGGCAGGTGCGCCAGGCCAAAATTGTACTGGCGCACTTCCCAAGTGCACCAGTTCAACTTTGTTCTAGTTTTTCTGCCCAACTTCGTTCGTCTATATCTTCTTCATACGATATCCGTTTTACGCAAACTTGGACTCTATCTCAAGCAGAATTTCGAGACGAACGAAATGGCGTAACCCATTTCCCTTGATTTCATCATTTATTAATTAATTATACTTTAATTTGTGAAGCTTAATGTTATAGAATTCACGGGGTGTTACATTCTCCCCCCTTAAAAGGATTTCGTCCCCGAAATCTTCAAGTTAGGAAGAATGTATATCCTACCATCCAACAGTCCATATACTCAACCAACAAACACAGGCATCCACTGTCCTTAAAAGACTTCTAATGCTTCATGATCATATGCATAGTGTGTGTACATGTCCTTATCTAATGCAGAAATCAGGCGGCCTACTGATTCAGTTGACCTCCTTAATGCGAATCATGTAAGTGTCATGAATCCATTATGTATGCAAATTTTTTCCTACTCATAATTCTACATGAGTGCGCAACTATCAATACAAATGCGACATCCATATGACAGCATATCAAGTTTCAACCATATACAAATGAGAATACATATATGCATATGCAATATGAAGTGACTGAGCCGATCTATAACCTAGGGTGTGTGTGTATATGCATCCACGAGCAACCACTAGCAATCACTAGCAACCATTTGCAGCCATCATCCATAACATGTTTTCAAATACATGTTTGCATCCATTTGTTTTTTACCTAAGGAGTTAGGAAAAGGACCGAGGAGATATACCTAAAAAGATAGATAAAGCATAACTTAAGGAAAGAGAGAGATCGAAGATGTACCCTAAAAAAGAAGAGGGTAGGCAGCGCGTATTATGTCCTCAGTTTCCCAAGTCGCGTCTTCCTCGGCGTCGCTCCACTGAACTTTTACGAGTTTGACTTCGCGGTTGCGTAGCTTTTTCACTTCAGTTCCTAAGATGCGGGTTGGAACTTTCCTCACAGTTGCTTCACGTTCCACTTCGGCTTCTTCTAGAATGCTAGGTTCCACCACTTCCGCAGACTCATGCAAACACTTCCGGAGGTGAGAAACATGAAAGACGTTGTGAACTCCGGCCAGTCTCTCGGGTAGCTCTAATCTATAGGCCATCTTCCCAACCTTCTCGATGATAGGGAACAGTCCTACAAATCTTGGTGCTAGCTTTCCTGTGGATCCAAAGTGAACGACATTTCTTAAAGGAGATACCTTAAGGAAAACCCTGTCCCCAACCTCAAACTCAAGGTCGGTCCTTCTTTTGTCAGCGTAGGATTTCTGTCTGTCTTGGGCAGTCTTCATTCTCCTACGTATCAAGTCCACTTTCTACGAAGTCTCTCGAATCATGTCTGGCCCAAGTATAAGCTTATCTGTAGACTCCCACCAACAAGTTGGTGATTTGCACGGTCTTCCATACAAGGCTTCGAAGGGTGCTATATCGATGGTAGCTTGGTAGCTGTTGTTGTAGGCAAATTCTACTAAAGGAAGGTGATCCTCCCACGTCCCTCCAAAGTCAAGAACGCAAAGTCTTAAAAGATCCTCCAAAACTCTATTCACCCTTTCCGTCTGGCCATCGGTTTGGGGGTGATAGGCCGTGCTCAAACATAACCGTGTGCCTACAGCTTCTTGCAGACTCCACCAAAACTCACTCGTGAAGATAGGGTCTCGGTCACTAACAATGCTGGAGGGCATCCCATGGAGTCGAACTATTTCCTTGAGATAAAGAGATGCTAGAGATGCGGCAGTCCTTCTACTCTTGATAGGTATAAAGTGGGCGCTTTTAGTAAGCCTATCCACTATTACCCAAATGCTAGTGTTGCCTCTTCTCGACCTAGGCAGTCCATCAATGAAGTCCATTGAAATGCTATCCCACTTCCACTGTGGGACCTCTAAAGGATGAAGTAGTCCTCCAGGCTTCTTCTGTTCCGCCTTGACCCGTTGGCAGGTCATGCACTTAGAAACGAAATCTGCCATGTCTTGCTTCATGCCGCTCCAAAAGAAAGTTCTTTTTATATCCTTGTACATCTTATCACTGCCAGCGTGTATAGTCATCTTGGAATGATGCACTTCCTTGAGAACCTTCTTTGTCAACTCCCTTGCTTGTGGGACGCATAATCTTCCATCTCGCCTCAGCCAACCCTTATCATCGATGGCGTACCTACTGAGGTAACTAGAAGTCTCGCCCCTAATAAGTTTATCAATCACATCAACAAGCTGAGGGTCTTCACGTTGTGCAGCCTCTATTGAGTCCAAGAGAGTAGGGCGTACTTCGAGAGATGCTAACAAACCCGGTACAAAATCTGAGGAGGGCCTGAAGTTAAAACTGGCTATATACTCCAAGCTTTGCCTTTCCACAAAGAGAGGGCTTAGGGTCAGTTTCTTTCGGCTCAACGCGTCTGCTACCACGTTGCCTTTTCCGGGAGTATAGGAAATTTCAAAATCATACGAGGCAAGAAACTCCATCCATCTTTGCTGCCTCAAGTTAATATCCTTCTGGGAGAAGAGATATTTCAACGATTTATGGTCAGTGTATAATTCAAACTTCTCAGCTAGGAGATAATGGCGCCAAGACTTAAGTGCAAAGACGATGGCGGCCAACTCAAGATCGTGGGTTGGGTAGTTCTTTTCATGAACCTTCAATTGTCTTCCGCCATAAGCTACTACCCTTCCTTCTTGCATTAGAACAGCGCCTAGTCCCGTTCCACATGCATCCGTGTATACTGTAAACATTTTGCTTCCGTCAGGCAGAGTTAGAACTGGGGCTGTTGTAAGAGCCCTTTTTAATCGTTGGAAAGCAATGTCACAGTCCAAATCTCAAGCGAACGCCAGATTCTTCTTTGTTAGCCTTGTGAGTGGGGCTGAGATTTTCGCGAAATCCCTAATAAACTTTCGATAAAAACCGGCTAGCCCAAGAAAGCTTCGAACTTCGGTTGCATTTCTTGGTGTCTTCCAATCTTGCACTGCCACCACTTTCGCGGGGTCCACAGCCAACCCTTCTTTGGACACTATATCCCAAGAAACCTTACTTCTTTTCTCCAGAAGTGACACTTGGAGAATTTGGCTTTTAGTTGATGTGCACGGAGAGTATCCATGATTTCTTTCAGATGCTGAGCATGTTCTTCCTCACTCTTTGAGAAGATTAAGATATCATCTATGAAGACAACCACAAATTTGTTGAGGAATTCTCTGAACACCCTGCTCATTAGGTCTACGAAATAAGCGAGTGCATTTGTCAAGCCGAAAGGCATGACAAGCCACTCGAAGAAACCGTCTGGGGTTCTGAACGCTGTCTTATCAATGCTGTCATCAGCTACTCTTAGCTAATGGAACCTAGTTGCCAGATCAAGTTGGGAGAAGACCGTCGCACCTACAAGCTGATCAAACAAATCGTCGATTCGGGGAAGAGGGTGCCTATTTTTCTTGGTCAATTTGTTTAACTCCCTATAGTCGATGCAGAGGCGAAGCGAACCGTCTGCTTTGGTTGTGAACACCACTGAAGCACCCCATTCGAAATGCTCCGTCTAATGAACCCCTTTTCGAGAAGTTCTTTAACCTGCTTACTGAGCTCTTTTCTCTCCCTTGGAGTCATGTGTCTGACAGGTAAAGCTACAGGCTTTGCGTTATCCACAAGATATATGCGGAAGTCTATTTCCCGCCTCGGAGGTAAGCCTTTCACTTCCTCAAAGACATCCGGATATTCCCGGACTACTCTAACTGATTGCAAATTCTCATCAGAAGCATCAAGCGACTCTAGATAACTAAGCATAACATCATTCAAGGGATTACAAGAAATTTCTAGAGTGTTACCAAGCCGAGTCAAGATTCTAACTACTCTTTTCTCACAGTCAAGAATGGCACTATTACTGGATAACCAGTCCATGCCTAAGATCAAACCATATCCCGAGAAGCCCAAAACAAAGGCACTACAACTAAACTCAACGCTGATAATAGAGATTTTCAAACCCAAACAAACCATTGACAAGTAAACGGAGCCCCCAATTGGATTTGAAACTACAAAAGGATCTTCTACCATACTAGTATCTAGATGCAGAGATTCTACTAAGGCAGATGAAATAAAAGAGTGTGATGCGTCAGAGTCAAAAAGTGTACGAACTGGATGATCATAAAGACAGACTACACTTTCTACAGAAATATTACCACCTCGTTCCTGCTGAGGTGCCACTAGCGCTTGAACCTGACCCCCTAAAGTGGATCCGGCTTTCTGTCCCTGCCCTTTCTTCTTTGGGCAGTCCTTAGCCTGGTGCCCAGTTTCTCCACAATGGAAGCAACCACCCATCTTCGCCTTCCTTTTCCGGCAGTCTTTTGATATATGGCCCACAATGCCATAGAAATTGCACCTTCTCTTCTCACGGGGCTTATTGTTCTTCCCTCCTTTCTTGAAGTCTGTTTTCTTTGCTTATAGACCTTTCTTCTCTTCCCCCTTAGTTTCTTTCTTGTCGTGGTCTTCCTCGTGTAGCAACGCCATGTCCACCAGGCTTTCATAAGTCGCTCCAGTGGATAAATGGGTCATGGCAAGGCTGTGTAGAGGCTCATTCAAACCCTTTACGAAGCGAAGTGCCTTCTTGTGTTGGGTGTTTACTAAGTCTAGCCCAAATCTGGCCAGCTGATTAAACTGATTAACATATTCCCTGATCGTCATGCTTCCATGTTTCAGAGTTAGAAACTTTTCCATTTAAAGGCTTCTTTCGGCTTGGTCGAGGAATTTCATCTCAAACCTTGTCCTGAAGTCTTCCCATGTTTCCACCGCCCTCTGAGCATTAGTAACTTCCCACCAATAGGAAGCTTCATCCTTAAGTAACCACACCGCAAGTTGTATCTTTTGCCTGTCATCCACTCCAAAGATGACAAACAAATTCTCAGTCTCCTTTAACCAGTTTCTTGCTCCTACAAAGGATTTTGTCCCATAAAAATCTTTTCCACCCATTGCCTTGAAGTCTCTGCATGTTTTTGCGAAGGCATTTCCACGAGGAGGAGGAGGAGGAACCGCGGCCACTGGAGGAGGGATGTCTGCTGGGCCCGCGCCATCGGCCCTTGCTTCTAAATACCTCCTAAACCAGCCGGGTATCGGTACTCCTTCAGGAAGGTTAAGGTCTCCAGACATGCTGAAACAGAAAGGAAAGATTCAAAACGAAGGATAGAGAGAGACATTGCATATGGCTTTGGGGGATTATGTCTTTTAAAAATATAACACTTTTTCTTAAAAAATGCTTCTTTAAACTTTCTTTTTGGAAAACAATTTCAAAACCTTTTATCTTGTCTGGTAAACCTATGCTCTGATACCAAGTGAAACACCCCACCTCCATTAAGGTCACTCACAAAGGGAATGCCTTAACTTTGGTGGAGGTTTATAAGTAAAAGCCACAGATAAACTCAAGACAGATATAAATACACATATTTTAAACAGCGGAAACCAAACAAACTTTTATTTCATCAATACGTGTATCAAACAAAAGATTTCCATAATTGTCTCAAAATATTTCCAACATTACAACCTCATAACTGCCTTGATTATTAAAGAAGCATGAAAACATAAACAAAGTGACAAAAATCCCCATAGTGATATCCAAAGCCATTATCCGAGCAAGAAAGATCCAAATCATACATCTACGTTCTTGGTGCTTGTAAAGAGTCTGACTGAGTTGAGCTGTTTCCTCCCTGTGGACCTGGGGGGGAAACGAAAGAAAAGAAGACGAAAAGAAAATAGGGTCAGACATAAAGCCTGAGTAAATCTAGTAACTCTTCAATATGTGAATAAGAAAAGGGTATGATGGATGTAAACTAAAAATAGGAAAGTGTCACAAGCTAAGGAAGTGTCGAATGTACTATCGCACCCATACTATATCTCTGCACCTACTTGAGTTTATTCTAAATGGCACCCCGTGGTGAGGGTGAAGTGATCCCCATTTTCTAAAGATCGGCTCCTACTCACGTTAACATGTGTCATACAGTCCCCAAGAATTATAGATACCTATGCTGGTCCCACCATGGGGTGTATCAAGACCCATGGTGGCAGCCCCGACACAAATCTAGAAGGCATAGGTTATACTACTAGTGTCCCCAGTGTCCTGGTTGTCTGCTCCGGAGTGTGTGCACGCCCGCACCCCGTTAGACCTACACTGTGCACCCACCGCCGTCGTTTGACCGCTTACAATCAGCCCAGTAATTGTGCCCCACCCTGCCTAGTTTCAGGGTACTGTTGATACCTAACTTTGGGTTACTGCTGAAACGGGTCCCTCGTTACCAGGATTTTCTAGTCAAACATGTTAAGTGGTTAAGTGTCTGTATTTACCTAACCCCACCCATCAATTCTTGTTAACATGTTGAATTTGGTTAAGTGTTATAGTTGACTTAACCCTACCATCTGTCCTTAGCCTCTTAGGAGCACCAGACCACTCACATTATACAGGTATTGCTACGGTTACTGGATGTGCCGGTCGGTTCCGGGCAGGTTTACACTGTAGCTCAGTCTAACCTCGGGTCCTTATTGGGCTCAATGTTTAACCACCCACATTGGATAGGTATTGTTGTGACTACTGGACAGCCGGGCGGGTCCGGGCAGGTTTACATCACAACTCAATCCAACCTCGGGTTAAGCATATCGTGTTTTCTAAGTTTACATATTTTATTACTTCTCAATTATATATGTAAATTTCATGCTCTTCATTCTTGGGTATAACAATTCATACCGCTTATATGTCATAATCGTTGGCATGTGCCAAACATGCCAACATATATTTTCACATTTTACACCCAACGTTATTACCCCCGTTTGTTCTCAACGTTATAACATGTGTTGGGCTTGTCACAGTTCAGCCCAACTTTATAAACGTGAGAAAAAAAGGAAATCAAGAACATGTAATACATAAAGGTGTGTGGCGCATGAACTTGCAATTTGGCGATTCAACTAACATATAACATGGGTCATGTGAACTTGCATTCAAATCAAAGTATGACTAAGTATGTGACATATGAAATGGCATAGTTTAGGCTAATACAAACTTGTGTTTAAACATGTTTAACTTGGCATAATATCAACCACAAAACTAGCATGTTGTATATTCACAAAAATGTACAATTTTTTACATCTATTCATATAGCCTATTTCAACATGAACTTGCATAATTTATGAAACCCAAACGATACTTAACATAGATCCAATTGTACTTGCAAATGAACTTGCATAGTTTATGAAACCCAAACGATACTTAACATAGATCTAATTATACTTGCCAACATAGATCTAATTATACTTGCCAATAAACATAAGAATGATATCATAGGTTTTGGGTCATGTAGGCATAAAAGGTCTATAACATGTTTACATAAATTCTAATTTAGACTAAGGGAATATACATAGTCCATGCCATCGACATATACAAAAAGGGATCAATTTCTAGTTTTTGCCACAAACTTGCAAGTGCCATTGTTTTCATATACAATTGTTCAATAGGCTTGCATCAATCAATTTATGCCACAAACATCAATACACATGTCATGATAGAACCATTACAATACACAAAATTTATACGATATAACAACACGATTCTATTTTCATTTACATCGAATCACATCACAGTTTTTATTCATATTCTGAAAGGTCACTATACGTACAACGAATGCAGAATCTTGAATTCTGGATTCTGAATTCTGAATCTGAGATGCGCTCCTTTGGGTAGACTAACGTTGCGTTGATTGATTTGATTAAACTTTAATCTCCTTCTTAATTTGATTCGTCTCTTAGGCTTTAGTGTTGGCTTGTCTCTAGGCTTTCTAATTGACGGCCATTCCTAGTTCCTTTCCAGCAGCATAACAGCTTTTGTATTCTATTATTTGTGTGAATTTAGGGTTAGACTTGAGTTGTATTTATAGAATTTCAATCTAATTAGAGCCGTCGATGAAGCTAGAGTGAATCCAGACCATCCATCTCAAGAGAAGCCAATCAGAAAGTGACATGTAAGCCCTAGTGACTCAGCCAAGCCTCAGAATTCGACCAGACCCTGACCAGGCCAGCCAGGACCTGACCAGTAGGTCATTCTGACCTGGGCGCACTTGGCAGGTGCGCCAGGCCAAAATTGTACTGGCGCACTTCCCAAGTGCGCCAGTTCAACTGTGTTATGGTTTTTCTGCCCAACTTCGTTTGTCCATATCTTCTTCATACGATATCCATTTTACGCAAACTTGGACTCTATCTCAAGCAGAATTTCGAGACGAACGAAATGGCGTAACCCATTTCCCTTGATTTCATCATTTATAATTAATTATACTTTAATTTGTGAAGCTTAACGTTATAGAATTCACGGGGTGTTACACCTTCTCAATTGTTTCTACACGAACCTTCTCTGAAGCATCTACTGCTAGTTTCTTCTGCATTTCTAACCGATCAGACTCCCGAATTAGTCTCTTGAAAGCCGGCTTCTTCCTCCTGACTTGAGGACAAATATTCTTTTTCCCTCCGGACAAGGGTTGAATAGAAGACTCCCCGACTGGGGGCACGACCTTGGCAGCGGCCGGCATCTTTTTTGAAAGAGGCACATCATCCTGAGTGTTGTACGAAGAAGAAGCCTGATACTTTAAGGGTCCTAATGTCCTCTTCTTATCCAGAAGATGATAATGATGGAGGTTGGCATCGGTCAAAAGTATCTTGTAGTGTCGATCCTTTTTCTTAATAGCAGTCAGGACCTCAAAACGCTTTTGAAACACCCCTCCTTTGGGCATTTTCGGCTCATCACCTACATGAAAAATTCATATGAAAGGCTTTCTTATGATTAATTCAACCAAGATAAAAGACTTACAGCATTGAAACCATCGACGGGCACAACCTGGTTGTTGTTTAATATAAAATCAGTCATGTTTAGTATCATCCAATTTACTGGGAATACCTTTGACGATTTTTCGAGTACGGACGGCCTCAAAGTAAAGAAAAAGGGAGACTTGTGCTCTTGATGTCTAAAGTTGAAGAAAAATACTATGTCATCGAGTGTTGGGGGTTGGTTCAGATACTTCATATAAAGGACGTATAAAGACAATAGGTTGGTATATGTGATCGGGCGAAGCTGCATGGGAGCCAATTCATTTGCCTTAGAAAGTTAAGCACGAACGAAGAAAAAAGAGGGATAGCCCCGGCCTTGCACATTAGGCGAGTAAGCGCCATATAACCACTCGGCGAATTGTGAGGACGATCCTTCACTGTGGGAGCAAGAAAATCAAGCCATGGAAGTTTATATTTTGTGCTTAAGTTTCTAAGTTGTCACTCGCTCACTGTACCGGCCCAAGAGTCGGGAGGAGTTAGAAATTCATCCCCAGGGAGAGTATCAGGGGCAACTACTGCCTCGTTTGATTCTCTAGTTTCCATAGCAAAAGGCAGGTCGGCTGATCGACCAAGGGTCTCAGATTCGGGGTCGGTACCAAATTTAGAAGCCGAGGGACTCTCCAAGTCTATAGGGATGGATGTGGAGTTTCTCTTGTCAGCCTCGAGTTTAGGAGTGTTGCGTCATTTGGACATCGTAAGTTATACTACAAAAAAAAACCTCGGTTAGATTGGTAAGATTAAAGCAACTCGATATATGCATTGACATAGGTCTGAAGGATGATGCAACAATCAAGAATGTGTTCAACTTTATGGCTCATAACCTTAAAGAAGCCGACCGATAACCTTACCGACCTAAGGTTGGGTTGTATCCCCAAACATGACAAAGGCAATCACTTATTCTACAGAGCTGAGTTGGCAAGCGTCGGATTTTAATGTCCTCCCTTATTTCCTTCTACCTGGCCGTATCAAGAGCTATCACCATTACATATGTATGTATGTACCTTCATCCCCTCTCTACCACTGCCACATGTCCAGAAAATTGATGGCGCCTTGAAATGTGAAATGTGAAATGTTCTGAAAAGGTGTAATACCTATTCATCCCCTATTCTTCATGGAAGACAACTCTGCCATCGCCACATATTATCACCGCTTGTGCCACCAGTAGTACATATGACCGTCGTTATACCACCAAGCCATGATTCCGGCGAGTTCAATGATGGTGAATCAGATCGTAAATCAAACGGTACACGAATTGAAACAGAAAAGGAAGAGTAGGGTGGATTTATGTGCAAAATCAGTGCTTTAAGAAAGAAAGTGAGAGGAAGAATACTGATACCTATGGAGAAATCGGAGAAGATGATCTTGATCTTCGACAAAAGAAGTTTTCCTAATTATTTTGGAAAGTAACGAAGTTGGCTGCAATAAAAAGTAAAAGTAAATAAAGAAGGTGAGCTAGCCTTTTATAATGAAACCAAGGGACTCTTCGTCTTCTGTTGACATGACTGTTGAGCCCGACACGGGGACTGATGTGTCCATCTGTTACTGAACCAAGCCTGGTCGAATAGACGCGTGACTGCAGAGCTTCATTATTCTCTGGACTAGTGTTAATTCATAAGGCATATGGCCAATCCTTAGCTGGAATGACTTTCAAGCCGATACAAATATGTCCTCTCAATTTTCTTGTGATAAGAGATGATTCAGAGTGATTATTAACACGACAGGCTTTGGGGGGCAGAGTGTTGACAAGCCTTTTGGCAAGGCCATCAAGGCCCATTAACGACTTAGACTTTATACCAGATAGCAGGAAGGGTCGAGCAATCCTTAAAAAGGAATTCGTCAATCCATAGATAAGTTAGTCGACGCCTAGGGTTTAAGTCGAGCAGAAAAATCCGATACGTAAGCTAGCTGAGGCATGTGACCTCCGAACTGACCGGGTCAGATCCATTCTAATTACAAATAAAATATCCTCCATAAAATTTGGTCTCGCTCCTACTTGAACGCCATTAGTCATCCTTCGTAATTGGATCAGATGCCACCTATCACTGCAGATTCAAATCACGTCGCCATCTATGAGAAGAACTCCTCTTTAGGATCTCCTGAAATCTTGGATCGAAGGATAAATGTCTCAGATAATTTAAATATTGTAGCACCTATAAATAGACCTTCTGGACTTAGAAGAAGGGGATCTTTTGAAAAAACTTCTGATTATACCACTATTGTAACTATTCGACTGTAATAGACCATTTGATATTAGAAGATTATAAAGTGGACGTAGGCTCGTTAAAGCCGAACCACTATAAACCTGTGTGATTGTTCTTTTCTTCATTTTTTTTCATTTTTTTCTCTTCGTTTATTCTCTAGAACCTTATCTCTTGGATGTTGTGCCAATTTTGGTGTCAACAATTCAATTATGGAATATAATATCTTTATTAATGATGTCATCAATAAATTTAATTTTCAAAAATAAAATATAACATTTTATTTTAGATTCTTCTTCAATTATGAAATTAAGTATATGTATCCCAAAGCGTTCACGGTCCTTATGGTTAGAAATATGTTTTACTGATAAAACGTTCGGTCATTTTATAACTACTTCCCTAAGGAAACATTTTCCATCCCAAAATGAGTTCATTACCATTGTTCCTTACCATAAACTTCATTATTAATTGAAAATAATGCATAGTTAAACATTTAATATAATTTAAATATCCTTAATTAAGGTCACTGAATTCTGGGTTGTTTCAACCACTATGGTTACCGTCGGTTTGTTTTCATAGCTTTTGAGCTAATTTGTTGATTATTATGGTGATCACATTTATAATGATTTGGACTCATGAATGAGTTCTACATGTTAAGGTTGAATATGTTACCATTTTGATGTTTCCATGTATTGTGGGATTTTATTGTATCGCTTAGCCTAAGTGCTAAAGCAACATGTTGTAATAGAAACATTTATGCTTGTTACTGTTGTGTATTACATAAGATCCTTGTTAGTTAATTTAGGGTTGTTTTCTAGGTATCCCTAATTGATTAGAGTTACGTAATTCCTTTTCTATAAAAAGCAATTACTATCCATGAGTACTTATATTTCTCACTTATCATGATCTAACTGATATGTTTAAGCTAGACCGACCGATGTATTTTATACTCGGGTCAGACTGAGTTATTTCATATTAATAGCTTGATTCGTGTTAAATTGCTTCCATCTTGGATTATCTTCCTTGAAGCTAGGACCAGAGTTGAGTAGTTAAATGATTGTGCCATTTGTGTATTTATAATTTGAGACTTGTTGTATTTGTTTATGGTTCCGAAGAACTAATTAGTTTGTAACATATGTGTATGTTATACTCTAATTTCTGTACTTGTATGTACTATGTTCTATGTTTTGTTATTGTGTTGAGGTTGTATTTTGTTTTGAATAAGATCCTTAGCCACCATAGTTCTATTAGATGAACTGAGTATGCCGATCCAATTAAGGTAAGAAAGTAAAATTTATACACTCCATCGACATATTTGACACTCATTCAAGGTAAGACTTGCACATGATCACTCTTAACCAACTTTATTCTCCACACTAATAGACGGTGTTACCTTGTAATGCTCTTTATTAGTGTGGGTCTCAGGGTAGGGCATTACTGTGCGTAAGCTACAAGATAAAAAAAGTACAAGAAGATGATGGATAAACCGGTGGGTTGGTGATGGTTGTCCACGAATAGTAAGAATAAATTTTCATATAGCAACATAAACTAGATGCCATAAAGGATTTCCTTTGTAAAGACGTACTCTACGGGGTTATTTCTTTGCCCTTGTATTTGATTGCCTTTTTCATAATTTATATAACGAGATATCAATACACACACACACACACACATGTGTGTGTGTGTGTGGGGGGAGGGGGGATGTGTATGTGTGCGCGCACGCGTGTGTAAGTATAACCATAGTGAAGAGGGCACGCGTGTCTCTTTGTGTGTATTATGTGTCGGGTGTGTGAGTGTGATAAATTTCTCATTGTTGCAGTAGTCTTTTGTGGATTAATTTTATTGGTGAACAATATCATAAAGCAATTTAAGACATTATCTGTTAAGACAAATGATTGTATGTAATGGTATGTCTGTCTTACACCCTTGGTCGACGCTTAATACATCTTGAGTATTCATGTGTCGATAGTATGTGTCTAAAAGACAGTCGTGGGCTAAAGAAGAAAAAAGGTAAGGAAACAACACAGTTTATTCCTCGCAACGTCTGAGTTACACACACACACACACACATCGTTATAGGATATTGCATAAGGTTACTTCCAAAATATTACACCGGAGTTGCAAGAAGTACTACTACTAAAATGGACAGCTATATCAGACCGCTAAATTAATAATACACAATATACATACACACCGGAAATATAGACAACTACCATATAATAAAGGAAACTCATACCCCATACTGCTTTCCAAAATTCCACAAAGAAACCTGACTACTTGACTACTCGTAAAAATTTGAGTGCCCTAAGAAAAAGAAATAAACACCAAGTCAGAAATAAGCATAAGTTTAACTTTATAAAAGATTTAAATTAAAGATAACTTGAAGACCACGCCGCACATAAACTCAGACATGTTTTTACCTTATAATAACCAAAATATTTTATTATTAAACCTAGTGATATTATAATAACGTCTAAAATCCACAAATATAGAATATATCTGAAATGCTTGCATCTTGCATTTCAATAGTTGGGCACAACTAAGCCGGTACGAGCACTAAGTGAAAATTGGGTTTCAGCAATGACATGCATTGAGGTACCACCTGCCACTGTGCATCCTTAGATAAAACACACCAAAAGCCTAACATAGACTACATGTGAATTAAGAACGACACCACCCCTTATAGGATATCATTGTATATGTCATCACCAGGTTAGGATCAACAACCTAAATGGGCACCAAAGCATACACAGTCCTTAATATGAATCTAGATAGGCAATGACAATATCCTACGTGGATGCGACCGATTTAGCCTTGAAGCATATCCTATATTTTAGTCATTCTCACTTGTTGAGATTTGTTGTAACATCCCTAATTTTAAGTATTCAAGAATTTAATTAAATAAATCAAATAGTAATAACGTGATGGATGAAAAATGAGATTGTGATTAATAAATGAACTAATGGCTTGGCCTTAGAAATTAATTAAATTGAAATATAACTATAGGCGAGGCATTTAATGGTAGGCGAATAGTGGGGATTTACGTCCTCATATATGTATTCATAAACTCATTATTCTCTCATTAACACTCTCATTCATTTACAAACATAAAAACCCTAAAACTATAACAAAGAGGCCGACTATTAAACATCAAGGAAGAAAAAGAAAATCTAAAGGAAAGCTAGGATATTAAAGCTTAAGAAATTAATATCTACAAATCTCAAGTTCTCAACCCAAACAATATGAATAATTATATTTTTCTTATACCTAAAGTGTTTATAAGAAAAAATTATAATTGTTATCTCAAAACATCTTTCATGGAATTATTAGCATAATTAATCGGTGAAGCTCACAAATTATTTGCAGTATTAATTAATGAAGCTCATTATATCTGAGTTAAAGTGTAATATTAGAGCTTCACTTTTCGAGGAAGTGAATGGAAGTTATAAAAGAGTTTGTAAGCATGGTATGTGTTGTTAATACAACTCGTTTTCTTGTTTAATTAATGAAAAACCTTTGTTTCATTCAAGATATAACTTTTAGTTTTGTTTAGTAAGCACAAAATAGATATTATATGGCCAAGTTTTGGTGCAAGTAATATGTAAAATACGTTTAATGGCCTTAATATCCTTATCAAAGCATAAATGATGCTTCGTGCCACCCTCGATAGTAGTGACTGCTATAATAGGGGATATGATCCCATGAGCTTAGGGATAGGTAAATAAAATATCTTCCTTTTAGAATCAATGGCTTTCTTTCCATCCTGATATTTAATTTAGGAAAGGAAACAGGCTTACATTATTATTTGAGAAAGGGGAAGGCAATAGTTTAAATAAAAATATAAATTTGAATATCTAGTTATGCTTCACAAGTTTTCATGAATAAAGCCCGAATAATAAGAAATTTTTAACTAGAAATAAATAATGCCTTGACATTGAATTTCAAGTATTATATATAGTATATATTATACAATAGTAAATAAATATTTGAAAAAGTGAGTAAGTTTTACTAAAAATACACAAGCTTCTTAAAAGCGTATATTGTTTTGATGAAGCAAAGATATCTCTTTTATCTAAACTTGGTCATTGAATGATGATTAAATGATAGCTGTTTTGCATATATTGAAAATGATTTATTTAGTCAAATCAACAATAATGTGCTTAATGGTGATTGCTTTTAAAACATGAGAACCCAAAGCCGACAACTTTAATTAACCGTCGAACCTATGTTAACTATTTTTGTTTGAAAAGACTAACATGTGATTGTTTTTAGTCATTATTATCTCAACTTTTATCACTGAATGTGACTCTATTTCCAAACACGGCTTAGGACTTGCGACTTACGACGACGGAGCATCGATCGGAAGGAAAAACACGAAAATAAATAAATTATATCATTTTTTTTTTTTTCATTGTATTCGAGGATGATTGGACTTCGTTTTCACGTGAATGCAGATCTTTAGTGTTATAGCTGAGTAAAAGTTGGAAAAACGTACAAGTGTCAAATGATATGCATTTAAAATTACTCTTTACCTATTGCGAAATCTTGTGTGAAAATTGAATAAAGTGCGGTAAAACAAAGAAGGACAAATAAATAAAATTATTCTGAGCACATGAATCATTTCGAAACCATGACCTACAAACCTATTTTTTGCACCCACTATGCGTTTGGGCATGGGAATGTACAGTCCAAGTTAAACGTAATGGTAATCAGTTTGAATATATATATATATATATATATATATATATATATATATATATATATATATATATATATATATATATATATATATATATGAGGCAGGTTCAATGGAACCCCAAATAGTGAGTACTCATTTAGCCTACCACTTTTCCACCACTCATTTCTCACTAACTCTCATTCTCTTTCCTTCCACTAACTCTCACTTTCCACTCACTTTCTTTAATATAAAGAAGAGGTGGAAATCAGAGGGCATTTGGGGTGCTTCATTTTTGGATGCAACGGAACGCTTGCATATATATATATATATATATATATATATATATATATATATATATATATATATATATATATATATATATATATAACAACAGAAATGCTCAGAAAAATGTTCACATGGAGGAATAGAGATGGCATGACGTTTAAGACATCTTCATAATGATTATGGAAATGCCACATGCGTAGCTACATAAACTACTTTAGTGACTTTTATATCTTTACACCTAAAAGGAACAAAACATATGCAAGACTTTTTCGACAAAGCATAATGCTTAGGATAAGACCACTGTCTCTCTACCTACACTAAAATATCTAAATACTTCATCTTTCTACAGTGATTCAAACTGGAACAGAAGACACCAAAACCAAACACTAAAATATCTGAAGTTAAGGTTGCGTTCGCAGTCTCCGAGCGTTCCACAATCAGATTTGGTGGCGTTCGACGCGTCGGATGCCAGAACCTCCCAACCACGCTTCCAGCCACGCCAAGCGGAAGCTGCAAATTATCTCTTTGGCGTCGGACGCGTCCGAAGCAGGATATTTAATTAATCAGATCGTATTTTGGTATGAAAGATTACTTAGCTCAGTTGGTAAGTACACATGGTTTGTTGGAAAGAGACCATAGATCAAGTCCCACCTTCAACAAAAAATTTAGTGTTTTGTTGTACATTGCATTATTAATGCTTAATTCCTAATGTAAACTATTTGTTAATGCTTAATGTAATTTTTCATTCTTTTTAACATGGTAAAAACACATTCTCTAAATAGATTTAACGGTCCAATTAAAAATCAATACATAAATTAAATCAAAACCATTATTTTAACAATTAAATACCCCGTTCGCAGCTAAAAACACATTCCTCGTTCGCTACAGTACCACGCTCAAATACCCCGCTCGCGTTGGTTAAGAACGCACCCTAAAACTTTAAAGGCGGACGGGCTACTCTTTTTTGGGTTATATATATATATAGCGAGCGTTCAATAGCACCCCAAATAGTGCAGCACCCCTAAATGCCCCCTGATTTCCACCACATATCTCGTTTTTCTCTCCCTACACTCATTCTCTCACATCTCACACTCACTTATTTTAATATAAATGTTCGGTTTATATAGAGGGGCAAATGGGGTGCTCACTATTTGGGGTGTCATTGAATGCTCATCTCTCTCTCTCTCTCTCTCTCTCTCTCTATATATATATATATATATATATATATATATATATATATATATATATATATATATATAGATACATACAAACACACACTCATTCTCTCACTTCACACTCACATTCTTTAATATAAATGAGTGGTTATGGTTCGGATGCAAATGGGAGACTGAAATTTAGGAGGGCTCCCTGAAATTTTTGGGTTATATATATATATATATATATATATATATATATATATATATATATATATATATATATATATGAACATTTACAAACTCTTGTTGGATTTGATTTAGTATAGCTCACGGTATGATACAAGTGCCAAAAGGGTGCTGCAAAACAGGAGTTTCCCAGGAATGCGTTCCGGTACACCCATTTCGCACTCATACTCGTTCGTGAGCTACACCAATCCAAATCCAATAAAAATTTGTAGATGTTCAATCCACATATGTAATCGTCTATCCAAAATTTGAGTTCGTTCCGACATTTATAGAATAATATATTTGATGTTTAAATTTAACGGTTCGAATTAATGTTTGAACGGTGAATAATTGAGCTAAGATTTTGAAAATGTTACAAATGTTGAAATCAGGTCAAATTTTGGATGGATGGTGATATATATATATATATATATATATATATATATATATATATATATATATATATATATATATATATATATATATATATATGGATTGAACATGTATAACATCTTATTGAATTTCGATTGGTATAGCTCACGATAGGATGTGAATGCTAAAGAAATGCTGCAAAACAGAGTAACCCGAAACGCTTCCCTCTCTCTTTCTATCTCTCTACGTATAAAAGAAAAAATCTAGCAGACCAAATAACGTACTCTACGAAGGAAGGAAGAAACGGGTCCTTATCCCATAGCAATTAATGCACAAAAGAGCCCAAATAAAAAGGAGGGATGGATTGTAACAGATCTCCCGTACGTGGGCCCTACGCAGCATGTTGAGATCATCAAAGCCACCCATTTGGCGAACCTACGGTTTCTCAAGCACAATTTCATCTATCATCTCCATCACAGCTCGTAACAAACAGTGCATGATAGCTCTGCCTTTTGGTACAATTACCAGGGTACCCCCCTAACAAACTCATTTATTCTTAAGTAGATGAAATACCTAAAATGGTACCATTTTAGGCATTGTTTATTGATTTATTTACTACCAAAGTTCCATATTATAAGCTTGGCACTGATGAAGGCAATTTAGTCCTTTCTTTTTCTCATTTGATTGATGATTATGGATGTGACTCGAGGTGTAAATTCCTTGATAATTTCCAGAACTGTGTATGCATCATTCAATAATGTAATACTGCGTTAAAAGTCTATGGCTCTTAGCTGATATTATAATAAGTAATAACTAATCCGAAAACAAGTATTTATTTATTTGAGAGTTCAAATAAGTAAAGTAAAACACGTAAAATCTTCAAAAGATTCAATTGAACCATGAAGATGGATCATAGAACAGTGGGAAGGGCAGACCGTCTAAGATATGGGTGTCAAACGTCAAACCATGCACAATTAGGCCAAGAGTATCTTGGATGTTCTCCTTGATCGGTACTTTACTGTTTTATCATCGTTCGTTATTGATAGATCTGTAACTTCATTTGTCCACGAAACAAAAGATCAATTTTTTGTGGACCAAAAGCTCATGTTTGTGGCTTTGGCTCAAAAATTATATTATTTGTCCATTTGTCACTTTTGACATTATTGATATCTTTTCAGGCTCGCATTGTAACATGAAACAATTTCTTATTCAGGGTGACTCCTTAGCAGGAATCTACTTAGAACTACAATAAATTCCATTAACAACGGAGGGAATTCAATTTGTGCAGGCTTATGTGGAATACATCTATCTTGTATTCGAATTTATTACAAATATCAAGATGGGTATGTATGATAAGTATAATGATAGGGAGGCAGGAGGTATACACGTAGGACATATTAGGGGCAACTGTGTCAATAAATGGAAATCGAGTTCCCTTGTTCACACGACATATTTTAACTTGAGTGGATAGTAGTCCCTTTATAAGAGTGGTGGCATTGCTTTAGCCTTCCATTATTTCTCCAACCATTAACTGCATCACAAAATACATCTCAAAAAAAAAAAGTATCTTCTTCCTCTCTTCCCTTAGTCATTTGAACAAAGGTACAGCTTTTGCAACTAGTTTGAAATCTTCGCTTCTGTTTTTCATACGTTCTAGCATTGGTTGTTTTGTAGGAAAAACAGTCTACGTTTCAGTTTAGTATTTGCTTAGATTATCATGCATATCTACCAACAAAAAAGAAAATAAGTAATACAGAAAGTTTCCCTAGGCTTTCATTCTATCTTTATTTTTAGCAATAGTCATGAATTATTAGTTTGTTCTTTAGCTTTAGTTGATATTGATATTCCATAAATATTACATATAGCTTATGTATACTTGATATGAATTACAACTTTATTCTTTTCTTTGTTTAGAAGGTAAATGTGTGTCATTTGAAAACTGAAGAATTATTCACAAAATAATACATAGGAGGAAATTCTCAAACCTTGCTGCCTTTTAGATAGACTGCTAAAAAGGTAGATACATATCTGTAATAGCACATGTATACACCTGAAAAGAGATAAAAAAATCAATAAGAGTTCATTTTTTTCTCATCCAGAAAAAATGCAGTGATTTGAAAAACAAACCTAGAAGATATGAACAAGTTATAACAAATAATAATGATGGCCATACCTTGATATACGTTCCTAATCTTCCGGAAAATAGAGAAGCTAAACAACCGTGTAGGTTATTCAAAATGTGTTTCTGGTTTTTTCTTTCAGGATGGATTCACCAGCATCTGCGATAGTAAGAGCAAAATCAGAACAATTAGATTTAGCAACAGCAGCGGCAAGAGACTCGCTAATCAGAACAGCATCAGCAGAAACCATACCGATGAGTGCACCGATTGCAATGAGTGGAGAACTCATGAATGGCACCTCAGGTCATCATTCAAGAAAGCCGAGTTTTGGGAAGAAATTCATTGGATCTTCACCAGGTAGAAAAGGTGGATCAACCCACATTAGAAAGGCAAGAAGTGCACAACTTAAGCTTGATTTAGAGGACGTTAGTAGTGGTGCTGCATTGAGTAGGGCATCTAGTGCCAGTTTAGGATTTTCTTTCTCTTTTACTGGATTCACTGCACCGCCTGAAGATAATACTGGTGATCTTAAAGACTTTAGTGATGAAGAAAATGGTATGATTTTATATATATTTACACTCAAAACAGCACAAACTTGTCATTTAACATGCTAATTAGCTTACAAGCTTGTAGCGTAGTTTAGAGATTATTGTTGTGCAGGTGTGGAAATACTATATGCACGACAAAAGAAAGCATTGCTGGTTTGTAGCTGTAGTCAATAATTTATTACCAGTGGTAGCTGCTTCTTTATGCTACTTTAATACCTGCTGAGTATGTTTAAGGCATATAATAAGTTTAGACAGAGTTGGTTGAACACAAGGTGATGGTAAAAAAAAAAAAAAAAACTTGAAATTGATGTTGCACAAAGGTACATACAAAGGATTTGCACTGATAATAATGCTGAAATTGGAGAATTGCATGCATAAGTACAAAGAGTAAGTACTGCAAATTATACCAGTATCTAATACGCTGCTAATTTTGCGACAGTTGATCCTGATTCTGAACGAAGCCACAAGAGAATAATTACAGAACCAACATTGCCACTTTACCTAAAGGTGACTTCATCTAAAGATGTCATTTTTTTTCTATCCTTACCTTTACAAAAACAGACTCTTTTGTGGATACAAATGAACAGTACAATTTAATAAACAGGAAGCACCCAAATCAATACAAAAATGTACTTCTACCACCTCCCAATATTTTTCCTCCTTTTTGATTTGCAGTTTACAGAGGTAAAATACAAAGTGGTCATAAAAGGAGTAACATCGATAACTGAGAAAGACATACTTCACGGAATAACAGGTTCAGCAAGTCCTGGGGAAGTTTTAGCTTTAATGGGTCCCTCGGGTAGTGGTAAGACTAGTCTACTTAGTCTATTAGGAGGAAGAGTTCGAGGTGGTGTTGTTGAAGGGTCCATTACTTACAATGATGAACCATATGCTAAATCTTTAAAACGGAGGTAAACTTCTAATTCATATGCAGAAATTAATTTTCCCTTAATGTTGTCAATATTTAAGCATTTTTCCAGTAATAATTTGGGCCAGATATAAAGCAAAGTTCAAGTAATTTTTTGGTGATGCTCTCGATTTTATATTGTGTATTGCTATGGGCACCGGGGTGGTTGTTAAGGGCTACCAGCCCGGTGCCTGTCAGCGGTTAATCGTCGACTGAAAAGCACCACGGTAGCCCCTAGTGGAAACCGTTGTGCCCTTAGCATTACACTTTATATTTAGCTGCCACTCTAAGTGCAACAATAGCATAGCTTAGTGTAAGAAAAGATGTTACAGCATGCATATTTACAATCGATCGCTTGGATATTGGCTGATCATAACTGGAAAAGAAATTAATATAATATTTCTAGCCCATGGTATAGGCAGAAGATTTTATAATGAATGATTATTGAAAAAGTAAAGCGGTGTAACTTAGGAATCCTTAGCGAAAATGCTAGCCCATCGGTAGATGGTATCAGGATGTTGAAAGCGTTGCTTTTCTACTAATTAGATAAAAGTGGAGTTTCAACCTTTTTAATGATAGAAGGAACGATATTCTTGCTAAAGCAGTTTCTCATCCATCCTTGTCCAAAAAAAAAAAAAAAAAAAAAAAAAAATTAAAAGAAAAATAGAATTACTTTCAGATTGTAGTTATTGCAGTTTGGGTTATATTCTAGGCTTGCTAGTGTCATTGATTTCTATTCAATCCTTAAAGTATGCAACAAAGTTGAGAGTTCCCAAGATGCCAAATGGCATTCTAGTACTTTTCAGTTTTCACCCAGGAAGCTTATCTTATCATAAAAGTTAAGAATTTGAAGTCTGCTTTCTGTTGTAGGATATCTTAAATTTATATAGACGTGCCAGGTTGCTGATTTCATCCAAATATAGTAAAGTGGTGAGAATCAGAATGTATCATGCTGAAATTATAAATTCTGATCAAATGTTCGAGTGACAAGTAAAATAAGAATAACTTGTAAATTATGACAATTTGCAGGATAGGATTTGTTACCCAAGATGATGTTCTGTTTGCCCACCTCACAGTGCGGGAGACACTAACTTATGCAGCTCGCCTTCGACTTCCAAAGACTATGACAAGGAGGCAAAAGGAACAAAGAGCTTTGGATGTCATTTACGAGCTTGGGCTTGAAAGGTAATATCAAGGTCATTTACCTTTCAAAGGCAAATCATGTACAAAATGTATCTCAGCCTGTACCAAAACTTCCATTATGGAGAGGAAAAAAGGATGAATATTATTGTTGGTACCAAGTAACCAAAAAACAAAAGTTATAACACAAGAAGTAGTTATTTTTTATCATAAAAAAATAGACTAGTAACGAAAAATAAAATATCTCATTAAGTGGAAATATATCAATGCACAGGTGTCAAGATACCATGATTGGAGGATCATATGTCAGAGGGGTATCAGGAGGAGAAAGGAAAAGAGTTTGCATTGGAAATGAAATTATTATTAACCCGTCATTATTGTTTCTTGATGAACCAACCTCGGGTCTAGATTCAACAACTGCCCTGAAAACCGTTCAAGTGCTACATGACATAGCTGAGGTCAGTAAAAAGATTATATTGAAACACAGGCAAAAGACTTGCAGTAAAAGCACATGAACATCACTAGTATTTCCATATAGGAAAAGTTTGGTATTATAAAATTGCATATACACTCAAGCAGAAAACCGTTCTAAGAATAGAATAGTAACCTGCGTTATTATAAACCCTTACCGAAATCATACAATGTTTGGTATAATAACACCCAAACTCTTCACAGGAATTTGATATATTCTTGGGAAAGTAAAATAGTTAAATAAATATAGTTGTATGATTATACCCAAGAAAATACATATTGTGATTTAGAAGACGCTCCTGATGATAAATTTCCATCATGACAGGCTGGAAAAACAGTAATAACTACAATCCATCAACCATCTAGCAGATTATTTCACAAATTTGATAAACTTATCCTTCTTGGGAAGGGAAGTTTGCTGTATTTTGGAAAAGCATCTGAAGCTATTTCTTACTTTTCTTCAATTGGATGTTCACCTCTAATTGCAATGAATCCAGCTGAGTTCTTACTGGATCTTGCAAATAGAAACACCAGTGACGTATCAGTACCTTCAGAGTTGGATGACAGAGTACAAATGGAGAACTTGAGTAGTAACACAAGACATAAACCATCTGCAGTAGATGTGCATGAGGTAACAAACTTTGCCTTGAGCCATAATACAAACAGGATTTGTTCTTGGCTTTCCCAAAAAACAGAAGCACGTTCTGCAATTAAATACAATTTTACCTACTACTCGTTTTAACTTCAAAGTTTAGATACGTCTAGGATAAATGTGAGGTAGTTCTTTTTTTCTAATTTATATAGGAAATATATGGTACCTCAATATAATCAAGAAAAACATTTAATTATTATATGCAAAATCAATGGAACAGTACTTGGTGGAAGCCTATGAAACTCGGGTTGCAGATAAAGAAAGAAAAAAACTACTAAGACCTATACCTATTAGCGAAGAAGTGAAAGCAAAAGTCTCATTGGCGAAAAGAGATTGGGGTGCGAGCTGGTGGGAACAATATTCGATATTATTTTGTAGGGGTTTGAAAGAAAGACGACATGACTATTTGAGTTGGATGAGAATTACACAAGTGATTGCAACTGCCATTATTCTGGGCCTATTATGGTGGCATTCAGATAGTACCACACCAACAGGATTGCAAGATCAGGTAAATATTTATATGACCCTGCTTATCGAAACTGAAGTCCAGGAACCCAAAATTGTTTCTGTTATCATCAACAACGGATAGTTTACAACAAATTATAAGTTATGCACAAAGTCAAAATTTAATTAATACATAAATGACTGACCGATATGCAAGAACGAGTTCTAGCATGTGCATCTTTCATAATGATACAAAATATTGTGTTATGATTTGAATAGCACCGTCTAAGACTCAAATCGTAGACTTGTATGAAATTGTTAATTCACATTGTGATGGCATTCTGTCACTGCATTTTATCTGATAATATAAAACTTAAAAGCATTTTGTATGTAACTGAATGATACAAGTTAAGAACACGTAACCATAGTAATTGTACGAGTAATGAAAATATATGACTGGCTATGTCAATGCAGGAAGAAAAAAAGGTAAAAGTACAACAACACCAACAATAGAAATAAAGAAACAAGTTATAGCTAAGCAGAAAACGCAAATGTGTTTTTTTTTTTTTTTTTTTCCAAAAGAAAAATGAATGTACATTAGAAGACAATAAATACCTTTTAGAAGTCGTATATATATATCAACTGAAATGTAAAAATCACTTCAGTCTAAAATCTCAGCATACTGCAGGCAGGTCTGTTGTTCTTCATAGCCGTCTTCTGGGGATTCTTTCCTGTGTTCACTGCAATATTCACATTTCCTCAAGAACGAGCAATGTTAAATAAAGAAAGAGCCGTGGATATGTATAGATTAAGTGCATATTTCTTAGCAAGAACAACAAGTGATCTCCCCTTGGACCTTTTCTTACCAGTAATATTCCTACTAATTGTATACTTCATGGCTGGACTGAGGGAAAATGCAGCGCCATTTTTTCTTAGCATGTTAACCGTTTTTCTCAGCATTGTTGCGGCCCAGGTTTGCACTTCAACATGTCAGACTGAATGTGTTCTTCTTTTCCTTTTTTCTTTTGGATTCAAAGGTAACCATGAGTTTATTTGGCAGGGGCTTGGTTTGGTGATCGGGGCTTCACTTATGGACATCAAGAAGGCAACCACTTTAGCTTCAGTGACAGTGATGACCTTTATGTTGGCTGGTGGATTTTTTATTAAGGTAAAGGACTAGGTACAATCGACTGTGTACAGAATATACATAACACAAATTTACTTCAATCATGATTTTTTTAGAAAAATACGCAATGATACCAAAATTTGATCATGCAGAAAGTTCCAATTTTCATCTCATGGATAAGGTATTTATCTTTCAACTACCACACTTATAGACTCCTCCTTAAGGTGCAGTACGACCATATACCAATCTCTATCAGACTCAGTAGCATGGATAATGGAAGCAAGGAAGTTCTCGCCATGGTCGCTATGGTTTTTGGATACAGAATATTAGCATACATTTCTTTGCGAAGAACTGTCCGAGGTGCATAGAATATTCTAGAGTTGTGAAGAGGTGACTGGGGAAGTTTTAAAGTATCCCCAGTGCCACGGAAGTTCAACGGGAAGGCTGAGCAATGATGCAACAAATCAGCAAGGATAATAAATAGAGAGATCAAGGGAGTGACAATTGGAAAGAAAGATGAATATAGTTAAAATACAAGAAATTTGTGGATATGTTTTCTTTATATAGGTGTGTCGTTTTAGCATATTGTTAGATATCGATGTGAGGCCAACAAAGTCCCTGCAATGTAATATCTTATATTCTGGTATGACAGTAGATTATGGCTAGTTATTCCAAGTTCCATCAATATAAGTGGTTTGAAAAACATTGAGAATGGTAGAAGTTTTAAAAAGTTAACTTTTGAGAACAACAAAATGAATGACATCAATTACTTATGCACCAAATCATCCTCAAAAACAGCTCCAATATTTTTTATATTGCTCTTTTTGATGTGAATGCAAACAACCAGAATTCTTTGTAAATGTGTGTATTTGAACAGAGAATCAAGCTTCACTTGTAAACTATATGGTATAGGGCAACTCAGTCCGCAATTCCTGGCTTATTCAGTGTAGTTCCCTTTGGACCTCCCCTATTTCAGGTTAGTTTTGCTTTGGAGATAGATGCTCAGGGAAAAACTCATACTCGTGACCTATTACAATTTGTGACACAATAAATCTCCATCATTGAATTGACTCCTGATTTTCACCTTTCATATAAGGACAAAATGATCCAACGATTGAGATCTCGTGTCTTTCAATTTGTGTCTAGTTTTGTGTTTAAATATCCGCCAATTATTTATATACATGTAAATGGCCACAAATTTATATCTTGATTTTGACAAAAACACCTACCTTTTTTTTTTTTTTTACAAAGTCGCAGGATCTTATCTTAACAGAAATAGCTCTTATTATTTTATGAATTCATGCGAATGAACCTTGGTTTTGACAAAAACTATTCCTTTTCATATCTTCTTAATTTATTTGTAGAGCAATTCTACTGACAGTCGCTTAAGCGCGACTGCCTCTTGTACTCGTTGTTTTTATTGGTTACTGCAGTAGCAGCGGGACCCCATTCAACTGGAAATATTATTAAAAGTAAAGTATTACCCAATACATGCGCGAGTAGACTGACAGTCGCACCTGAGCGACTGTCAATAGCATTGTTCTTATTTGTATACTCCTACATTCATAACATAATTTCATACTACACACACATACATGAGCACATACAGGCTGCACACATAGACAATTTACGGTTTTAAATTATAACAATCTGTTAGATATTATAACTGTTTAACTTTTTATGTTCAATAATTCCCTTATTGCAAACTCGTTATGGGCAACAAATCCTTTTACCTTTTAATTTTCTCGACTAGAATAAAATTTTATATTATACATTATTAATTTTATGTTTAGAACGTAATATTTGAGAAATGTTCATAGTTGGTGGATATCCGATGCCAAAGGCTCTCGTACTCAAGCGCGAGAGGACTTCCCAGACAGTCTCCCGTCCTAGTACTATTCTCACGGCTTTCCGCACTCTGAGGGTGGTCGATTAGTGCGCACAGCTTTTTCCTCACATATGTGAAGAGGCCGGGACTCGAACTTAGATAATTTAGTTGTAAAAATTTCAAAATATTAAACCTAGATAATTTCAAAGGAACTTCAAACTATATATTTTTTATCTTATTTTTTACAAAATAAAAAAAGTCAATAATTTGTTATAAAATTTTGATTTTGACTATTTTTAATGAACAATTATTCTAATATATATTTTGATTTTCATGAAATAAACCATTTTTTTTCAAATTATCTAATTTGATTTTCTTTTTAAAAGATGATTAACTTTCTAATGGAATAAGCAATGGAGGAAGCCATAGCTGAGATGAATGGAATGGATCTCGATGGTCGATCGATCACTGTTGACAAAGCTAAACCTCAAGGCACAAGGGACCGTGATGGTGATTGTGGTGGCTATGACCGTGGTGGTCGTGGTCGTGGACCTGACTATGGAGGTGGTGGGGGCAGAGGTGGAGGAGGAGGCAATTGCTTGAAGTGTGGAAAGCTAGGCCACTTTGCCAGGGAGTGTGCCCTTCTGGTGATGGGAGCAGAGGCAGAGGAGATAGATATGGTGGAAGAGATAACAAGTATGGTGGTGGCAGGTTTGATAGAAACAGTGGTGGTGACAGGTATGGAGGTGGTGGAAGAAGTAGGGATGGAGGTAGTCGTGGTAGTGATAGGTATGGTGGTAGGGGACGTGACCGTGACCGACCATGACCGCTCTGGACCTAATGAACGTTCCAGTGGAGGTGGCGGTAGTGAGTATCGTTCATGAGCTCTGCTTCTTTTCAGCTTTGCTTGCTGGGTCATGAAAGTTCTGCAGCTTTTTGGATGTGTTCATTTCGTCATCATCAACAAAAAAAGGATGAATCATTTCTACTGTCTCAGTTTTATCTATGGCATTAGAATTGTGTGATAAATAAACCGGTGACATTATTTGCTTTAATAAAAAAGCATTAAATATATTAGAAGCAGGGCCGGCTTGAAGACGAGGGTTGCCCTAGACGGGTTGACAAAGTGTAGTTGCCTCAGTATAAAATATATCTTCTAATCACAGTCGCCACCACAGCTTTCACCACCTCCGCTGTTGCCCTCCAGCGTTGGTTTGCCCTCTTCGGCCGCCTAGGTAGCCTAGCCCTAAAACCGGGCCTGATTAGAAGTAAACTAGATTGACTTCATAAAATGCATTTATGACTCAATTCTGATTATTATATTTCAAATAAATTTAACTATGGCTTACAAGAACTAGAATTAAAAGTTCACATAAGAAGCATGATTTACTTTTTTAGTTTCCATTAGGGAAAGGATACTTCCAAGATCAGTTTTAACTATACACACCGTTTACATAATGAGTTTTACCAAGTTACTAAAGTCGATATGGTAGCAATATTAGACTTCATTCATTGTTAGACACGCATCGCATGTTTCAAAGTATTCATTGAATTGGTCATATGAACTCAACAACTGCATTTGAACATTTAAATTTCAAATTATAATCTTTTGTCGTTCACACGAAAGCACGCATTGGCTGTACTAATTATTTACCTTTCACCCAAGAAGCGTGCTATTTGTATTGAACATTTTTCCTTACACATATGAAGTATTCATGATATTAAGTTATTAACAGCCTATGAATGCAATAGGACAATGTATTATTGTGAACTCATAGATAGTTGTTTATATAATTGTGAACCCATGGACAGTTGTCCAATGTAAATACTAACACAGACGACAAAAATGTAAACAAAATGAAAGATTGGAAATTAGAATAAACTAATTCGTACCTGTTATACATTATATCTGGTTTTACAATCATCTTTTGAGGACAGCGTGTTATGACATGTATATAACTATTATATATCAAAATTAATGTAACCATAAATAATATATAGCTCAGCAATTTCTTTTTATCCTAAGGCTGAAGAATACCACCTCCATATTTAACTGTCAAACCATGTTAATTGATACTCAGTGCTATCAACATAGGATACATCTGACTTTTTGTCTTCTATAATCGCCCAACACCTGGAAGTATCAACAGAAGTTTCAATTTAGGCTGCAACTATGTGCAAAAGATTAATTATAGTAATACAGTTATGCATAAGAAACGAACTAAACAGTAACAAAAGTCCCTTTCACATGCAGAAGCAGGAAAACTGAACTGTGTTCATGAAATTGTTTATATATTAGTTGCATGGTTTTAAGCAGTATACATTATTGTGCCAATGTCCTAAACCATCCAAGGAGACGAAGGAGTCCAGCATCTAATATTTCAGATTTCTTCTCATATCCTGAAAAAGAAAGTGAAAGAAAATAATAATAAAACATATATACTATAATCGATATCATTAAATATTGACAAACCAAGATATAAGTTGATGGTTTCAAGATCAGTGACCAGCAATATACACAGTATGGCATGCTTATAAGCGAAATGTATATCAAAGATATTCACAATGTTGATATACATTTAACTTTAAGTGCATCTAACCCTCATACTACATTAGCACATATCCTCTCACAACTGATTCTTCTCCTAAATGGGTAATGAAACAGAAGTGACATTTTGGTTTCCACGTATTTAGTACATGGTAACTTAGCACACAAGGACGCAAGCATAAGAAAAAAAATGGATTGGTCGGAAGTTTTAACAAGACTGCTAGCATGGAATTTGTCTTCTCAATCATTTGATCAGGATATTCATTCAGCCTTCTATAACGCGATCAAATGATTAACAAAATGGTAAATTCAATAATACAAAAGATAATGGAGAGCAAGGTTTCCAAAATAGAATTCAAATTTTAAAAAAAAAACATATTTAGATATTAGCAAAATTGGTTTATAGATATATTCTTTAATCTGAAATTGGTTTTGCTAACACATATTATTTCTTTCAGTTTTTTCCATGCGTCTTAAAGTCAAATAGGCTCCGTAATTTTTGCAATATTTTATTTCTACAAATAAATGGTTCTCTTCTCAAAACATCCTATTAAATATAGTATCTATTTGACAAAAAAATAAAATCATGGATCTTATTTAAATATTAGCAAAATTAGTACTTATTACTTTCTATAATTTTCTCTTTTTCTCACCAAAATTTATTATAAGAATTTATCACTTCTTGTACTTAAGTTACATCTCCTGGAGTGTTTTTTTTACTAATTGCTACTTTTCTCCCAGGGTTGATAAAAATTTTGAGTTTTTCTTTAGTCTATTTAGCAGTTATATAAAAGGATATTAGTCTCTTTATATTCTAACCTCACATTAACCCTAACTCATCATATATTCCTCTTATCAATCTAAGGGAAAAAGTTCATTTAGCCCCATAAAACTAAATATGCTCATTCGGCCAAATTTATTTCTACTATAACTCAAATGCTTAGTGATATCATAAATTCACCTCATCATTTATATGTTCATCATCTCCAATTTATTCTATTTATCCATAATCTCCCATCTTTTCATTTAATTTCAACCCATATGCAGAAGTACTTTTAAGTTAAGTCAATATTTTACATTTTCCCCTTAATATGTATATCTTAATCAGTCACTAATCTATTCATTCTATACCGAGTCAAAAATATAAGCTATTATTGCTTCACGTTTTCACCCTGCCTTAAATTATTTTTCCATTTTCAATTCTCACTTACCAAAAACTAAAATCTAAACCAAAAATTAATTTTCTGTTTTGAAGGCATATGTTTTTCATATATATAAATATAAACAGAAACACACACTCTAAACTTATCTTTTGATTATTTTGAAACTCAATTTTTCTTATTGTATCATCAAAATTGCAGAATGGATGTGGATGGATTGTAGTTGAGATACAATAAACTCCTTTTACCTTAAAAGATGGGAAATAATAAATTCGGAAAGACATTGAACTTTTTAATGAAAGGTATACTTTACAATATGTAGTTTAAAACCATATTTTTATGTTGTCTTCATTATTGGTATTTTTTTGACAAAATTTAACATCCTTAATGGAAAATTTAATAGATATAAAAGTAACGTCATTTATTAATGGACGATACTACAACGACCGAAGGAAAAGCAGTGAAAAGATGCGAATCTGGAAATGGACGGGGAGGAACTCACGGAGGAAAATACTGTGATTGTTCAGATTAATTTTGCATCAAACTGGTTATTCATTTCCGGTTGAAGCAGCATATTGGTTTATTAATTCACTTTCCCAACCCGTACTATTTTCTGGCATAAAAAAATGTTGAAGGGATACTTTCAGCCTTCTCCTTTCAAAATAATTTCAACCCAAACATCGAATTTTCCTTAATTTAAGTTGATATCTTTAAAGAAATTAATTTAGTTAAATAATTTAATAGTTTATTAATATATAAAAATTATTATTTTTCTTATAGTTCTAGGTGAAGAAATTGACTTCTATAGTAAATTTTATTTTGGATGTTATTTTGACAAATCAAACTAGATGAGTTGTAACAATATTACTAATATCTTATATATAAAATGCAAGTACTTAGACAAGGTGGTCAAAGTGAAGCCTTTTCGGGTTCTCTAAAACTGATCACCATCGAGGAAACTATGTTGTCATGCAGGGAAATGAAACTTACCAAATAAAATCAAAAGATTTGAAGTTATATTGATTAGGGGCTAGATCTCATATAGATGCAGAAAATGATAAACAAATGACATTGTCACTAAGGGAAAGTGAAGCCCGAACGTATCACGTGTAATGGTGGTAATAGACATGTCGGACTTTGTCTGGTACGAAGTTGAGGTGAGGCCAAGCGCTAAGAAAATAAATTGAGACTCTAGGACAGAACGTAGCGAATTGCAGTAAGAGTTGTCAACCTTTGAGGAGGGTCAATTCTGCATATGGAGGTACTTCACTAAAGACAAAACATGGGCAAGGACTAAAGTCGAAATGTGTAGGTGAGAACTACGTCGATAATTGAAAGGATAATCAAAGGGCACAATAAGGACTGGAGGCACATGTCGTTTGAGCTATAAGTATAGTAAAATATGTCGTGCTAAGGCCGAAAGAAGATGGGAAGTGCTGCGCTGCAATACAAGACATACTACACTGCAATACTAATGAGGGCAGGGTTGTGTTACGTCGAAATGCAATGAAATCGAAACCAAATAGATGATAACTGGGTAGAGCTCATGGAGCTTAAGATGACTAAGTAGAAGAACCTACATAAGGATATAGGTTAGGAAGCGCTATTGACGTTGAATGGTGATGCTCATTCGAATTCACACGTTGGAAAGATGGATATAAGCATTCAACTTTTGAAGAGGCATGGGATGTCTTGTCGGATCATATGCACTCGTATTTGCATGCACCTGAGTCTTTGTAGTGTAAATTAAAGATAAACGAAACTGTATATGCTGGTTTTGTGCAGTATAACTAATGAAAAACAGCATGTGGCTAATGCCTAATGTACAGTAAATTAAAGATGAAACCGCATGCGGTAGATTATTTGCGATGTAAGTAAAAGATAAACAAAACTATGTCTAATTCTTTGCAATATAAATTGAAGATAACTGATACTGCATTTGGCTGATCCTTTGCAATATAAACAAGAAAGAAAAGCGAACTGCAATGGGATGCTATTTGGGATAATGAGTTTCAAAGGCAGAACCACGCAAGGATGAACTATTCATTTCGGGAGAGTGAGTAATACGAAGAGGATGATTGGCAACCTGACAGCAGGGATGTACCTTCGGTAATTAGGTTTTCATGCACAGTTTTAGAGGGAGGTTCGATCAGAGATTGGCCGAGAGGTCGGAATCACATGGGTTTTAGGGATAGCCAAAATTTGACTTATCTGTTGCTTATATTGCATTTGTGTTTAACATGTATTCATGTGTGCGTGTTATTGTGGGGGATGTGTGTGTGTGGGGGGGGGGGGGGGGGGAGAGGGGGTCATTACGCAGATGATGGCACGATCTCGCTATATGTTCACACCATTTTTTATGTTGGTGTTTTATTATTTTCCTCATAAATTCATGAGTACTCATTCGAGTATGTTGAGTTAATGAGTCCAGACAGATTGCATTAAGAGCCGAAGGACGAAGACGAAACAAGAGGCTTTGTTAGTTAATAAAGATTGTTTGATATTGTTGTTTAAAAAGTTGGTGACAACATCATCTTTTATCGGTTTAACGCTCTACTATGTTATTTTACATTGAACTTTGACCACTGGACAGACACCGCTTTGAGTTTAATATGAAAAATGTATGTATCGAACATTAGGTTGATTCAAGTGTAATGTAAATACTTTATCTGCTCTGCTTGCTTAGATTGTTTTCATATATATTGAAGTTTTCTGTTGCTTAAAAATAATTATGATAATTTGAAAATAATTTTGATGATAAATGCAGCGTCATCGGCATTCATTTTCAGATATCAAGGGGGATGTTACAAAGAGCACGGTAGAGAAGAAGGGATTGAAAATCTTAGCCATTTCAACAAAAGGGAGAAAGAAAAGTGAGAAGATAATTCTTGATACTTCCCAAGAGGCAGGAGAGAAGAAAAAACAGCTTCCAAATTTAAACGTTGAAATCATTTTCCAAATAGATTGTTTTTTCACCTCATTCTCCTCCCGTGCATTTAAACTACATGTTGAAAAGGCAAAACATAAAACTCGCTTTCAAAACCAAACACTACCTTAATTTTGGAGGATCGGTTTTCCATGTTTGGTTGGATTACTTCACATTGATGCACTACATTAAAGGATTAAACCATATCCCTATTGACTCTATCGTAAATTTGTGAAGCATTAATGAAGGCTCACATGATACCAGAAAAGTTCATACCGAGGTCTGCAGCAACTCTATGTGCACACATGATACCAGAAAAAGAAACAGCTATAACTCCTTGGCCAGGAAAACAGCTATCTCCCACACAATATAAACCATCTATAGCCTACAAGTCCATTAGACATCATTGTCAAGTAAGTCAAGTTTACAGGCCATACATATCTACGAGCATAAGAGGGCATCTAAAGTTTAAGCTTGTTCTCAAGGATATACTTACTGTAGTATTGAAAGGCATCCCAAGTAATCCTTTAGGTATCTTCCTGGGCATAGGACCATAAGTACCATTGTCCCTAGCAAGATATCTCCTGTGGGTTCTTGGTGTACCGACCTGTAACAAACAATTATACAATGATAGGAATAATGCACATTAATTCAACCATGTAAAACAGATATGTTAGGGGCCTAATGCACTAAGCTGATGGTAAATTGGTAAATTCTTCAGAAACCAGATTATTCTATCTACAATATAATATATGGTTGTAAGCACTACATTGCTATCCCAGATATTTTTCTACAGCCATTATTTTGGTTTATAAATTAATCTACTGTGAAAAGCTAGAGGTTAATGGTTTAGATCATGTTGAGTAAATGAGAAAAGTTTAGTAGGGTATCCAATATTATAAAATGAAATACATCATATGATGAAGCTTTTTGCAACTTCTTAAACTGTCCCGGCTAAGATTTAAAATAATGCTGAAACATACAGGGAACAGTTTTGGAAAGTAAATAGAATGGATATGGACGAATACTTCTTTAAGTCAGATTCAAAAGGACTTAGGACTGTCATGTTCATTTTACAATCCTAAAACAGACAACTTTGTTTTATATGACTAATATGATAACGGATACATGAAAGTTGTAGTTTTAGGTGAGAAACCCACAATAGCTTAAAGTGTTTATGAAATATTATTTCACTCATCCAAGCAAGTATCAATTTGGTTTCAAAAGAAATATGCACAAATACACACATCCACGCACATGTGCATGTATGTAAGTGTATCTATGTGTGTGTACATGTATGTATGTGTATACATACATAAATGCACACATGCACATGCACTATTTATGTATTTGTGTGTGTACATGTACATATGTGTGTACGTATGTTTGCACGTACATACATAGTGATAATATGTGAATTCTAACATACTTTAGCTTTGAATCACCAGAAAGTACGTGTTACCTCTTTGAAGACTATAGAGTTCTTTAAGCCAGGAAATAGCTTATTTTCTAATCTACTTATAATTTCATCAGCCACATGCTCTTTTTTGTTTTCATAATCCATTTGGGAGAGCCCCTAATACAATAGGACAAGAATATTATACTTCACGCACAAAATAATAATAATGCACAACCCTTTCTCTGGGAAAAATAATAATACACACATACACTTATGAGGTTAGGAAGTGAATACCTTCCAGTCCTCCATGCCTGATGTTGTAAATATATGAAGAATATGATTCCCTGCAGGAGCCAACGATGGATCTAGTATAGTTGGAATGCTCAGAAATATGCTCCCATAAGGTGCCTCTAATTTACTCCACTCATCCTATATGATTAACATAATGAACAAAAAAATAAAAATGCACTGATTGACATACTTTCCAATCATACCTCGAGAATGAAATGGTGGCAATCTGTATCAGGAGGTAAAACTGATGCTTTAACTCCCATATGTATAGAAAGAAATGACGGAGCCTTCACGTATATTTTTTGGAAATTTTTCTCCTCTTCCGGAAGTTCATTGATTTTCACAAGTTTTTCTGCAGTTTAGAATTAAATAAAAATAAAAACACAATAGTTTTATTTATCGACTACATTGTAACACTCAAATCTGACTGTGAATGAAACACTAATCCAAAACGATTCTTCTAGTATCCTACCAAATGTATCCCATCTGGTGGCATTTGATACAACCGTTTTGGAGAAAAACTCTCTTCCATCCACGAGTTTTACTCCTATCTGCAAAACCAATTATTAAAAAAAATAACTGTAAATGTTAAATGGTCAAGCAGAATATTAGAAGGTTTTATGAAAAAGATAACAGAGCTTACAGCCTTTCCATTCTCTAGAATAATGTTTTTTACATATGCTTTGTAAAGTATTTTGCCACCCTTGTCCTCTAAGCCCTTAGCCAATGATTTTGCAATTCCACCGACTCCGCCAATTGGATAATTAATTCCTCCATAATGTCTATCACATAAAACCTGTACACAAATTATAACAGCTAATATATAATGAACTGGGTGCACTAACGGTTTCGAAGGTATAACTTACCATGCTCGCATTTATCATTGGAGTTTGCAATGCATTTACTGTGCTCACAATGAAACACTGTAGAGAGGTACATTGTTATGGAAGTATGATGTCTACATACAGGATCAAACAATAGAACATCAACATAATTTGCGCATTTATTAGCATACCTCAGCATCTATAAAGGACAATAACTGAGGGTCTTTGATGAATTTTCGAGCAATGTCTCCAGCATTCTGTGGGAGGTAGTAGGCTGCAAAATAAGAAGAATAAAGTAAAAGAGCTCAATGTTCCTTTAACCACATTTGTGTTGTACTCGTCATACACATTAATATTAATATATGATCCTTTCAGGTAGGTATCTTCATAATCGGATTTTGAGGAGTTTTCCTCCACTTTTAGATCAGCGTGGCTAGCACAATGCGGTTTTAGGACACCTTGCGTCTTTTTGTGGAAAGACTACACCTTTTGGCCACAGTTAGTTGGTTATAAAACCAGTTTAGTAAACGTCTATAATCTATTAAAATATCCCAGTTAATTCATGTGTTGCTTTGTTAAATTCTATCCCTATTCTGACCGCATGGACATGGTAATATGGATAATGTGATGCCATACATGTGTCAATCAGTTAATTATTTGACCTATCGGTTCAACAATAATTACCTAGAGTCAGGCATTCCAGTGGCTTCTTTATGAACTGGCCAAATAAATATATGGGCTCCTCCAAAGACTTCAACTCCAGAGAGTTCAAAGCGTTAAATATCTGCTCTTTGGAATATTTAGAAAAATTAATATCCAAATCCACAAAAAAAGCATACTTTTCATTTGTATATATTAGACTCATAGGACGTACCTTCCAGCACACATTGTAGAACTTCTTGATCCCTTCTTTTTCATGAGGAAACCTATTAATAAGTTCTGAGATGAAATCGCTGTAATCCCTATGCACACGAACAGAGAGTTTGTTTGGTAGATGGAAGTGAACGGTAGTGGGGTCGGGCACAACCTCCATTCTGCAACCAACAGCTTCCAATGCTTGAGTAATTAAATTCAAATTACCCTGCCATCATAGAACAAAATTGCAGATCAGCATTGAAACTTCAAACTTCGCAAGTTGGAACCCACTTTAGCAAAAAGTGATATTCGATAAATAAACAAATAAACCATGCATAAAGTGTGATACGAAGAATATTACATTGAAGGAGAATTTACGTAATGTGATACAGTCGTTAAGCATAATGTACTAGTGCATTTTATTCTAGGATTTTTTTTTTTTTTTTTTTTTTTTTTTTTGGATTTAAGCCTAGTTTTGAAAATTAATTACACATTTAGCATGGTTTCAAAACTAACTACGGATATAGCCTTGTTTTGGTCACGTAGGCGATGAGCTGTGCAGGTGTACTGGCGTGTTTTGGGATTGCGCATGAAGGCGCAATCTCAAATTGCACCCAGGGCTTATTTTTTTTAAAATGTGCAAGTTTACCGGCGCTATTTGGGATTGCGCCTTCATGCGCAATCCCAAAATGCACCAATACACCTGCACAGCTCATCGCCTACGTGGCCAAAATCAGACTATATCCGTAATTAGTTTTGAAATCAGGCTAAATGTGTAACTAGTTTTCAAAACTAGACTAAATCCAAAAAAAAAAAAAAAAAAAAAAAAAAAAAAATCCTTTATTCTAATAATATAATATGTCTATGACTACATTCAGATTCCTGACTGTTCAGAAAACTTGGGCTGTTGATACCAAGATGTCTTATGTACAGTAGCAGCATTGATAAAACTGGAAAATATGCCACAAGCCATAATGGGTAATGCACTCTCTCTCCTTCCACTCTCAAAAATGTAACTTTTATCGGTTTTATTTTAGTTTATAATTTACTCAATTATTTTCTAAACACCATGCATGTGGTCAACAATTTATATCAGTCTCGCTAAATTATCTGCCAAGTTTTTTCCATGCATGTTGCATTTCCTACTACTACATTCATCAACCAGCACTATTTCTTATAAAATCACCAAGAACACATTCTATAAATAATAAAACATAGAAGTTAGTAGCAACTCCATCAAAATCTATCACATATTCTAGGCAGTAGGCATATGATATTAAATAAACTTACACAGAAATACATCACTGCTAAATAGGAAGTGTGGTGGTACCCCATTTTCTAATAATATCAAATCTGTATTAGTGGAGCATTGGGAAATATATCTTATCAGAGTTTGATATGTATAGAAGAACAAGAAAGTCGTCTTATGAACATAATCACCAATCACAAGTTTCTGAAGAGTGCACTGTCATAGTATGATTACCCTGCTCATGTGCTTGGCACGGAGAAGTATGATAATGAAAGTCTATATAAAATGCAGCAACCATTTCAATCTAAACAGTAAACCTAGCATAGCAATGATCAGTCCATGGTAATAAACAAAAACAGGTAATTATTTACATACCTTATCACTAAACCCAAACATAACAGAGGACCCAACATCAAAAGTGAACCCATCTCTCTCATAAAACCCCGAACTACCACCGGGAATCAAATACTTCTCCAGAACCAAAACCCTAGCTCCCTTCACCGCCAATTGGGTTCCTGCCACCAGCCCTCCAATACCCGAGCCAATAACAATCGCATCATATTTATCTACGTCTCTTCCAAACTTCTCGCGCGCTTCATCTAAGCTTTCTTGTACACTCAACGCGGCCTTCAAATTAGGAAACCCTATATTCAAAGTTGGTCTTCTGTGTCTGAATTTTGAGCTGGAAAAAAGAGGAATTTGGGAATAAGAAGACTCGGATTTGGAATTGGGGATTGAAAGGGGAAGCGAGAAGCTTAATCTAAGCATTTTAGGGTTCGAGGTGAATATGTGAGAATTTAAGTGGTTTTATGTGTGAATCGGGAATTTTGAAGGATTGGTGGGTGATGATTCGAATTAGAAAACGACAAGATCGTTACATATATATAGAATTTAATTTTGGCGCCTCTTTTCAGTTGCACTTGTCTGTTGGGGTAAAGTATGGACCCAGTTCCTGAGCATTCAGTGTAACATGGCTGCTTTGTTCAACCAGTACAAAATAATAGATCAAAAGGGCATTGCATTCAAGCATGCATTAAGATACATGGTTTTGTTAAACTCGTGTATTCACAATGCACCTTGTAAGACAACATATTATGCTTCCGTGGATGAGTTGATCGACATAATCTTAGCTTATACTCATGTTTGTCATAAGCATTGACAAATCAAAGGACTCCGTTGAATCCAAACTTTACCAATGCTTTTTCTACATATTACTTGAGACATCATCGAAAACACTTCATTTTGAAACATGGTTGTTGACTCGTCTTTTTGTAAGATTTTTGCGCTTTGGACTTAAATACACCTATTACTCAACCATCAAGGCGGATAGCTCAGAAATCGAGTGTGGATGATAACTTAAGGCTGTGGATAGTCGAATTTACTTGGATGGGATGTCGGAATTGAATATACATGATAACTCAAAGGCCTGGATCGGTTTAACACTATAGATCTGGATCAACATGGAACTTGGATTAGGGATCGGTATGACACCCTGTTTTATTTCAAGATTGGTATAGCATGTCGTACAACATATCGTAAATTGATCAGTACGGCTCCCTGCTAACTATTGGATCAACCTAACTCGCTTCACAGCGGATCGGCGGGATCTTAGAGCATCAAATTGATACAACACATAAAGGAAAAACTTAAGGAAATGGAAACGGAATGGATTGGGTTCGGATCAGTCCACACTATTTTGGTTGGATCTGGACCGTGTAACGACCCAGAAAATCAGATATTTTTGAATATTTGCATTTTCATAAAATTAGGAATAAACGCGCACGGTTTTGTGTACATACACTCATTTTAAATACGATTTCAAAAGGTATAACGATCAAATAAGATGGTTATATCATTTTCACTAACTTACCATATTTATCGATTTATCGTATATCTTCAAAAACAAGAATTTAACATTTTTTTCAACGTTGTAAATTTAGGGGTACTTTTAATATTATTTAGACACGATTTTGAAATAATGAATGGTATTTGAAAACATTTCATAATGATATTTAAAGTATAACAATGGTTCGATAAATTGTAATCAATTTGTAAATTTTCAAAATTTGTCGTATTTGGTCGATTTTGTCAATTAGATCAAAAATCATCGAAATTAGAATTTATGTTATATGACTTTTAGATATTAATAGACATGTTTAAATTTATATAAGAAAGTAGGAAATCCATTTTGCAAATTAGTTTACATAAATGAATTATTTATATAAAACGTCATAATCTAGTAACTGTTTTTGTCGAAAATTAACAGTTTAACCAGAATAAGTTGTAATGACGTTTTGCGACTTAAATAGTAACGTGTACATATGTTAAAAGGTATTTAAATCTCTCTTAAGTGAATGAAAAAGTTAATTAAGTTAAGCTAAGTGTTATATGATATAAAGTAAAGTCATAATTGCACATCAAAACTTTTAAAAGAGTATCCCATCATTCCTAGCCATTAATGAGATTTGACATTTTGGCATGGAAAATAAGCAAAATAAGGCGACATGGTTACATAAAGTACTAACATCGCATCTTAAATGCATAAAAAGGAGAGAAACGTGAATTATCACATCGTTAAGTTAAATCAAATGCATAAAAAAGGAGAAAAATGGGATGTCATCATTACCTTATGTTAAATTACCATTTCAACACTTCTTTTCAAATAAAGTAAGTGTCATTTCAAAGCTTGAAAATAAAAATAAAGTGAAGTAAATATGGTAAATAGCTTCATGTATAAATATGGAACCATCCTCCACCATTTCATTTTCTACTTTCTTCCATCTCCTTGCTCCACTTTTCTCTACCTCCTTCACCACCTAAAACCCCTTTAAACCAACGGCCCAAGGCAACCACAGCACCATCCAAGCACTCCTCCACCAAACTCGAGCCCTGCACCTTTATCCAAGCACCCAAAATTCATACCCACTACATAAACCCACTGCCCAAGTCTTCCTCCACCAAACCCGAGCTCACCTACCCCTTAGCACCACCTACCACATTAAATAACTTACGGCCACCACTACCTGAACCTCATTCCTCTCGGTCATAATACCCCATGACCACCCCACACCCAAACCCGAGCCAACCTCCCTTAAACACCCTCCCAGTCGTGCACTTCCACCCTTATAACCCATACACCCAAGCTCCATTCACCGGCCTTATGTAATAGCCCAAAATTTAACAACCAATAATTAATTAATTAAATAATAAATTGAAAAAAAAATTGGGAACTTTGCAACGGGATTGCGCCATTGTGTCCGTTATGATTTTCTGGTTAAGATGCATATTTGGTTTGCGTAAGACAAAGACATATGGTAAATCAAATTCGAAATTCAAACCAGGAATCTAAAATAAGAAAAAAGGTATTACGTGTTGCTTGGGATGACCTAATTTATGGCCAGGTCGACCCATGTGTTGACCAAGCTAGGTACTGGGTCGCCCAGGCGTGCCTAGCATGTTTTCTTGCCAGGCACAAAACGGACATATTTCTTTTGGGAATGTTGGGGTTGATGTGTTCGTTTCTGATTTGCTGATGTGACTAATCCTGATTGACCCAAAAACATGGTCGGTTCAGATTAAAATCTAGATCTAACGACTGAGGGTCTTTTGCTCCACCAATAAATAAACCTCTAATCCCTCTTCATCCCACTCAACGCATCTCTTCCCCACCTAGGCTAGTCTTCTTCTGGAGACAAGCCACCCTAATTCTAAATTTTTAGGCTAGTCGTTTTTTTGGAGACAAATCACCTTAATTATAAATTTTAGAGGATTGAGATTAAATAAAATTCTTTTTCTATTTTATTTTATTTTCTTTTAGAGGTTCCGCCGGGGTCACAAGGGAATTATTTCCGATGAGTTTTCATGATTATTTAGATTTTTTTAAACGTTTAGGGTAAATGGGAATAATAATAGTATAGTTATAGTTTTGTTTATAGTTCTTATACTTATAGTTTTTTACAGTTTTTGTTCGTTCTTGTTTTCTGTAATTTCTTTCTGTAAGTAATTTTCTGTATTTTTTGTCTCTTCTTACAGTTTCTGTTTAATTGATATTCAAGTTACTATAAATTATATTCTCATTCTTCTTTCCTCCATTCTTCATTGAATTTTTTACAATGTTTTATGGTTATGCTCTGGTATACCTAAATGGCATACGTATACAATCGATTTAGACATAGATTGATATGCCTTATTACTTATGTGCACGTTTGGGAAATTTGACTAAATTGGAATAATTAAATAATTTGGGGCTAATTGGACAGATGCTGTAAAACTGTAAAGAGAATGTTGGACTAATAATAAACAAACTTAATTAAGTTTGTAAAATGATTATGATACAAGTTGTGATAGAAAAATGAGCTATAACCTATACTTGCATAAAAACTATAATGGGGAAATCAAAATAAACGAACATGCTTTATTTACAAACATGAATATGACAAGAAATGGATGAAAGGACAGTTAGGTTTCAGTATGAACATATTGACTTCAAAAGGTGTTATGTTACGAGCTTAAAATTCTATGATAGCCTTGTGATTAGGTTAGGCTTTCATATAAACATATTGACTTACAAGGTTTTTCATCAAATTACAAAGTAACAAAAACATAAAGAAAAATCAGATCCACAGGAGGCCAAGAAGACTGAGCGTGCTGATCATGATGATGAAACGTACGTTGCTGTAAATCAAAGCAGTGATGAGTAAGGTAAATGCTGATATGCAGAATGTACAAAATTTATATGTTTCAAAGCAGTGATGAGAAATTAAGCTAATTAATTGTTGATGTGTGCACGAATCATGTGCAAGGTTTGTGAATATTCTTGAAAATACCAAACCACTCATTACACATAATTCAAGTACGAAACAATAATGGCGACAAATCAGGTCTTTAATGGCTACAATGCGAAACAATTCCATGTATAACATGAGTTAGCAGCAAAACATGGCCACAGTAAAGACATGGCACAGCAGAAATACATGACAATGAGCATATATAGACAAGTGAATAAGTGCACGAATTTCAAACAAGCGTAGTCATGCAAAGGTATAGCACTGAATATTTGTTACAAAAAGTATAGCGCTGAATATCAGTTCGGACAAGAAACTTTGCAAAAAGGTATAGCGCTGTAAGATCTGGATAATTCTGGCCCTCAACGGAAAAGATCTTACATCATCAATCAAAATCTCTTGGTTTCTCATATTCTTGGGTATTCTCTTATCCGCAGTATGATAGTTGTGATACGATTAATTTACACATACAAGCGCAAAATACTAAAATACGATCAATTTACACATCCAATCTAAATGCCTATAACTCGAGTGTCCGACCACCAACCCTTGTTTCAGGACTTGGGAGACTTAAACTAAGCCTAATTGATGTCGACTGATTATAAATCTAAAGGCAAAATCCGACCATGGCACTAACTCCACTGCATGTGACGGGGGCTAAGTACAAACACTTATAGGGTTGATCACAATGCCTATACTCTAAGTCTACACGACTTAAGGCCACAAGCGAAAGGTCGATTTGAATGACGATCGAACTTGAAGGCGACCAACTAATACGTACGTGTAAGTATCAGGGACGGATGCAAAGGTAAGACTACCTGGGTCACAGCCCAGGTAAGTAGTTGCAAAATAAAAGCACTATACATTAGGCTACTTAATTCACTGTATTTGTTATTCCATTTTCTAGATACTTGTTTTGTGTACTCATACTTTTTCCTTTTATTTATTTGATTACAAACCTATATAAAATGAAAGAATACAAAAGACTGAGCAAACTTTGAAGTAAATTGCCTTTTCAAAAAAAGGGAGTCTGTTCTTTTTTAGTGTTTTTCAAGCCCTTCACTATATTATGGCCATAACGCTGTTAATTAGTGTCAATTATAAAAAGGATTATTGTGTTCTTATCGTGATGTAATTTTATTGCCTGGATCATGTTTGCATCCTAGCTCCATCTCTGAGTGTAACTAATATGTAACTTAAAAGAGACCAACTAAATCTTAGAAAATACGTACAAGTTTTGTGTTCAATTATCCAAAAGTTAGGGCTGTGCTTGCAAAATCGGGCTAATAAAGGTCAGAAGTAAGTAAATATAGAGAATACAAATTTACCTTTCTCACGTGCCATCCACGTTAGTCTATCTTCCTCCTCTTCCTTTTGTAAAATACTTGGCACATCCCCTCTTGAATACCTCACAGCTAGGTCCTTCTTATCAATGGTAGCAATATGGATCAAGTAACAATCTCAAGCATCATCAGGCGCTATCAGATAATCCCAAAACCACAACAAATCCAGATGGCGGAGGACCTATGCATTGAATATCGGTTACAACAGGTATAACGGTAAGAATTTGCTTTCAGTCTAGACAACCTAAATTCATTGCGGTAGTGGATAGGAACTAAAAGCTATGGTAGTAGCAACTTAGTTCATAGTATACATGTTGTGCTTAAATACCATTAAATCTCTACTATGCAACCACTACAAAATCATGTACTCTTATTGATCAAAGAGTAAAACCAAACTACCATATGCACACAATAATTATGGACATGGTTTTAGCAAGGCATCGTACAAGTGCAAACAACATGTACAAGTGTAAAATTATATATACCTGCTCCAACGTCTAAATAATCATCATCTTCGGATGTCCTCAATACTCGACTTTCTGGTTAAGATTTACTGGGTGATCCACCAGGTGGATGCATTTTAGCTCACGTGCAGGGTTAGGTATCCATGCTTATTAGCTTCATTCAAGTGTCGAATGCGGTTTCACTTAACCTTTGGAAAAAGTTGCTTTCACTTGCAACTTTTAGTTTCTTTAAAGCAGGCTATGTAGTGCAACTTACACTAGACAGTATCTCTGCTACAAAGTAGGCGAAAGTTGCTAGTGAAAGCAGCTTTTTACTAAGGTTAAGTGAAGCCACATTTGTCATTTGAATGAAGCTAATAAGCATGGATGAGTGACCCTGCACGTGAGCTAAAATGCATCCACCTCGTGGATAGCCCATTAAATTCTTAACCAGAAAGTCGAGTAATCATCCATCTTCCAAATTTTCAGCAAACCTGTTAATATATTTTTAGTAAACCTGTTATATCTCAAAACAGAGTAATCATTACAAAATATGATATAGTATGACAACATTATAACACAAAGTAGCAATCATGTGAAAATCAAACTATAACAACTTGCAATTTCTTACCAAAAAGAATTCAAAATCCTTCAGATAATACATACCAATCGGAAACAAAATAAAAATACACTAATTTATACTTGAGGTTGTCACAGTAAGACTAGAACTTATGACTGAACTAATTCAAAATCCTTCAACTTGTGCCCTACTATCAGGCATGCACAACATAATTCCATTGAAACACATACCGACACACTTCAATACAATTAACATCTCAAATTTTGTTTCATTTTTAACTTTAGAGATAAATAAAAAGAACGGTTTTCATAAAATTAGAAACACATACCTGTTGTCGAATGAGGGCCAGGGACCTAGGGTTGCTCGCTTTCGGTCGAAGGAGAGGACGGCTCGTCTTTGTCGGAGGAGGAGATTCCAGAGAAATGTAGAGGCATAATATGGTGACCGAAAACCCTAATTTGGGTTTTCGGTCACCATTGAAGTAAAAAATAGGGAAGGGGAGCAACCAAATTTTTATGTTCTAAGTGATCACACGGTATGCACAATATAATACGCATTAGATTCGGCCCGAAGCCTTATCAAATTAACTGATCCAGAGCTTTGCTGATGGACGGTCAGATTTAAGGTGTTTGGGGTGGTGTGGATCACAAAATGTGGTTTGATACGGATGTGAGCACTACCAAATTTGATACGGCTATAAGCCGTATTTTATCTCTGTATCCTTGTGTATCACATTTGCTATTTTGGTGTAGCGTGGGCCGGGGCTGATAAACCCGAGGCTCATAGTAAGCATAGGATATCACATTATGGTTTAGTAGTCGATAAATAGGTAGTATTAGAGAAAATCTTCCTAATTATATTATGTTCAGAAGCTTGTAGAAATGCAAACAGTCAAAAGTCAAAGTTCTATGGAATGAGAAAGTTAACCCTATACGTAACCTTTTATATCATCATATATGTCCATTTTAGATGTACATAGACATTTACCCTACTTGACACTAGAACTACTATTTTACCTATTTCCTTTGCTTTATCAATCGTGCTAGTAATCATAACATCTCACCAGACTTTATGTCTAATCCACTCCTCTTTCTTCCTTTTTCTTTCCCCCATAAGGCTCATATGGTAGAAGTTGAATATTATTAGCAACATGGGAAGAGCAGTATCCGAGATTTGAGATTCAGCCTATTATATATTGAATTTCTCTTTACATTGCTTTTTTGTTATTGTTCTAAGTAGTACTTGAGAGGGAATTTTATTGTATACTCTGATTTAAGCTGAGATAAAGAAAGACATATGTTTTGTAACATACTATATGCAAATTATTGTTTTGTATTGATAAGTTTTATTTATTAAATAAAAGTTTCCGCTATTTTTACTTTATGTCTTGGGAATCGTAGTCTCTGTGATTTGTTTCTTTGTACCTAGAACGCTCGACATTTCTTGGTATGACCTTATTGGCAATGCTAAGAGGTATGGGGCATTTTATTTGGTATCAGAGCCTAAGGTTATAGGATTCCTAAAAGTTGTTTTAAAATAAAGTATTTTTCCAAAGAAAACTAGATTTTCAAAATCAAAAGGTATTTTTGAAATATAAAAAAATTCCCTTCAAGTCAATCTCGTTTCCTTGTCTTATTCTCTCCTTTCTTCGTTGAGTTATATATAGAGAAACCTATCAAGGCTTTCCTATATGTATAGAAACCTTAAATTTTTATAGGTTGAAGTTTTGACTTATGGATAAACCCGTTTAGCTCGGTACTTGAGGAAAAAAAGAAACTTGTTACGTGTCAAATATAAGCAGGGCTAAGCATGGACAAGGTAACCTTGAGGACAAGGATAACGAGATAACCTAAGAGGTATTGCTGTGGAGATTTAGGAAGAAATCATTAGCTGTAACAAGGAAATTATTGATGTGACATCAGGCCAAGAGGGTTATAAGGAAGATGTTGGTCAAAAGGATTAAGAAACAAAATTGGGTAAAGGTTGGTGAAAGAGATGTTATCTATCTTTGGTTCTTTTTAGTTCTCCTATCCGATCTTGATTAGGAGTATTTCGTTCCCTTACCTTTGATTCACGAGTTAGAGGTGGCTGCTGGGGCCATAGCCACGTTGATATTAGACAGTCCAGGTGGAACGTTTGTATTGTAGGCCTAATAAAGTTGTTCTTTACAGATATAGTAAGTTCCCAAGTGTGGTGTAGTAGCACTAGTTGACCATTTGCACTTTTCTAGGCCCAATAGTAGTTTCTTAACCCCGTAAGAAGGTCATCACTGTTATCTTTTGTGAGTCGGGGTTTGAAACTAGAATTCTTGATTTAAGAGACATTTGGGGCATTTTCGGGTATGGGTTGGTTTTGGGTCTAGAAAATTTAGCCATATAATTGGTTATCTCAAATTGTGATACTGGTAGTAGAACTTGATTGAGGCGCTTATATTCTGCGGTTTTTAAGAGAGGAAAATTTAAAGAATGGATTAGCTAGCCAAGTATGGGGCTATTTTTGACTGTAAGAGGAGAATTTTCGCGCTAGGATATGTAGTGAACCTCTTGATATTTCTTGCGACCCGAGGGGTTAGTCATATTGATTTTCCTATATTTTTCCTTAGTGCATCTCTAGGCGATATCGATTCAGTTCTCGGTGCACTATGTTTTCCGTGTATTGGAAGAGATTAAAAGGTTACCTCATATAAGAGATATTGATTTTGGTGGCAATGCTAAATTTGTAGCATTATCAGCAAAGCACATGGTTATATGGGAATAAGAGAGAATTAAGCTTCATGCTTATAACTAGAATATTTTCTAGATGTGGACTTATGCTGGTAGCATTACTGTGTGTGAATTGGTTTGGAGTTTAGACATGTTGGTTTTATCATGAACCATCTCAGAAGTTGAGAGGAAGATAGTTTCTTGGGGGTACGAATAATAGACACACGCTAGTATAACCTTTGAAGAATCTATTGGGATGGATTATTATACTCAATACACCTATCTCTTGGTAGATTGAGTTGGTACCTATGATGGTAACTTTCCACATGTGTTTTGAAGAAGTCATTAAACTTCAGCCGTGGCAGAAATATTTTTGGGAAACAAATGATGGAACTTTTGTAAAAAGTATGGGTAAGAGTAAACATTACCGGGTGAGATGCATCACTCATCTTTGCTACAGTGACGGATAATTGCTTTGGCTCGATGGTAATCATGAGAGAATTGTTTTGGAAGAACCATTTCTCTTCGACTTATATACATGGTCTTTAATTTTAGGTAGCTAGATTTTTTTTCATAAATAGATTTCTTTGATTGTTGTTTCCATCAAGTTCTGAGTAGTGGAAAAAGTAAAAACAGAGTTATTCATAGAACATCTGATAGATTTTAAGAACAGTTACCATATCTTTTGAGCTATCTTGTGCCTAGGCCTAGTTATTGACATATGTGGTAGGATGATTAGTGAGGTTTTGTAAGTAATTTGGTGGGGGTCTTTTAGTTAATGACATGTTAATCTAAACAAAGTATGGCGAGGGATAAATTGGGTACTTAGTGTCTTGGGTATTTAGTGTCTTATAAGCGTGCAGGCCCAAGACTAAGAGTACCGCTTTTGGAATGTAGGAAACTTTCTTAGATTAGTGAGTTATTGTTGAAAGTTGTTGAAAGCATTTCTAAGATAAATATTTCCTCTATCTACCTTACCAAGAAAGGTTTAGCTTTTGTGGAAACAAGATAAGAAAATTTCTTTAAAATATTTCGGGTTAATATTTTAATATCAATTCTGCTGGTAGCAATAGTTGATGGACCAACTAGAGTGGTTACCTCGGATTAACTACTATTGATTTTTTAGTTGTCATGGGAGACATAACCTGTTATAGGGAAAGATTAAAATTCAGTGACCATGGATTGTTTGTTTGTTGTTCCTTATTAGAACCTAAGACAAGGAAGAATAATTGAATTGAAGTGTATAATTATTTTTGGAATCTCCTTTAAAGTAAGAATGTAGTGGACATTAAGTTTTTGCTTTTGGGTATGAGAGTTCATGGAGCTTCTATGGAAATACCTTGCAATATGGTAAGAATCTTAAAGGATTTGACTATATCTCAATGTTTTAATAGGAATTAACCAATGGTTATACTTAATACGAATTAGCCGATGGTTAAACTATGATTGGAGTTTGGTGTTCATCGAGGTTATGTCTTTTGGGCATAAGGCGAGGATCCTAGAAATTCCATTTGAAAAAAATGATGATTTATGAGAAAGTTGAAACCTAATTAAAAGAATCGCATTGGTAAAATAAATCTTTATATGATCTCCAATTTGATGTAAGAAAAAAGTTTGGTTAGAGGATAAATGATTAAAAGGATATAAAGATTTCAAACAGATTAATAACATGACAAATATTTGTGCTTCAAGAAAACAATTTGAAGAAAAAGTGCTTTGAGGAAAAAAGTGTAATTTGTAGAACCACTTTGAGTCTAAAACCCACATATACATATATGATTTCAGAGAATAAAAATTTAAAGGACGTATGTTTTGGTAAGAAATTCGTATTTTTGGGAATTTCATAAAAGTAACTATATATATTTTGAATAGCAAATTATCCCACTAAGATATTTCAAATGAAGTTTTGAAGAAAAAAAATAGTAGTATTAATATGAGTTTTGAAAAATACATATATAGGAAATTCGAAAAGGAGCAAGTCCCTATAGGGTTGGACAATATAAGTCGAACTAATAGGGGAACACAAGACAGTAAGGTAAAGGCTAGAAATGAAATGGTGGATATGATATAAAGTGACCCTACTTGTAAGGTAGGGTAGGCTCTGGATTTCAAAACCGAATGACTTAACTATGTTAAACTAGTTCAAAAAGGAATCAATTGGAAAACTTGGAATATTCCTTCCTAAAGGATTTAAGATGGTAGGATAGAAAAGGTCTTTAGCAAATGTGGTTAGAATAACTCGGCTGTTATGTGAGAAACCATTCAGATTAGGAGTTTAGAGGAAAATTACGAGTTAACTGTGATGAGGCATTAGTAAATTCAATATTGGAATCTTTTACCACATAGGGAGAACTTTTAGTTATTACAACTTGGGTATCTTCAAGGAATTCAAGTTTTTACTCATGATCTTTTGGCAGATGTTTCCTTCTTGATATCATATCATTAGCTTTTTCTTTTGATTTGGGTCTTTCAACTAAATCTCCTTGGGAAGGGTAGATTTTAATATTGAGCCTATGTATGGTAGGAATGGTTGTAAACATGTTATTAGAACATGTTACGTATGATGTATGTTGTAAGTGTTTACATGTGGATACAATGGATGAGTATATATACCCTAGGCACTATTAGGGATTGGCTAATGGGACACTTGCATATGCATATGGATGTGTGTGTATTTTATATTATTTCATGTATGATATAAATGGTTGTTATCATATGGTTCTCGCATATGAATGATGGATGAAGCACACATGTAAAACTATATGTTATCATTAGGACTTTTGCATACACTTGGATGCATCGCACTAGCATAATTGCATAAAGAAGGGGTCAACTGAATCAGTAGACCGCCTAATCTTTTGCATTAGTTAGAGCCATATACACTACACTTTTGCATAAGTACGTGAAAATCATTATAAAAATAAGAACTATGGTTGTTGATTGATGATGTATGAGTAGATGGTTGTAGATATTTATATGAAAACATTTATCCTATACTCCTATCCTTGAAGATTTCAAGGACGAAATTCTTTAAGGAGGGGTAACTATCTAAATTTCAAGAGCAATAATTAATTAACAAATTAATTAATCAAAGAATAAGTTGAAAAAATTTATGGGAATTTAGCAACGGGGATTGCGCCACTATGTCCGTTACGATTTTTTGGTTCGGATGCATATTTGGTTTGCATAAAAATGGACTTAAAACGAAGGAGATATGGTGAATCGAAACTTGAAATCAAACCAGGAATTTAAAATAAGAAAAAATGTATTACGTGCTGCTTTGGACAACCTAGTTCGTGGACAACTCGACCCATGGGTCGACCCAGGCCATAAGTGGGTCAACCCATGTGTCGACCCACCTGGGTACTGGGTCGACCCAAGCGTGTCATACACGTTTTCTTTCCACACACGAAAGGCAATGAGTGGACAGATTTCTTTAGGGATTTTTGGGTTGATGTGCCCGCTTTTGATTTGCTAATGTGACCAACATGGACTGACCAAAGGATATGGTCGGTTCAGATTTAAAACCCAGATTTAATAGCTGAGAGTCTTTGCTCCACCTGTAAATGAACCTACAACCCCTCTTCATCCTTCTCAACAACCTCTTCCTCACCTAAGTTAGTAATTTTTGGAGTCATGCCACCCAAATTCTAAATTTTAAGCTAATCTTCTTTTTGGATTAGTTCACCATAATTGTGACAACCGCGGAACTCGAACCCCTAACCCCTTGAAAAGCAACACCACGCACTAATAACTGTGCTAAATGATATTTGTGTTAGATTTTCGAGAGGGGTGTTATATACTACCCCTTTAAAGAGCCCAACGTTCTCGTTCGCTCATATAACTCATCACCCAGGCGTTGTGCATGTAACTCGCATCAGTACCACATTATTTGACATCCACAGCATTACATGCACAATTCCGACTGGGTATTAGCTCTGATACCGAATGTGACAACCATGGGACTCGAACCCCCGACCTTCTGGAAAGCAACACCATGCACTAACCACTATGCTAAAAGATCTTTGTGTTAGATTTTTTAAGAGGAGTGTTACATTAATTATAAATTTTAGGGTACTGAGATTAAATAAATATCTTTTTCTATTTTATTTTATTTTCTTCTGGAGTTTCTATTGGGGTCACCATGGAAGCATTTCTGGTGAACTTTTATGATTATTCAGAGTTTTGCTTAAAGTTTAGGGTAAATAGGAATAATAGTAGTTATAGTTATAGTTTGTTTTTAGTTCTTTTACTTATAGTTTATTTTCATTCTTGTTTTCTGTAATTTCTTTATGTAAGTAGTTTTCTATTATTTTTCTATCTTTTCTTACAGTTTGTTTAATTAATATTCAGGTTATTATGTCTGTAAATTATATTTTCAATCTTCTTTCCCCCATTTTTCGTTGGATTTTTTATAATTTATTGTGGTTATACCCATATATGCCTAAAAGTAATGCATATACGACTGGTTTAGGCATAGATTGATATGCTTAATTGCCTACGACTGATTATGATCCTTTAAGCGCACATTTGGGAAATTTGACTAAATTGGGATAAATGAATAATTTTGGGCTAATTGGACCACTTGACACTAGAACTACTATTTTACTTGTTTCCTTTGCTTACAATCATGTTAATAATCATAACATCTCATCAGACTTTATGTCTGACCTGCTCCTCTTACTTCCTTTTTCTTTCCTCCATTAGGCTCACAAGGTAAAAGTTGAATGGTATTAGCAACTTTGGAAGAGCAGTATTCAAGATCTGAGGTTCAGCCTATTATCTGTCAAATTTCTTTTTACATTACTTTGTTTTGTTATTGTACTAAGTTGTACTTAAGAGGGAATTTTATTGTATATTCTAATTTAAGCTGAGATTAAGAAAGACATATGTAACATACTGTATGTTAATTATTATTATGTAATGGTAAGTGTTATTTATGAAATAAAAGTTTCGACTGATTTTAGTTTATGTCTTGTGAATCATAGTATATGTGATTTGTTTCTTTGTACCTCCAGCGCTCCACATTCCTTAGTATGACCTTATTGGAAATACTAAGGGGTGTAGGGGTGTTTCACCTTATATCCTCGATATAAAAAAGAAAATTTAGTAAAGAAAAATTAACAAATAAAAGGGAGAGAGAGAGGAAAATAAAGCAAGAGAAAGAAAGTGGTCGAGATGTTAGTTGCAACGTAAAGAAAAAGAATGCATTACAATAGTAAATAATAGTGGAGTGGAAATGAAAAGTGAGACTAAATCTCACAGCTATAGTAATTAATCATCTTTAAACTATATGTTTTACAAGTAATTATATATTGTTCGGTTGTTTATATGGTTGATTATGATACTTAGTGATAGTTTAAATTTATTATTGTTTGTATGAATAGTGATTTCATGTAGAAAATCATTAAATGTTATGTTAAATGGATGAATGTATGGTAGGGTGGATGTTGACATTTATCATGTTAAATTTAGATAATGACACCTTTTATAAAGACGAGACACATATAGATTTAGATTAAATCTCCATTTGAAAAGTTAATTATGATCAAGTTAAAAAAGAACAATAAATCCAATTTCGGAATTTTAATATGAAAGTTAGTAGTTTTGGAATTTAAGTAATATGGACTTCAAAAACACAAATGAAATTGATGTAGAGTTAAAATGGATAGTGAATCGGAAACTGAAGTTAGGGATTAATAATAAATTGAAATCAAAATCAATTTAGAAAAATTGAAGTTGAGTTAGATATGCAGACAAAGATTTAAATGTAACTAGAAAACACCATTAGCTTTATTTTAATTTTGACTTTAGAAAAAATTGAAATTCAAAAAGTTAACATTTAACAAATATTAACAGAATAATAATTTGATATTATTACAATAAAGAAAAGTAAAGAAAATTAATTTTATGGTCAAATTAGTTGAATATTGACTTTTAGGTATATTATAAAGGTTTTAGAAATATAATAACCTATTTTCACGAATTGTGTTAGAAAATTAATAATCAAGTCCAAACTAGGCGTACTGCGCAACGATAATTGCCGTAAAGTTTGAAATTTGAATTATAGACAAAGTATAACTCCGATTTCGGCGTAGTTTGAAACGTCCGAACTATCTTATCTGTACCTTTAAGTAAAATAAAAGAAATTAGGAATATAAATTGTAGATTTTAAAATGTGGATAAAACAAATTTCCAAAAAAATTGCGGTTTAATAGTAAAGCTTTCGTATTTTGAAATTGTTAAGAATTACAATTTTTAATTATTAAAAATAGGGAATAAATTTGATTAATCGTTTACAAGAGGTTAAGATTAAAAAATATGAATTTAGAAATGAATTAGATCAAATAATCAGTTTTGGCACTATTTATAACATTGCCCTTTTTCTACTGTAAATTGTTAGAGCACTTAAATTTATATGTAGGATAAAAATTATTCACTAAACCAATTAGAAATGATTTTTAAAGGATAATGAAATATTTTAATAATGGTTTAGGAGATTTAAATCATCATTAATAAAAAAGTATGCGGAAACGACCATTACATCCAGGTATTATTTGTAAGTGTTAATTTATTGACCGAGAAATGGAATCGGTCGAATGGAAAGCCCGGATGCTCTATTAGTTTAAGTAAAGAACTTAATAATTATTTAGAGTTGATCAGATAACTTGAGCACCTTAGGGTGACAAATGGATAATGTCTAGCCTTGGGTTTGGAAAACCCGTTTCCTATCTGGACTTGCCCGACGGAGGGATTGGTAAATTTGATTTATTCAGATAAAGATATAAACTGAGTTAATGATAGGTCAATGAATTAAAAGTAGGAAGACAGACCATTTAACTGGATTAGGTTAAGGTAAGGATATTTTCCTAAGGAATTGAACATATTAAACAAGAAGGTTTAAATGATGATCAGGGAAAATATAAAGAGAAATTCTTTATTTAAGAAAACTAAAATTATTTACTGAATAAAGCAATGAATAGGATTTCTAATGATTTATGAAACAAATCATTAAAACTGGATTAGGTTAAGAATAAATTTCTAAGGAATTAAATATATAAACCCAGCAGGTTTAAATGGAGATTAGGGGAAATATAAAGGAATATCCTTTGATTAAAGAAGATAGGGTTAAATTTGATTTATCCATAATTCCTTTTATTTTAATCAATAATTGGATTTTGAAGGAACCGTGGTCGAATTTGGTTGATACCTATCCGAAAATCACTTCGAACCAATTTGCGTTACGAAGTAATGAATGGTATGAATAAAGACTTATGAAGACGATGATTACTGAAGACCGGAAATTTTCACATCAAAAGGACAACTTTTTGACTTTCTCGGGATTATTACCCATTATGAGACTACTATTGAAGTAGGACTGACGTATTTGGAATCTTTGGATTGCATAGGCTTCTTATCTAATGATGGCCAAGGAAAAGCGCCTTCAATTTCGTTCAGACCTAGATAAACTTGATGTTTGTCTGATAGTGGCATTTTTATGATTGTGAACATTGGTTTTTTACAAACATACATCTGTTGGTGGTGAAGAAACCGATTTCTCTTAGCATTAACATCCTTCCTTGAGACGTACGAGGGTTATATTTTTGTGGAAGGCAATTAGTAGTCAACAGGAATAACAATGTGGCATTTAAAGATGATGATGACTAATACGAGAAAAGGTAAATCATTACCTCTATAGAGCCTCGTAGCCTGGTAAATGACCAAAACATGATAGATGCGGCAAGGTTATGTGGGTTGCTCCCATTAAGGTATGATCATTTCCCTTCTAGATTGAAAGATGATACCCCTAAGTATTCTTATTTATGTGGATGTATGGAAACTTTGGGCATTGGGTTAAAATCGGTTACGACAGGGGAAATGATATATTCGATACCATCTAGTGCATAGGCGAAGCACGTTATAGAGACGAGTCATTCTTATGTTGGCATAGCTTCCTGTAAGGACTCAGGGGCATCACGTTAAAAGTGTTCCTCATCGTGGAAAAGGAAGATTCCTAGCTTGTTTATTTGATGGAAATCCAATTCTACAATCAGATCCTACGATTTTGATTGTAAGGCATGATATCCCCGGGATTTTATAATGGTAACAATTTCGGATATTTGAATAAATTTATTTGCAAATGATTTTAAAGAATGTCATTAGAAATAATATCAAATGTTTCAATATATAAAATGGTTTAGTTATCGTAAGGGAAAAACTCGTCCGTATTTATGTGTGGGCATGGTCATATGAGATACTCTTTCTTTTCAAAAGGATTTTCATTCACCAAGAGTTGATATATATAAATATAACACTGTCAATTCTTATTGAGGTTTTCTCACGCTGGTTTATCCAAGCCAGATCCGAGTGTTTTTAATGCTCGGGTCAGATCTGAGTTATTTCAGGATTAGCTGAAGATGTTGGAGCTTCTAGAGAAAAGCCGAAGATCTTCATTAGACGTGTGACATATTCTATTATCCACGGTGTATTTTTTTTGTATTTATCAGCAAATTGTAGGGACAGGTAATTATGACCATCTAAGCTGAATCTAGGTTAGACTATAATATTTGTATTTAAAATATTTTCGTTATAAAGAACATTGTTCAATATTATATATTATTCCATTTGAGTTAGATTCTAGTATATTCTATTTTCTTATACTACCTTTGATGATCTAAAGACTCGTGCAATTTAAATCGGACAGTGGTTGTTACTGTCGGTTTAAAGGGTACGGATTTTTGGGCCTTCACATTTATTATCAAAGATGAAGGTTGAGTAAGACCTTAGCTTAGTTCGGGTAAAGACTCATCAAGGGTAGGATTGGCGATATCCTAGGATGAGTAGCTCATTAGAGATAGGGTTGGTAATGCTCTAGAATGAGTTTTAAGAGTATTATATATGAGCGCTTATTTGTTAATTTTTTTATAAAGGATTTTGTTTTAAAAATTATGGTAAATAAAATAATTTTACCTACTGTTTTGAATATAAAATATATATTTTGAAAAACCATATAGTTAGAAATCAAGATTAGTGAAATTTAAATATGAACATCTTGTGATTAGGATCTCACAATTTTACTATAAGATGTTTCATAAAGATAATCGATAAGTTAATTAATTTTTATGGTTGATAAATTTATTGATTATCAGATAAAAATATTGGAATAAAAAATACCAAGTGAATTAAGGTTCACAAATTTGACTATAGGGTATTTGGTTAAGTTAAAGTTAGCAAATTTGATTAGCTTAAAAACAAGAATTTTGATTTATGTTAAAGGATAGATAAGTGATTAATGAAATTAGTAAAGGAAGAAGGTTATACACTTAAAAAAGTTTTCTTACTAAAATAAGATTCAAAAAGAGTAAATTGTACTCTGGAAATTAAATAGGATAAGATGATAAGCACAACAAAATTATAAATAAGGTACCCTAACTTGTAAGAGACAAAAAAATAAGGTGGTTTTAGCAGAATAAATTATGGGAATTTAGAGTTGGTTCATAATGTAAACTCCAGTGACGAGGATGAGAATTCCTAAGTAGGGAGACTTCGAAAGTAAAACCGGATTCGAAGATTCATTCGAATTGTGATATCTGATGAGGATACAGTTCCCACTCAAGGAGATACCATGGCTAGTAATGATGATATCATGAGGATTTTCATGAGGATATGTTTCTGATAGTACGAGAGCAACAATGGTTGTTGATAACGATGAGGCAAATATTGACATAACATAGTAGTTAATGAGGAAGTTGAAGCTAATGCTGAGTCCCGAAGTTTCGACGGTTGGATACTTGATTGACTTAGCAAGAAGAGAAGCCACACATTTTAAAGGGATACTATCACTGAGCTATGACGAGGCTAGGATGGATATATTATGATGAGCTACTAGCACCGGCAGCAGTAGATCCTACTGTGATAGTCAAGAGTAGAGGACTTTGGAGCACATAAAGCTTGGATGGATGACATTTCTATTGACGATGATGAGATTGTTTGGGAAATGGATACCCCAATACCTGCTACTCTTAGAGCAGAAGAGGATGGACTTGAGAACCCATATGTTCCAACAGATCAACTGGAAGAAGATATCGAAAAGCCAATTGTTTGGAATAAAAAGAAGAACGTAAGAGGTTTAGTAGAAGTAAAATTAAGTAAGGATAAGACGAAATATAACTTGAGTCGAATAAAAATTGGTGAAATAATAGGAAAAGAAAATGAACAAAAATAAATTGGTGTAGTTAAATATAAAAGAAAACTAATAGGAATAAATATGTATGTTGTACATAGATTCTCTCCACAGAAAAGATAAAAGTTTATTTATATTTGACTACAAATTTTAAGGTGTTTATATCAATCCAAAAAAGGATTTATCACTCAATTTTGAAAGAGCGAACATTGATAAGGATTTGTAGTTGGTTACTTGAGTTTTCTATCATAGTCAAGAGCTGTGTAAGAAATGCAAAGATATCCGATCAAGAAGCCTAGTCAGAATCTGCACTACAGAATCAGGGGATTGATACTAGTTCGAAACTAAAGTTGTGAATTCGAATAATAGATTAAATGAGATATTTTGTGTAACGTCCCGGGTTTTTCGGCCATTTAAATTCGAATATTTAAATTTGTTTATATATTATATTTGAAATATAATGGATTTTTTTAATCGAATTTATTTATATAAATTAGAGTTTGAATATATATATTTATATATTAATTAAAACGAGCTCGAAAACAACGCGGTAGTTCGTAATTTTCGATTTGAACTTAAATTGGATATACAGGATCCGATATAAGTCGGATTTCTGTGAAACGAGACACGTTGGGACTGGTTCGATTATATATTTCTAATGAAAGAGAAAAATCAAAATTTCGGATAATAGATTTCAAGTTACTTCCAATTCAAATTTCTAAATAATCGCTATGGAATTCGTTTTTTAATTATAACGATTTAATATAAAACGAGTTTATATAGCTGGCATATTAATTTAAACTAGAATTTTTAATGTTGAATTTTGAATTATATACTGATCGAAATTAAGAATGTTGTTTTAGTAAAATACAATGACATCAATTCATTTTTCGTTAAATTTGGTTGTTTGCATATATCTTTATCAGCGTTTCACTTGGTTCGACGAAACAAAGAAACCCGACTAAATTATACATGTGCAACAAACCAAAAATGCTACATGATTATAAAAAAAAAACTGGAACTCGTATAATACGACAGAAACTAGAATATATATGTATGGTATGAAACTGGGACCAAACAGATACAATACATATTAAATAATTACAACTATATATATACACATTCAAAAATCTATATACATGAGATCGTCCTTACAACACATGTTCAAAATATATATTTTGTATAAAACAAGGTACTGACACAACAAATTATATGAATATTACTTTGAGTTCGACCCCCTTCTCTTCTCTCCGTTCTCTTCTTTTTGCACGCCTTTGGTAACGTTTAACAAAAATAGTAAGTGGCATAGACTGTATTGAGCACAACATATTATATGATTTCAGTGCCTGGTAAATGGTTCACTGTGATAAGAAAAGTTGATGTTATTTGCTGCTGCATATATTTAAAAATCAAATACAAAATCCATTGCAGATCTTTAAATGTACTAAACAATTCAATACCAAATCAGTTCATATCAGTGTACATATCAGTAAACCAACAATACAAACAATTCAAATAACTAAAAGGATTCATTTTCAGCAGCTCTTTTATTCTTTCAAGAGACCAGTGATCCATCACCTCGGTTTTGATCTGAAAATGAAAGGGGAAAAGAAGAAAAATGGCCAGAATAGTATATATTCCCAAGAAAACAGCAAATGGGAAAAGTACGAGAACAGCTAAGAAATGTACACCGCAAACATTTTAAAAATCAAAACAAGAAGATCTATGTCCACAATTCCAAAGCAGAAGATCTATGTCCACAGTAGAATCCGTATACATTCACTGTTCATATACATATATAAAATCTACATACAGATATCTGTATTGAATCGACAACACTTTCGGATCTGTACAACTCATAGCCAAAGTCGATTTCGAACAGATCAACAGTGATGGGAAAAATCATATACCCTAAAATCCGAACCAAATATCCAACTACAGATTCGAATCTGAGTGAAATAACAATTCGTAGCCAATGAATGACAGTGTACTCATCTAAACCAAACCGCAACTATATATATATTCGTATTCACTCAATCAATTGTCAAGAACAATTCAAAACCGCAAGAAAAAGAAAATTACAGTAAGAAGATAAGGGAAAATACTATAAATTAAAATACTTATCTTTTAAAATCTATTCGGAGTTGAAGGCGAATGAAGGACAGAGAGGAGGCTCGATTGTTCTGAAGGGGTTGGGGTTCACCGTGTTTCGGCAGGGGTTGGTTGACGTTGAGTAAGGTTGCTGAGAGGGTTCGGGGGGGGGGGGGGGGGGGGATTGATTGAAGAAGGAACGGAGGAAGGGTAGGACCGGAGTTCGATTGGGTAGAAGAGGGAGGTGGCCGACGACATAAAACTCGAAGTGGCAGAAGGAAAATTGGGCTTAGGGTTTCATGTTTGAACGAAGGAAATTGTGGCGGCGGTTAAAGTGAATGAAGGATCGGTGGTGTAGGGTTTTAATTAAGGAAAGCGGGTCAGGTTCGTTGGTTTTGGGCCGGGGGTTGAAAGGTAAAGCCCGGTTTAATTTTAAAAATAAAATCTATGTTTTAATTTAATTAGTTTAAAAACTTGTTTTAATGATTTCCTGAACATACGATATCAGATTTACGCGCGGTCAGTTGCGTTGGGACCGTGGAGACGAGTACTTCGAAATGGAGCTGGTCTAGTCCGAATCTGAAGTGACTGGAATTTTATTCAAATTAAACGTCAGTTTAATTTGAACAGACTGTTTATCGACGGATTCAAATCGAGGTGAGTTAAACTCACTCAGCTCTTCCCATTTATATTTTATATAAATTGGGTTTTTAATTTGCATGTTCTGGTTGTTAATGATTGACTGCTTGCTAGTGATATATACTGTTAATTCAATTTCTGAAATTAAACGGTCGTTTAATTTCAGTGAAACATCAATCATTTTTATTTGACCCGAATAAAGAAAATTCCCCTGATTGGTCACTTTTATAAACGTGTTTTAAATCGTTTGAATTGGTTGTTGATTGATTGATGATGCGATATAGAAATTATCAGTCAAATAAAAAGGAAATGATTGGTTATGGTTGACTGTTGAAATTTATTTCAACATTTGTGCTGATGGATGGTATGGGTTGGGTAATTGGCATCACATGGTCTAGAAATCATCGATTTTTATAATGTGGATTTTATCGATGGTAAATCGACAATATTAGAGTTATAAATATATTTTATAACTAAAATAGGTTTTCAAAAATATTACTTTGAGTAAAAGTTATTTAAAGGGAAATAAATAGTAATTATTTATTTATTAAGTTTATAAGAAATTTTGAGATTCGTTTATAAAAGTGGATTCTTATGTCGATAAGAGTTATAAACAAAAAGCAGGGATTAACCTAGCAGTTAAGTGTTTGATTAATCGTGAGTAATTAAATAAAGTTATTTAAATTAATTATATTTTAATTAATTTAAAGAGGAATTAAATAGGGTTGGTTAAAAGAGTAACCATGCCTTGTGTCGACCATTTAATCTTGGTTAGACCTTAAATTAGTGAAATAACTTAATAAACGATAAGTTAATCTTAGCAAGAGTTTTAAAAAAGGAATTTATTATTCATTTTAGTAAATAAAGAAGATGATTGATTTGAATGATGACTGTTGAAATAAATGAGTTGGTATAGTAATCACTGATGAAATACCTTTAAGTAATCAAATTTGAAAAGAAATGGTCGTGTGTGGGAAAGAGGTTAATGATGAGTTTTAGCATTTGAGCTCGAATTTTTTAATGAAGCAAATAAGAGGTTCAAATGAATATATATCTTAAATGGAAAGTTTTACTCAACGTTTGAGATTAAGGGAGGTGAAAGGGTTTATATTAAATTTATAAACAAGGTTTATAAATGGAATGTGAATTAAAACGTCGTTTTAAAGTAAAACTACTTAATAATAGTATTGAATTTAATCAATGGATTTAAAAAGGGGGTTTCCCAAGAGAAAAGGAAATTGGTAAAAAGGGTTTTGATTAGAGCTTAGTAAACGAAGTTGGGAATCGGAATTGAAATAATAATATTGGTTTTTGAATTACAACTCGTATTTATCCGAAGATAAGAACGTTGTTGATCAAGGTCTGAGAGGTAATTAAAATACCCCAACTTGAACGACTTCGGGATTATCCAAGGATGATACTAGTTGGTAGTGTCAAGAATGTACGACAAGATTTCCAAAGTAAAGGAAATAATATGAGATGATATTTCCCTAGTAATGGAATTAAAAGGAAATTGGGGCGATTAATCTTAAAAGCCAAGTGATGCTGAGTACTAGACCAGTGAATCTATTTTTGTGTTTTCATGGATGTTTACTTGATAGTTAAATAACCGACTATCAAGTCCGACCTTTACAATTGTTGGTATGGAAAGACTGGGATCGAATATATATTCGAAAACCATTCCGACCAAAAATACGAAATCTATAGAAGAGATCAAGTGACGATCGAAATGGGGCATGTGAAGACCATAGATCTTCATAAAGCGGAAGGACCACTTACAATCTCTGATTCGCGCCGGAGATATACTGGGGTTCTGTCGTGGTTGGAATCTGTGGATTGCAAGGACTATCGCTACTGATCCGTGGGGTGATTCCTATATTGGATGCAGTAGGATAGTACCTTCGGTTCATCCTGTTCCTGGATGACTTGTATGGACGAATGTCTGACGGAGTATTTCCTTAAAACCACGTACGTTGATTTTTACAAATATACCGAGTTGGTGGCGAAGAATGGCCCTTCTTTAAAACCCAGAGTATATTTGTGGACGTCAATTAGTGATTTGACGGATCTGACGATGTGGCATTCAAAGTGTATGATGACCAGATGTGTTCTGACCTCAAGCCTCATCAACCAGGAAATGACAAAAATCGGGCAGGCAGCATGGCTATGTGGGACGCTCCCATTAGGGTGTATAATCACCTATCTAGAGAAATTCCTTTTGTTTCTTATTCTATCGATTCTGCCCATTCGGGAACGGTGGTTTGAGTCCAACCGTTGGTGATATACATTCTATACACTCAAGCGAAATGAGTGGTCGGTCATGTGAGGGCCGGGTTGCAAGACGTTCTTGTTGAACCCAGTGTATTCGCCTCTAGAGATACACGATCGGCAGGTGGTCCCATACCTTGTCAGAGTTGGAATCCAATCTCCAATAAGTGCCCACGATTTTGTTTGTATATATATACGTGGAGCGTGAGATGCAAACGTTCCATTAGATTGATATTTACTTGTATTTAGACACTATTATAATATCAGAAAAGATATTGATTTTGAAAACTGTTTTGGGTTATCATAAGGTAAAAACCGTCCGTATTTATGTGTGGATTTGGTCTTACGATTATCCTTTTCTTTCGAAAGGATTTTAACTTTAAAATCAAGTTGTGTGATACCTTAATGTTGTGCGAGTTTTTCTCACTCTGGTCCACCAGACCGACCCGGTGTTTTGTAAATCCTCGGGTTAGCCCGGGGTGTACAGGTTCAGGTTAACAGGTACTGTGAAGTCCAGAGACGAGCTGGAGATGTTCAGACATATGAAATCTAGTATTTATTCCGCTGTGTATATGAGGACAGATTATCAAAACTGTCCAGATGTGTGTTGTACTCTGATATTGTAAGTATTTTAAAACTTTCAGTAAAGATTTATTTTGTATTATATTTTGTTCCGTTGCGATGTGAGACTCTGTGTTGATTCTTCTTCTTCTATTCTAACTTTCTTTCTTTCTTATCTCACCCTCTAATTTCTTTCTATAAACGTTCCAGTGTTTTCGGTGTCTGGAAGGTCGGCATGAGTACGGTAAAGGGTATTTATGTCGATTTTCGAGGCAGTAAACCGCTGGGTCGTTACAGTGGTATCAGAGCTATTGGTTGAGTAGTAACCTTGGCTCTATGGCGTAACTCAATCGAGATGGGGTTAGTAACACCCTAGATTGAGTTTGGATATATATATGAGAGCGTATTTGTAAGATTTTATATATAAATGTTTTGTATTGTGTTATTTGACTGGTTCAAGTGTTGAGAAGCGTTGAACTAGTGAATTGACACGATACGGTTTTATAAAGAGGGTAAACGAAATAATTTTACCCAATGTACATTTTTATATAAAAAAAGGAATTTATTTTCTATATTATAGTGATGTGGGGTGTTTGGTTGTTTGTTCTGATTGATTTGATTTGAAATCAAATTTGAATTTTGAAATAAAATTGAATTCGTCGATTGAATCGAATATGAGAAATGAAACTGAACTTGGTTAAGTAAAACCAATTTAAGAATAAATCTAAAAAGAGTGAACTCGAATGAATTGGGGTTTGGAATTTTAATGGATAAATAGATTGGGATTTAAATAAAGTAGATTGCCATTCGAATTTTGAATTTTCTATTCAAAGGAATAGAGGTCCAGAGTGGCAGTGGTACTCGTACCGATCGAGCCATGTAGGAGAGGTGCTGGCGAAATTATCGAAATTTTTTGGAGTTCGAATTTATTTTGAATTTAATTCAGAGTAATGATTTTAAAATAATACGATTCGGAATATTCTTCTTACTTTGCAATTTCGAGCACGAAATTATTCTAAGGGGGGAAGAATGTAACGTCCTGGGTTTTTCGGCCATTTAAATTCGAATATTTAAATTTGTTTATATATTATATTTGAAATATAATGGATTTTTTTAATCGAATTTATTTATATAAATTAGAGTTTGAATATATATATTTATATATTAATTAAAACGAGCTCGAAAACGACGCGGTAGTTCGTAATTTTCGATTTGAACTTAAATTGGATATACAGGATCCGATATAAGTCGGATTTCTGTGAAACGAGACACGTTGAGACCGGTTCGATTATATATTTCTAATGAAAGAGAAAAATCAAAATTTCGGCTTATAGATTTCAAGTTACGTCCAATTCAAATTTCTAAATAATCGCTATGGAATTCGTTTTTTAATTATAACGATTTAATATAAAACGAGTTTATATAGCTGGCATATTAATTTAAACTAGAATTTTTAATGTTGAGTTTTGAATTATATACTGATCGAAATTAAGAATGTTGTTTTAGTAAAATACAATGACATCAATTCATTTTTCGTTAAATTTGGTTGTTTGCATATATCTTTATCAGCGTTTCACTTGGTTCGACGAAATAAAGAAACCCGACTAAATTATACCTATGCAATAAACCAAAAATGCTACATGATTATAAAAAAAACTGGAACTCATATAATACGACAGAAACTAGAATATATATGTATGGTATGAAACTGGGACCAAACAGATACAATACATATTAAATAATTACAACTATATATATACACATTCAAAAATCTATATACATGAGATCGTCCTTACAACACAAGTTCAAAATATATATTTTGTACAAAACAAGGTACTGACACAACAAATTATATGAATATTCCTTTGAGTTTTACCCCCTTCTCTTCTCTCTGTTCTCTTCTTTTTGCATGCCTTTGGTAATGTTTAACAAAAATAGTAAGTGGCATAGACTGTATTGAGCACAACATATTATATGATTTCAGTGCTTGGTAGATGGTTCACTGTGATAAGAAAAGTTGATGTTATTTGCTGCTGCATATATTTAAAAATCAAATACAAAATCCATTGCAGATCTTTAAATGTACTAAACAATTCAATACCAAATCAGTTCATATCAGTGTACATATCAGTAAACCAACAATACAAACAATTCAAATAACTAAAAGGATTCATTTTCAGCAGCTCTTTTATTCTTTCAAGAGACCAGTGATCCATCACCTCGGTTTTGATCTGAAAATGAAAGGGGAAAAGAAGAAAAATGGTCAGAATAGTATATATTCCCAAGAAAACAGCAAATGGGAAAAGTACGAGAACAGCTAAGAAATGTACACCGCAAACATTTTAAAAATCAAAACAAGAAGATCTATGTCCACAGTTCCAAAGCAGAAGATCTATGTCCATAGTAGAATCCGTATACATTCACTGTTCATATACATATATAAAATCTACATACAGATATCTGTATTGAATCGACAACACTTTCGGATCTGTACAACTCATTGCCAAAGTCGATTTCGAACAGATCAACTGTGATGGGAAAAATCATATACCCTAAAATCCGAACCAAATATCCAACTACAGATTCGAATCTGAGTGAAATAACAATTCGTAGCCAATGAATGACAGTGTACTCATCTAAAACAAACCGCAACTATATATATATATTCGTATTCACTCAATCAATTGTCAAGAACAATTCAAAACCGCAAGAAAAAGAAAATTACAGTAAGAAGATAAGGGAAAATACTATAAATTAAAATACTTATCTTTTAAAATCTGTTCGGAGTTGAAGGCGAATGAAGGACAGAGAGGAGGCTCGATTGTTCTGAAGGGGTTGGGGTCCACCGTGTTTCGGCAGGGGTTGGTTGACGTTGAGTAAGGTTGCTGAGAGGGTTCGGGGGGCGGGGGGGGGGGGGGGGGGTCGATTGAAGAAGGAACGGAGGAAGGGTAGGACCGGAGTTCGATTGGGTAGAAGAGGGAGGAGGCTGACGGCATAAAACTCGAAGTGGCAGAAGGAAAATTGGGCTTAAGGTTTCATGTTTGAACGAAGGAAATTGTGGCGGTGGTTAAAGTGAATGAAGGATCGGTGGTGTAGGGTTTTAATTAAGGAAAGCGGGTCGGGTTCGTTGGTGTTGGGCCGGGGGTTGAAAGGTAAAGCCCGGTTTAATTTTAAAAATAAAATCTATGTTTTAATTTAATTTGTTTAAAAACTTGTTTTAATGATTTCTTGAACATACGATATCAGATTTACGCGCGGTCAGTTGCGTTGGGACCGTGGAGACGAGTACTTCGAAATGGAGCTGGTCTAGTCCGGATCTGAAGTGACTGGAATTTTATTCAAATTAAACGTCAGTTTAATTTGAACAGACTGTTTATCGACGGATTCAAATCGAGGTGAGTTAAACTCACTCAGCTCTTCCCATTTATATTTTATATAAATTGGGTTTTTAATTTGCGTGTTCTGGTTGTTAATGATTGACTGCTTGCTAGTGATATATATTGTTAATTCAATTTTTGAAATTAAACGGTCGTTTAATTTCAGTGAAACATCAATCATTTTTATTTGACCCGAATAAAGAAAATTCCCCTGATTGGTCACGTTTATAAACGTGTTTGAAATCATTTGAATTGATTGTTGATTGATTGATGATGCGATATAGAAACTATCAGTCAAATAAAAAGGAAATGATTGGTTATGGTTGACTGTTGAAATCTAGTTCAACATTTGTGCTGATGGATGGTATGGGTTGGGTAATTGGCATCACATGGTCTAGAAATCATCGATTTTTATAATGTGGATTTTATCGATGGTAAATCGATAATATTAGAGTTATAAATATATTTTATAACTAAAATAGGTTTTCAAAAAATATTATTTTGAGTAAAAGTTATTTAAAGGGAAATAAATAGTAATTATTTATTTATTCAAAGTTTATAAGAAATTTTGAAATTCGTTTATAAAAGTGGATTATTATGTCGATAAGAGTTATAAACAAAAAGCAGGGATTAACCAAGCAGTTAAGTGTTTGATTAATCGTGAGTAATTAAATAAAGTTATTTAAATTAATTATATTTTAATTAATTTAAAGAGGAATTAAATAGGGTTGGTTAAAAGAGTAACCATGCTTTGTGTCGACCATTTAATCTAGGTTAGACCTTAAATTAGTGAAATAACTTAATAAACGATAAGTTAATCTTAGCAAGAGTTTTAAAAAAGGAATTTATTATTCATTTTAGTAAATAAAGAAGATGATTGATTTGAATGATGACTGTTGAAATAAATGAGTTGGTATAGTAATCACTGATGAAATACCTTTAAGTAATCAAATTTGAAAAGAAATGGTCGTGTGTGGGAAAGAGGTTAATGATGAGTTTTAGCATTTGAGCTCGAATTTTATAATGAAGCAAATAAGAGGTTCAAATGAATATATATCTTAAATGGAAAGTTTTACTCAACGTTTGAGATTAAGGGAGGTGAAAGGGTTTATATTAAATTTATAAACAAGGTTTATAAATGGAATGTGAATTAAAACGTCATTTTAAAGTGAAACTACTTAATAATAGTATTGAATTTAATCAATGGATTTAAAAAGGGGGTTTCCCAAGAGAAAAGGAAATTGGAAAAAAGGTTTTGATTAGAGCTTAGTAAACGAAGTTGGGAATCAGAATTGAAATAATAATATTGGTTTTTGAATTACAACTCGTATTTATCCGAAGATAAGAACGTTGTTGATCAAGGTCTGAGAGGTAATTAAAATACCCCAACTTGAACGACTTCGGGATTTCCAAGGATGATACTAGTTGGTAATGTCAAGAATGTACGATAAGATTTGCAAAGTAAAGGAAATAATATGAGATGATATTTCCCTAGTAATGGAATTAAAAGGAAATTGGGGCGATTAATCTTAAAAGCCAAGTGATGCTGAGTACTAGACCAGTGAATCTATTTTTGTGTTTTCATGGATGTTTACTTGATAGTTAAATAACCGACTATCAAGTCCGACCTTTACAATTGTTGGTATGGAAAGACCGGGATCGAATGTATATTCGAAAACCATTCCGACCAAAAATACGAAATCTAAAGAAGAGATCAAGTGACGATCGAAATGGAGCATGTGAAGACCATAGATCTTCATAAAGCGGAAGGACCACTTACAATCTATGATTCGCGCCAGAGATATACTGGGGTTCTGTCATGGTTGGAATCTGTGGATTGCAAGGACTATCGCTACTGATCCATGGGGTGATTCCTATATTGGATGCAGTAGGAGAGTACCTTCGGTTCATCCTGTTCCTGGATGACTTGTATGGACGAATGTCTGACGGAGTATTTCCTTAAAATCACGTACGTTGATTTTTACAAATATACCGAGTTGGTGGCGAAGAATGGCCCTTCTTTAAAACCCAGAGTATATTTGTGGACGTCAATTAGTGATTTGACGGATCTGACGATGTGGCATTCAAAGTGTATGATGACCAGATGTGTTCTGACCTCAAGCCTCATCAACCAGGAAATGACAAAAATCGGGCAGACAACATGGCTATGTGGGTCGCTCCCATTAGGGTGTATAATCACCTATCTAGAGAAATTCCTTTTGTTTCTTATTCTATCGATTCTGCCCATTCAGGAACGGTGGTTTGAGTCCAACCGTTGGTGATATACATTCGATACACTCAAGCGAAATGAGTGGTCAGTCATGTGAGGGCCGGGTTGCAAGACGTTCTTGTTGAACCCAGTGTATTCGCCTCTAGAGATACACGGTCAGTAGGTGGTCCCATACCTTGTCAGAGTTGGAATCTAATCTCCAATAAGTGCCCACGGTTTTGTTTGTATATATATATATATACGTGGAGCGTGAGATGCAAGTGTTCCATTAGATTGATATTTACTTGTATTTAGACACTATTATAATATCAGAAAAGATATTGGTTTCGAAAACTGTTTTGGGTTATCGTAAGTTAAAAACCGTCCGTATTTATGTGTGGATTTGGTCTTACGATTATCCTTTTCTTTCGAAAGGATTTTAACTTTAAAATCAAGTTGTGTGATACCTTAATGCTGTGCGAGTTTTTCTCACTCTGGTCCACCAGACTGACCCGGTGTTTTGTAAATGCTCGGGTTAGCCCGGGGTGTACAGGTTCAGGTTAACAGGTACTGTGAAGTCCAGAGACGAGCTGGAGATGTTCTGACATATGAAATCTAGTATTTATTCCGCTGTGTATATGAGGACAGATTATCAGAACTGTCCAGATGTGTGTTGTACTCTGATATTGTAAGTATTTTAAAACTTTCAGTAAAGATTTATTTTGTATTATATTTTGTTCCGTTGCGATGTGAGACTCTGTGTTGATTCTTCTTCTTCTATTCTAACTTTCTTTCTTTCTTATCTCACCCTCTAATTTCTTTCTATAAACGTTCCAGTGTTTTCGGTGTCTGGAAGGTCGGCATGAGTACAGTAAAGGGTATTTATGTCGATTTTCGAGGCAGTAAACCGCTGGGTCGTTACATTTTGTATAGATAATATACGTATAACATACAAGATTAAGTTGAAGAATAATGTTCTAAGCAAACTCTTCTGAATTTTACTCAGTGTAATTTTGAGGGTGAAATTCTTTTAAGTAGAGGAGGATGTAACGACCCAGAAAATCAGATATTTTGAAAATATGTATTTTCGAAAATTAGGAATAACTACATATGATTTTGGATACAAATTCATTTTAAATACGATTCTAAGATGTAAAACGATCAAATAGGATAGTTATACTAATTTCACCAACTTACCATATTTAACGATTTTTCGTATATCGTCAAAAATGAGAATTTAATTTTCTTTTTCCAACATTGTAAATTTAGGGACCTCTAATATTAGTTATATATGATTTTTAAATAATAGTTGTATTTGAAAACATTTTACAATGATATTTAAAATATAATAATGGTTCCATAAATTGTAACTAATTTGCAAAATATCAAATTTTACCATATTTGGTCGATTTTGTCAATTAGGTCAAAAACCATAGAAATGAAAATTTATGTTATATGACTTTTAGATATGAACAGACATGTTTTAGTTTATATAAGAAAGGATAAATTATTCCATTTTGCATATTTGTTTACATAAACGGATAGTTTGCATAAAACATCAAAATATGATGTTACCAGTTTTGTCGAAAATCAATGGTTTAAAAAAAATACAAACAATTTACAACTTAAAAAGTAACATGTACATATGTTAACAAATATTTAAATCTCTCTTAAGTTAATGAAAATATTAATTAAGTTAAGTGTGATATGACATAAAGTATAGTCATAATTCCAAATCAAATTTTTTAAAGAAGATTCTCATCATTCCAAGCCATTAATGAGATGTGACATCTTGACTTGGAAAATAAGCAAAATAAGTTTTCATGATTACATAAAGTACTAACATCACATTTCAAATGCATAAAAAAGGAGAAAAGTAAATTATCTTATCCTTAAATCAAATCAGATATATGGAAAATAAGCAAAATGAGATGTCATTATTACCTTATGTTAAATTACCATTTCAACGCTTCTTTTCAAATAAAGTAAGTGTAACTTCAAAGCTTTAAAATAATGATATAGTAAGGAACGTTAGTATGATAAATAACTAAGAAGGCTTCATGTATAAATATGGAACCATACCTCCACTTTTTCCATAATATCATTTTCGTACTTCCTTCCATTTCCTTGCTCCACCTTTCCCCACCTCCTTCACCACCTAAAATCCTTATAAATCAATGTCCCAAGGCAACCACACCACCACCCAAGCACTCCTCAGCCAAACTCGAACCCTATACCTCTATCCAATCACCCAAAACCATACCTACCACATAAACCCATGGCCCAAGGCTTCCTCCACCAAACCTGGGCTCATCTATCCCCTAACACCACCTATACCATCAAATAATTCATGGCCTCTACCTTTTGAACCCCATTCCTCTCAGTCATAATACCCTATGACCACACTACACCTTAATTCGAGCTAAGCCTCCACTATACAGCTTTCTAGGCCATGCACATCCACACTTAAAAATCAACACCCTAGTATATCCTTCATATAAAAACAGAAAAATTATAAATGAAAAATAAATAAATAAAAGAAAGAGAGGAAAAAGAGAAAGAAACCATTGAGACATTAGTCACAATGTGGAGAAAGGTAGCACATTCCAACCGCAAAGAACGACGCGGTGGAAATCATAGATGAGACAAAATCTCACAGCTATAGCGGTTAATCATCTTTCAACCATATGTTTTATAAGTAATTATATCTTTTCGATTGTTTATATAGTTGATTATAATATTTGGTGATAGTTTAGATTTGTTGTTGTATGTATGAACAACAATTTCATGTAGAAAAACATTAAATGTTACGTTGAATGGATGAATGTATGGTAGTTTGGATGTTGACATTTATCATGTTAAATTTATGTAATGACACCTTTTATAAACATGAGACATACACAGATTTAATTCAAATATCTATTTGAACAAATTAGTAAAAAAAAAATCCAATTTTGAAATTTTAATATGAAAGTTAGTAGTTTACAAATTTAAGTAATATGGATTTTAAAAATGAAAACGGAATTGAATTTGGAGTTAGAATGGATAATGAATAGAAAACTAAAGTTGGTGATGAATAGTAAATTGAAATTGAATTCGATATAGAAAAATTAAAGTTGAGTTGGGTATGTAAATAAGGCTTTAAATGTAATTAGAAAGCACCATTAGCTTTAGTTTATTTTTAATTTGACTTTAGAAAAAACTGGGATTCATAAAGTTAATATTTGAAAAATTGTTGCTCCCCAAAGAAAGCAAGTTCAAAAGAAGATTTTAAACAATAACAAGAAGGTTAGATTTACCCCTGGGGTTGGTAAAAGTAAGGTGAAACTTGTGGAGGAAAAAGTGAAATATGGTAATAAAGCTGATGCCATGGTATTCTCTAACATGTTTGATGCCCTTGTGTGTGAGCAAGATGACTGTGGAGCTACTAATGATTGTTATGGGATAGAAGAAGGTGAAATACGCTTTCATGAAGAGTTAAACAACAGAGTTGCTATTTTGAGCGCCTATGCTAGAAATAATGGTTCTGTAATGGAAAATAATTTCTCAAATGATAATGTAGGAAAAGTTTGTGCTTCTAAAGCTGTTGGTTTAGACAAAGGGAAGTCAAAAGATTTAGTAGGTGTTGATAGTTCACCTGTTGAAAATGATATTATTACATATGAGATTTTATGAAACAATTGCTTGGTGACATTAGAGACTTTGAAAATGCAATGAAATCCAGTGATCAGGCTTGTGCTAACCAATGTGTCAAGGCTGTTGAGTGCACTATTTCTAAAACAAGCAGCCCTCAAATAAGAAACTTCCAATCTAAGCTAGGTTTTTTGAACAAACCCAGTCCCTCTCTAAAGTCAGTCAATGCACAGCCTACCTCTGTTTACTAGAATGCCAATGTTTAAAATAAGAATGGTAGTAAAGATAATGATGCTTCTACCTTCACTTCTAATGTTGTAGTAAATAATGTTGAAAAATTTTCCCCTACTAGCCCAGTCAAGAAAAAGCTCAAAGATAAGAATCTTTACTCGTATGCATACTTAGTGCCACAAGCTGCTTACAAACCACCACCTCCCAATCTAGATGCTGCCTCTAAAGCTTCCCCTCAATTAGTTCCCTTCCAAGGTACATAACTAGAAGCAAGAAGCAAGGCATGTCGATGAGTAAGCTCTTAGATAATGACTAGGAGGGTTGTTTTTGAATAAATTCTTACTGTTGCTTCTAGTTTGGCGGCATGTTATCTGGGTTAGGTACTTGAACTTGTCATAGACAGTGTTTTGCTAAGGTGTTAAATGGGTTGGTCATGTAACTTTCCTTATGTTGTTTTCTTTCTACTTTGCAGTGGTCTTCCCTGTGTGGAAGTTTGGTTTGTGTTATTAGCAGATATGTCTAATGTATCTCCTATACTCCCTGTATTTATTGTTTATTTATAATAATGAAAGTATTATGGATCATTTTAAAACCGGTCGACTTTACCAAAAATATTAATATAATAATAATATAATATTATTATAACAAAGAAAAGCAAAGAAAATTAATTTTATGGTCAAGTTAATCGATTGTTATTTTTAGGTATATTATAAAGGTTTCAGATAGATAATAACTGGTTCGACAAATTATATTAGAAAATCAATAATCGAGTCCAATCTAGACGTATCACGAAGTGGTATTTGCAGTTTAACACCGCAAAGTTTGACTTTTTTTACCAAAAAACCAACCCTAAAAAATGATCAGAGAGATGGTGAGGTAGGGTGGTCCTGCATAAATAAATAACAGGTAAAGTTGGGAAACCGCCTCCCAACGGTGGCTCACAAAATGATAAGCAAGAAATACAATAGCGCCACAATTGACGGTCAAGAAAGTACATGTAAACACACACATAAGCCTATATAGTGCACATAAATGATAAAGTAATGACAACCAGTCGACCAAAAAACTCTAAGAAAGAGAGCAGTGCTAGGCGTAGACGGCACGGGGAACATATACCACCACCAATAAGCTAATATGGCCCAGGACCGAGAAGAAATATGAGAAGACATTGAAGAACCGTCCATTGGGACATGCCATGATGCGAGGGACCGATAATCAGTGAGATCCATTAGGAAGACCAAAGACCAACCAAGCCATCGGTGAAGAAGAGACGTTGTCTTGAGGGAGTAATCATGATCAACAAACCTCTAAGTAAAGGACAGAGCCAGCAGTACCCAAATCTCAACAAGGAGAGTAACATAAATGGAAGTGATACATCAAAGAGTGCAAGTTATGTTAAAGTCCATGATAAACGAGTTTAAATAAATATACCATAGGGACCGAGGTATGGGGATGTGTTGAATAGTGTTTTGATATCTATTAGAAAAAAGGGCAATAACACCCAAATGTAGTGTGAAGTCCTCACAATCACAAATCATGGATCACAGAATATAGAAAATAATAGGAGACACACGAGGTTTGTATAGTGGTTTGGCTCAATCCAAGCCTACGTCCACTTATAATCTTTCATTTATAATGACAGATTACAAGAGAAATCAGTGCATTTGTAAGAGAGAGGAGAAAGAGAATGAATTTATGCACGAAATCCTCGTGCTGAGTGGTGGATATGGTGCGCAATGACCTTGAGTAGAGTTAATGGAGGAAGTCATGAGTTCCGAGAGGAAAAAGTCCTTTCAAAATGCATTCAAATGGTGTATTTCTAGCCATCAGTGGGTTCCGGGTCGGATGCCATGTGGCAGGCATCCCTTCAATCTCGAAATGAAGTGGAAAATGTGGAGAAATCCTCTCCAAATCATGCCATGCCAAGCGGAACCCGATCCGGGTTAATAGGAGTGAAATAGGGCCATATTGTTTGACTGGTAACTGCTTTAGGTGGGTCGGAACTAATATATTATAAGCGGGTTGGATCTAACGTATTAGAAGCTGGTCGGATCTAATGTATTAGAAGCGGGTCGGATCTAATGTATTAGACCCGGTGTGTGTCGAATGTTTTAGACCCGGTGCTGGTCGAATGTTAGATCCGAGACCCGAGATCCAAGACCCGAGACCCGAGGCCCGAGATCCAAGACCCGAGATCCTAGATCCGAGACTAGAGATCCGGATGGTTACTTCATTCATGCAAAGTCCAAGCTTTCCAATACTTTGCCACTTCTTCCAAATGAATGTCGATCAACATAAGATTATACTCAAGTCCTGAGTGATTCTCCTGATAGAATTCTAGTTGTGACGGCCTTGCCAAAAGGCGTCTCAACATCTTGCCCCTTAGAATATATCTTTCTTGATGAAGGAAGATGTGTTCTGGGTAGTCCCAGAAATCCATAATCCATATAAGTCCAGAATGCCACGACCGTGCCGGATCGTATTAAGGCCAGAAAACCGACGATCGTTAGAGATCATATTAAGGGCAGAAAGAAATCTGAGAATACCAAGACCTCGTCGGGTCCTTCCTGCCGCGAGTATAATCCATACCTACAAAGAAAAAGTGGCAAACAGATGTGTCAAATCCCGACGGCACTGTCTAACCTTTTCGAGCATAAACCATGCTTAGGCGTCCATTCGAGTATAAACCATACTCAAGAGACATCCGAATCATCCCGCCAATTCCTGACAAGGGGGACCCAAACTTCTAGGCACAATCCGTACCTAAAAGTTCAAACTGAGCATAATCTATACTCGAGTTTTATAGAGTTCCTTTGTCAGATCCTGACAAGACCATTCGCCGTTCAGAAGTATAATCTATACTTAAGAATCCAAACTGAGTAAAATCCATACTCACCTCAAGGTAGAATACACTTACCACGACCTGACAAGATAGTACATTCCAAGGCATAATCCACACCTAGGGTTTCAAGATAAGCATAAGCCATACTTTAGTCGAGATTGGGAATCCTGCCACATCCTGATAAGATGCTTAAATTTGCTAAACATAATCCATGTTCGGAAAATCCATTATTATTCAATTAAAAATACATTACCAAAGCAAATCCTGATTGGTTTGTCATCGAATCCATACGTGTATACTTCGATTTTGCCATCCGGAAAATCTAATGAAAGAAAAAACATATCTTAAATCCTAAGAAATGTAAAAAAAAATATCCAAGTTGATCTAATCCAGATCAGTTGATGATAATCCCACGAGAGCTCGATACAGGATTATTTCCTCTCCGGAGAGCGGGAGAGGGAAGCGCAGGGTGTTGGCGCTGCTAGTTGTTTAACATACTCGAGCAACTCTCTGCGTCTAACCCGTTCCTCAATCAATTCTTGTAAATGCCTGCAGTCATTCGTTTCATTGACTATCTATATAATGAAATATGAAATGTTTTCTAGAATCACATTCCCTTTGCGATGGTTCCCTTTTGGGAGGTTTTGGATAGGAGATAGCACTATTGGTGTCCATGTAGATGTCGAATAGTGAAGCACTGAGTTCTGTACTTTTCATATCTGGGCCCTCTCCGGGGCTGAGTGTTGCGATCATTCTTGACAGCAATCTTTCATTTTCCCTTGTCATTGCCTTTTTCAGAATCAGTCGGTCCTCCTCTTTAAGGATGCTGACATCGAGAATGTCCTTCTCGGAAGTTGCAACTTCTTCCCGTAGAAATCTGTCTGCTTCAAATTAGATTTCGTGGAGATTTTACGGTGGTTCTCGGTGCAAAGATGTTTTGAAGTCCGATTTATCCAAAATGCCAGATACTACCACCATCAATACCATAGATGGTTCAGGTCGATCAACTGATGCTACTACAACATTGAATCTTTCCAGATTGAACGCACGGTCTCGCCGGACCTCTGTTTAATTGAAGTGAGTGACATGATGTTCTTGGGTCAAGAGACGTGGACCCAAAACCGTTCGATAAAGCGAGCGACCAACGCATTCCAACCGTTGTTCGATTTTGGTTCTAGCTGCTGAATCCACATAACAACTATATTCGTCAAGAAGAGAGGAAAGCATTGGGCCATGACGCTTTCCGACATCGATAAAACTTTCATATGTCGCTTGTAGCTCATCAGATGCACGGTAGGATCCATCCTATCGTTGTAAGGCTCCAAAACTGGGAGTTTAAAATCTGGAGGGTTACGGGAATTCCTGATTTCCAATGTGAATGGACTATGATTGACATCATCAACGTCATTCTGAGAAGTGCGGTATCTCCAGAGGCGTTGGATCAGATTTGCAAGCCGATTGCCATCAAAAAGCTGTTGAAAATGTCCAATATCAGAGCTGATTCCCCCAGCGTTGGATCCAAGAAAGGGTGAGGTTGTTGGTAAGGTGCCCATCACAGATCAGGTGCACCTATGGGTTGTGGGTTGAATGGATCGATCCGACCCGGTTTGTGATGCTCGACCCGAACGGGTCCCTGGCCACCGATCCTATGGTTCCGCCTGAGGTTGTGTTATTTCCGTTTCTCTGTCATCCAGTCGAAAAGGAGCAGATGTAGGTCGAACTCGGTTTGGGTTTGTAGTGGTCCTAGCGCTCTCGTCCGGAATGTTTTTGGGGGTTGTAGCATGTTGCACATATCCTGGAGGAGGCTGGTTGCTTCTCGTTTCAAGCAAGCTAAAGTTGCCTGCTGTTGATCGGGTAGGATCTGACCCGACCCAATTGGAGAGGGCTGTTTGAACTAAGTTTGTTGCTGCCTGAGCTTCAGTTGCATTATTTCTAGTGAATTGATTGTTGTTGCTTGGCCTTCCATCCATCCGAGCAAAGAATTCATTCATCATCTCCTGTTGTTTCTGGAGGAGATCATCTTACCTTGCCATCTGGCTTCTCAATTCAACGATAACACCATCCATTACATCTCTAGTCAAGTATGCTGACGGATCTCCATGGGGGGAAGCCTCCTGGCTTGTCTCATCCCTAGCACCTTCTATGCCAATATCCTCAACACGAGAGAAGGTTCCGTCTTTCTTCCTTTTGACCATTGATCCAATAGCCAAGCAATTCTCTTTCTTGCAATCTAGAAGAAGAAGTTATAGCGTGTGCCCCTACCTAGCGCGCAAAAATATTAGACCAAAATATGGCACTAACACCAAAATGTAGGGTAAAGTCCTCACAATCACTAATCATGAATCGCATAATTTAAAAAACAGTAAATAATAGGAGACACACGAGGTTTTTATAGTGGTTCGAATCAATCCAAGCCTACGTCTGCTTTATAATCTTTCATTTATACTGACATATTACAAGAGAAATCAGTACATTTGTAAGAGAGGATAAAGAGAATGAATTTATACACGAAACCCTCATGTTGAGTGGTGGATATGGTGCACAATGACCTTGAGTAGAGTTAATGGAGGAAGACATGAGTTTCGAGACGGAAAAATCTCTTCAAATGGTTATTTATAACCATCGGCGGGTTCCGGGTTGGATGCCCCGTGGCGGGCATACCTTCAATCTCGAAATGAAGTGGAAAACATGGAGAAATCCTCTCCAAAAAGTGCCATGCCATGTGGAACCCGGTCCTGGTTAATAGGAGTGAGAATAGGGCCACATTGTTTGACTAGTAACTGCTTCAGGCGGGTCAGATCTAATGTATTAGAACCGGTGCGGACCTAATGTATTGGAAGCGGGTCGTATCTAATGTATTAGACACAGTGCGAGTGGAATGTTTTAGACCCGGTGCGGGTCGAATATTAGATCTGAGACCCGAGATCTTAGACCCGAGTTCCGAGATCCAAGACTGGAGACCAGGGAACCGAGATCCGAGACCCGAGATCCGAGAACCGAGACCTGACATTCGAGACCCTAGATTCGAGACCTGTAACGTCCCGTATTTTTTGGCCAATTATTTAAATTATTTTATTATTTAAAATGTTGATTTGAATTTAAATAGCTTGAGTTTAATTATTTTGAATCTGTTATTAATATAAATAATATAATAACATTTTATTTAAAAAAAAAGGTCGGAAAATGTTGAATTTACAATATAATGTGAACGGGCGATTTAAAATGGTTTAGTATTGATAATATTGAAATAAATTCATATTTTCTGCATACATTTGAATTAAATGTTGAAACTTGTTCTGGTGTGTTTAGGGTAATTAACAGTTAAAGCTAAATACATCAATCACGATGTTTATTTGAAATTCAGAACTAGAACATATTTCATAGGATAAGCGTAACGTCGAATTCAAGACTTAAAAACCAGATTTACCAAAATCTATACACTGCGTACCGAAATCTTGACTATGTAAATAAAATAAAGTAAATATAAACATGTTCAAAAACCTGCACCCATCTTTGAACGACTGACTCAATATCTCTACCAAATCTTGTGCAGACCCTTAAACCAAATCTGCACCAAAACCTAAATATGTCAAAAACCTTATCATAATCTCGCGAAAACAGTAACAATATATTGTTTTTCCCAAATCCCTGAAGAAACAAATCTCATCAGCACATACGAACAAATCTAATCCAAATCCTTTACACATCCAGCGCAGTATATACATGCCTACATAGTTTGAAAACAAGAATCTCTACGTATTTCATTTCATTTGGAAAATTCCCTCCACAACTTTGTGTAGATATCAAGCACCATGTGCCAACCTATCTTTGGAAGATCTGTGTATATCCTTTCAACAAATCTCAACACATGCTCGGTATACCATCAGCACCAAGTTTTGATGCCCGAAAACCTGTGAAAGCTCATCCTATCTCAATCAAAAACCACATAGCCGACCTAATTCGCTCGTGCTGCTAGCCTAAAACGTGAAGTATAAGCTTATGCTAACCCAGAAATTTGTACTGCCACCTTGAGATTTCAATTCATAATTAATATCAGCACATGCCCACTTGATGTACACAACTGCTCTTCTGTCTACCCATTCGTTCAATCACGCAGCAAGTGTTGTGAATAGCCAGGCACATGCAAACCAATCTATGACCTACCCTAAATTATATAGATAAACGTACGTTTATGTTCACATTTCATGACACAGAAAAGCCCTTTGTACACCGCACAATCGAAATCAACCTGCCAGCAAAATGAAAGAAATGAAAGAAGAAAGAATAAACAAACCTACCTAACCTAAGAAGCAGAAAGCCGTGCTTGGCAAGCTTGTTTGGATTATAAATACTGGCACTATTTTCTTCTTCAGCATTGGTTTTTTTAAGTGAAGTAAAATGAAACTCCACCTTCGAAAAATCATTGCCATCAATATACCTTATCCAGGATCACAAAACAAATTGCAGTAGCTTCCTAAAACCAAAATACCCGTTTCCATTGTCCCAGTTTTCCAAGCGAAGATTGCAGGCCTTTTTATGATGATAGGTGAGTGGCCAGACCTTGGCCAGTGATGGGATGAATTGGGGGTGGAGCCTCTGGGCGGAGGCGCTGCTGGGATCAGAAAACTCGGTGGTGGGGTCAGGCAAGATTCCGATGGTCGGAGGCACATGGGGCGGCAGGTTGAAGATTGAAGGAGCTGGGTTCTTATATTTTGTGGTTGCCTGGTAATACGAGAAGAAGGTGTAGATGTGGGCTGTCATGGTGTTGTGGGCTTTGGCCTACACAGGAAAAAAAATTTGGATTTGCATGGGAAAGAAACGAAGATACACATGTGGTAGGTGTTACGAGAAGCAAGAATAGGAAGGGTATTAGTTTGATGCATGAATGCTACACATTTAAAAACGGTAACAGATTAAATATTAATTAGTTGATAACTAAAAGGATAACAACCATTTAAAATGATATAAACTTATAATATTCATACATGTTTTATACGTTACCAGATCAAAGTGAAACAAGCGGCGTGGGATCCGTATCGGCAAGCACTACACTGACAGAATAGTTTGGATGAGATCTGGATAACTGGAAATATTATTTCAAACGTAGTTTGAAATTATATAAATCGTCCTGAACCGTCAATCGAAATAAACTAGTGAGTTAACTCTCACACATTTCTGGAATTCTATGATGTGATAAATCCATATAATTTAATCATTGATAGTATAAATTGGTTGATTGGTTGCTTTGGATGCTATTTATCTGATATTGGTTGATGTTAAATATATTCACATCATTTGAAGTGTATTGGCTGAAATTTCCATATTATTATAAAATATTATAATGAACTGTGATGCAAGGAAGGACAGGTTGGAGGAATCCGACCGGATTCCTCAAAAATATCATGTATGTTGTTTATTTTCATATTGTTTATATGAACTGTTTGAACCCCATTGACATTGGAAACCTGTTTGAATGTTGACGTTGAATGGCAATTCAACGTTGTTGTAATTTTAATCAATAATGGTATTGATCGAGGAATTGGCAGCAAATGGCCTAGAATCCACATTTTTGTTAACCCTTGTTTTATCGTCAGGCGAATTAACGGAGTTTGATTATAAAATTTATTTTTATAATTGAAGCAGGGTTTTTAATTATATTCTATATGTTTCATAAATAAATCGAAATTTATAAATTTGTTTTATAAAGGAAGTATAAAATGATGATTATGCAATAAAAGTTTTACAGTAAATAAGTTTTACAAGCTAATAAGGGAATAAATAGCCTACAGGTTAACGTTTTAAATAATTATTTTAAAGAAAACAATTAAGGAATTGTTATCAGATTAATTATACTAATTTAAGAAGAAAAAGTAATTGAAATCAGTTAACAAGTTAACGACAGTTCAAAGTTGACTAAGTCAACTGTTTGATTTAAAAGAGGTTATTAGATTTATTTTATTTTCAATTAGAAATAAGATAAATGGTTATTCAAGTTCAATAATATTTCTTAAATATAATTTACCTTTTGATTAACGATGTTTTAAAGATTAGTAATGGTTTAATGTTTTTGATTTAAAAAATGATCAACCAAATTGTTTTGTAAATAGGGAAGTAAACCACTTTTACTTCAGTACACGAGGTAGTATATTATCATTTTAAAGTGATTGCTTCTAAAAGGGAATTAATTTTAGGACGATAACTGAGTCGTAATGATAATTAATTGAATATTTGTAAAAGTTGTTCAATTGTCATGGGAAGAGTTTTAAAAAGGAAATCAAAACTAAAGAAGTAATTTTAGTAGAATAAGAAGTAATTTTAGTAGAACTGTTACTTAATTGAATGAAGTACAATTGTTTAAATCAATAGGAAATGTCGAGGGAGCAAAGATGAGTGAATGTTAACAGTTTTAGAAATTGATAAATGGATTCTTATTATAACTCCAAAGATTTATTTCTATAATACGATATATAATGGTTTTGGGGAAATGTTAGGAAATGGGTTATCGTAATCCAAGTTATAAAGGGAGTGGTATAAAAAGATTCAAAGTGAAGGATTTTACAAAAGGGGAAGTTTAAAACTCAAGTTGAATGAGGTGTTTGCTTAACAAATAGAATTGCGTTCAAATGGGAAAAATATATATAAAATATCGGAAGGACAAGGATGAATAATATTAAGGTTTTGGGTAAAAAAAATTGATAAACCGATTATTGTAATAACATTCCAATTAAAAATGGAATCGTATAATGAGATTAAATCAAGAAGTCAAATATTAATTAAAAATGGTCATAACCGATTAAGTTCAAAGAACAAAGATATGGTTTTACAAAACCATATTTTGAATAAGAAAACTAGATTTGTGGAAATTATAAGTAAGATGGTTTTTGAATTACAACTACTATCTATTCTAAGATAAGAACGTTGTCGATCAAGGTCTGAGAGGTAAACAAAATACCCCAACTTGAACGGTTTCATTATTATCAAGGAATAATATTAGTTGTAATGGTAAATGATGTTGAGATTAGTTTATTATTGAAAGATAAATATTTTTACCACGCTAAAATGGGATTTGAAATGTAAATAATATTGCAACGCCTGTTGCGAGGTTTTGGAATATAAGATTATTAGCTTTGAAAATCTAACAATGTATAATTGACATTGCTTTTGGTCCATATAAGAATTTATAATTAGTTTTATACCATTGGGTAGATGATATATATCGATATTTTCTAAAACAAAAAGAAAGGTAACAGATTTGGGAAAAATAAAGTATTATTCCTAAGTGAAGGAAATAGGAAAGGTTTTATATAAGTATGGTAATGTCAGCAAAGCGGAGTTTGGTAAATACGAAAGATTATGTTCAAATACGGAAAGAAAGGGAATTTGTTGAAATTAGTTTATTTCCAAGGAAGGAACATTGCAGCGTTAGTTATGGCATCTAAAATATAATTTCAATGATAACAGCGAGATTTTGAAATGAAATTTGTAATACCAGTTTAGTAAAGGGAAAAAATATATAAACAAGACTATTCGGTTTAAAGATAAGTAACGTATGATTTGACCTTAGAAGGCCCATATAAGGAGTCCATAAATAAGAGTCATATCTACTAATATTGCCAAAGTTAAGGGAATGAAATGGGTTTACAGAAAGGTAGTGATGTTGTAAATGTAATCGAGGTGAAGCGAAATGTGATAAATATGGATGTCAAATCCAATCCTCGAAAATAAAAGTGAATTATCGAGATAAGTAAATGAAATTGATTTTAATTTGATCAAATGATTCTAAGGATCGATTAGAAGTTTTAATGAATGATTTTGGAATAATAAGACTTGAGCTGCCAATATACTCGACCGTACCGTTATAATTGATAGTTAAAACATCGATTATCAATGAAATATTATTGGACCTTTTTGACGTGTGGTTTCGAAGAGACCGGGATGGGAACTAGACCCAAAACCACATCGAATCAACGTTGCATACGAAACAAACCTACAGGGATAAAGATGGAGTATTGAAGACCGTAAATCTTCATGAGCGGAAGAACTACTTGTTGAATTTCTCTAGCTGATCCCTAGAGATATTTCGGTAGTGATTCTGTCGTGATTGAAATCTACGGATTGCAAGGATTACTCACCACTGATCTATACGGTGATTCCTAGGATGTGGTAGGAGAGTGCCTTCGGTTCATCATGTTCCTGGATGACTTGTATGGACGGATGTTTGACAGAGTATTTCCATAAGAATCACGTACATTGATTTTTACGAATATTCCAAGTTTGGTGGTGGACAAATTCTCTTGCTTAACACCTAGAGTGTATTTGTGGACGTCAATTAGTGATTTGGAGGATCTGACGATGTGACATTCAAAGTGAATGGAGTTGCTATTAAGATATACGTGACCTCAAGCCTCATCAACCGGGAATTGGCCCAAAATCGGGTAGGCAACATGGCTATGTGGGTCACACCCATTAAAAGGGTATATCATTGCCTGATCTGGAGAAATCAAATGCCTTCGGTTGTTCCTTTCTATTTTTATATATATGTTATCGGTTCAGTTGGCTGGCCCCCAACCGTGGTAATGATATATTCGGTACTCTCAAGCGAAATGAGGGGCCGGTCATGTGTAGCCGGGTTGCAAGATGTTCTTGTTGAATCCCAATGTATTCATCTCTGGACGTACATTGTCGGAAAGGTGGTCCCATACCTTGCCAGGAAATCCATTCTCCAATAAGAGCCCGCGGTTTTAATTGTATACTATATATGTAGAGCATGAGGTGCAAGCGTTCTGCTAGATTATTATTTATTTGTGGTTTGATAGACATTATTATAATATCAGAAAAGATATTGATTTCAAAAATGTTTTGGGTTATAGCAAGGTAAAAACCGTCCGTGTTTATGTGTGGGCTGGTCTTACTATTATCCTTTTCTTTCAAAAGGATTTTCAAAGTTAAACAAGTTGTTATGCTATGAATTTATCACTGAAAGTATTCCAGACTGATCCGGGTAAATTTTGCTTTTCTTCAAATGTGCTCGGGTCAGACCAAGTATATTTCCATTTTCTAGGTTAGGTTTCGCTTGGAGTTCCCAAAGGAGTTGAAGTCAAGACGTATTCCATATGTTTGCTGGTACTAGTTCATTTCCGCTGTGTGTTGAATTGATCTGAATGTATACTCTGATGTTGTAATCATATATTTATATATATACAGTTCCTTTTTGTAAAGTATTATTTATTATTATATTTTGTCCATTCCTATATAAGACTCTGATCTTCTTATTCTTCTATTCTAATATTTCTTTCTTTCTTCTCTCACCCTCTAACTTCTTTCTATTAACAACCTGGGATTTTATACTTGGGTTTTTGGCAAGTAATACGGAGTTATGTATTATTGTAGGAAATTCGAGCGTCGATTTTTTTCGGGTCGTTACAGTTGGTATCAGAGTGTAAGGTTAGTGATAACCTTCGCTCTGTGGTGTAACTCAACAGAGATGGGGTTAGTGAACCCTAGATTGAGTTTGAGTATATATACAAGGGCGCGTATTTGTAATTTGATATAAATTTTTTTTACCTAATATATTTTATAAAGCAATAAAAAATTTCTAAATTATTATAATATGGGCAATTAGATTTACTAGTGTTGATTTGAATGAATTGGTTTGGATTGGATGATGGGTTGCGTGGATATAGATTTAAAACTTAATTGAAACCCAACAAGTATGAATAAGTTGAACTTATTGAAACGAATTCGAGCGTAATGAATTCAAGTGTAGCATATATATAAATAAATGGATTGTTAGAAATGATTGAGTTGTATGAAAAATTGGTTCAAATGGACGATATAGAAGTTTGAAACTAATTGACATGATTATAATGAATTTCATCTAAGTTTAAGAATAGGTGCAGAGCCAATTCAACTTTAAAACTTATCCGAGAGAGAATTCTGGAATTACTTGAATCCAGTTTGATTATAGCTGCGTAATAATTGAGCCAACTCAAGTATAATTTATCGCTTATCGCATAATAACAACTGCAAAAAGGTACGCCTACGCAAAATATAAAATTTTGGTTTTTAGTTGGGTTTTGAGATTGGATTTTGAATTTTTCCGACCGTGTTGGTGGATGGATTTTTTTTTTACCTGCAATATTGCAGATGTCCCTCCGTACAGGAGAGACTCTGCCAAAAATTTTCAAAAATTTAAGGTGTTATTTTTTGAAGTCTTTTGGAAAATTTCGTTATTAGAAATTAATTGATTTTAAAATCAATTGGATTTTTGAAGAATGCTACAAACCTCAAAATAAACATTCTTCCTACCTTAGTAATTTCGGGGACGAAATTCTTTTAAGGGAGAGGGAATGTAACGTCCCGTATTTTCTGGCCAATTATTTGAATTATTTTATTATTTAAAATGTCGATTTGAATTTAAATAGCTTGAATTTAATTATTTTGAATCTGTTATTAATATAAATAATATAATAACATTTTATTTAAAAAAAAAGTCGGAAAATGTTGAATTTACAATATAATGTGAACGAGCGATTTAAAATGGTTTAATATTGATAATATTGAAATAAATTCATATTTTCTGCATACATTTGAATTAAACGTTGAAACTTGTTCCGGTGTGTTTAGGGTAATTAACAGTTAAAGCTAGATACATCAATCGCGGTTTTTATTTGAAATTCAGAACTAGAACATATTTCATAGGATAAGCGTAACGTCGAATTCAAGACTTAAAAACCAGATTTACCAAAATCTGTACACTGCGTACCGAAATCTTGACTATGTAAATAAAATAAAGTAAATATAAACACGTTCAAAAACCTGCACCCATCTTTGAACGGCTGACTCAATATCTCTACCAAATCTTGTGCAGATCCTTAAACCAAATCTGCACCAAAACCTAAATATGTCAAAAACCTTATCATAATCTCGCGGAAATAGTAACAATATATTGATTTTCCCAAATCTCTGAAGAAACAAATCTCATCAGCACATACGAACAAATCTAATCCAAATCCTTTACACATCCAGCGCAGTATATACACGCCTACATAATTTGAAAACAAGAATCTCTACGTATTTCATTTCGTTTGGAAAATTCCCTCTGCAACTTTGTGCAAATATCAAGCACCATGTGCCAACCTATCTTTGGAAGATCTGTGTATATCCTTTCAACAAATCTCAGCACATGCTCGGTATACCATCAGCACCAAGTTTTGATGCCCGAAAACCAGTGAAAGCTCATCCTATCTCTATCTAATCTCAATCAAAAACCACACAGCCGACCTAATTCACTCATGCTGCTAGCCTAAAACGTGAAGTATAAGCCTATGCTAATCTATAAATTTGTACTGCCACCTTGAGATTTCATTTCATAATTAATATCAGCACATGCCCACTTGATGTACACAGCTGCTCTTCTGTCTACCCATTCGTTCAATAACGCAGAAAGTGTTGTGAATAGCCAGACACATGCAAACCAATCTATGACCTACCCTAAATTATATAGACAAACGTACGTTTATGTTCACATTTCATGACACAGAAAAGCCCCTTGTACACTGCACAATCGAAATTAACCTGCCAGCGAAATGAAAGAAATGAAAGAAGAAAGAATAAACAAACCTACCTAAAACTCTATAAGCGCAGACCTAAGAAGCATAAAGCCATGATTGGCAAGCTTGTTTGGATTATAAATACTGGCACTATTTTCTTCTTCAGCGTTGGTTTTTTTCAGTGAAGTAAAATGAAACTCCTCCTTTGAAAAATCATTGCCATCAATATACCTTATCTAGGATCACGAAACAAATTGCAGTAGCTTCCTAAAACTAAAATATCCATTTCCATTGTCCCAGTTTTCCAAGTGAAGATTGCAGGCCTTTTTATGCTGATAGGTGAGTGGCCAGACATTGGCCAGTGATGGGAATAATTGGGGGTGGAGCCTCTGGGCGGAGGCGCTGCTGGGATCAGAAAACTCGGTGGTGGGGTCAGACAGGATTCCGATGGTCGGAGGTACATGGGGCGGCGGGTTGAAGATTGAAGGAGCTGGGTTCTTATATTTCGTGGTTGCCTGGTAATACGAGAAGAAGGTGTAGATGTGGGATGTCATGGTGTTATGGTCTTCGGCCTACACAGGAAAAAAAAATTGGATTTGCCTGGGAAAGAAACGAAGATACGCATGTGGTAGGTGTTACGAGAAGCAAGAAAAGGAAGGGTATTAATTTGATGCGTGAATGCTACACATTTAAAAAGGGTAACAGATTAAATATTAATTAGTTGATAACTAAAAGGATAACAACAGTTTAAAATGATATAAACTTATAATATTCATACATGTTTTATACGTTACCAGATCAAAGTGAAACAAGCGGCGTGGGATCCGTATCGGGAAGCACTACGCTGACAGAATAGTATTAGTTGTAATGTTAAATAAAATACCCCAACTTGAGCGGTTTCATTATTATCAAGGAATAATATTAGTTGTAATGGTAAATGATGTTGAGATTAGTTTATTATTGAAAGATAAATATTTTTACCACGCTAAGATGGGATTTGAAATGTAAATAATATTGCAACGCCTGTTGCGAGGTTTTGGAATATAAGATTATTAGCTTTGAAAATCTAACAATGTATAATTGACATTGCTTTTGGTCCATATAAGAATTTATAATTGGTTTTATACCATTGGGTAGATGATGTATATCGATATTTTCTGAAACAAAAAGAAAGGTAACAGATTTGGGAAAAATAAAGTATTATTCCCAAGTGAAGGAAATAGGAAAGGTTTTGTATAAGTATGGTAATGTCAGCAAAGCGGAGTTTGGTAAATACGAAAGATTACGTTCAAATACGGAAAGAAAGGGAATTTGTTGAAATTAGTTTATTTCCAAGGAAGGAACACTGCAACGTTAGTTATGGCATCTAAAATATAATTTCAATGATAACTGCGAGCTTTTGAAATGAAATTTGTAAAACCAGTTTAGTAAAGAAAAAAGAAATATAAACTAGACTATTTGATTTAAAGATAAGTAATGTATGATTTGACCTTCGAAGGCCCATATAAGGAGTCCATAAATAAGAGTTATATCTACTGATATTGAGAAAGTTAAGGGAATGAAATGGGTTTACAGAAAGGTAGTGATGTTGTAAATGTAATCGAGGTGAAGCGAAATGTGATAAATATGGATGTCGAATCCAATCCTCGAAAATAAAAGTGAATTATCGAGATAAGTAAATGAAATTGATTTTAATTTGATCAAATGATTCTAAGGATCGATTAGGAGTTTTAATGAATGATTTTGGAATAATAAGACTTGAGCTACCAATATACTCGACCGTACCGTTATAATTGATAGTTAAAACACTGAATATCAATGAAATATTATTGGACCTTTTTGACGTGTGGTTTCGAAGAGACCGGGATGGGAACTAGACCCAAAACCACTTCGAATCAACGTTGCATACGAAACAAATCTACAGGGATAAAGATGGAGTATTGAAGACCGTAAATCTTCATGAGTGGAAGAACTACTTGTTGAATTTCTCTAGTTGATCCCTAGAGATATTTCGGCAATGATTCTGTCGTGATTGAAATCTATGGATTGCAAGGACTACTCACTACTGATCTATAGGGTGATTCCTAGGATGTGGTAGGAGAGTGCCTTCGGTTCATCCTATTCCTCGATGATTTGTATGGACGGATGTTTGACAAAGTATTTCCTTAAGAATAACGTACGTTGATTTTTACAGATATTCCAAGTTTGGTGACGGAGAAATTCTCTTGCTTAACACCTAGAGTGTATTTGTGGACTTCAATTAGTGATTTGGCGGATCCGACGATGTGACATTCAAAGTGAATGGAGTTGCTATTAAGATATACGTGACCTCAAGCCTCATCAACCGGGAATTGGCACAAAATCGGGTAGGCAGCATGGCTATGTGGGTCGCACCCATTAAAAGGGTATATCATTACCTGATCTGGAGAAATCAAATGCCTTTGGTTGTCCCTTTCTATTTTTATATATATGATATCGGTTAGGTTGGTTGGCCCACAACCGTGGTAATGATATATTCGGTACTCTCAAGCTAAATGAGGGGCCGGTCATGTGTAGCCGGGTTGCAAGACGTTCTTGTTGAACCCTAATGTATTCATCTCCGGAGGTACATTATCGGAAAGGTGGTCCCATACCTTGCAAGGAAATCCATTCTCCAATAAGAGCCCACGGTTTTAATTGTATACTATATATGTAGAGCGTTAGATGCAAGCGTTCTGCTAGATTATTATTTATTTGTGGTTTGATAGACATTATTATAATATCAGAAAAGATATTGATTTCAAAAATGTTTTGGGTTATAGTAAGGTAAAAACCGTCCGTGTTTATGAGTGGGCTGGTCTTACTATTATCCTTTTCTTTCAAAAGGATTTTCAAATTTAAACAAGTTGTTATGCTATGAATTTATCACTGAAAGTATTCCAGACTGATCCAGGTAAATTTTGCTTTGCTTCAAATGTGCTCGGGTCAGACCGAGTATATATCCAGGTTAGGTTTCGATTGGAGTTCCCAAAGAAGGAGTTGAAGTCAAGACGTATTCCATATATTTGCTGGTACTAGTTCATTTCCGCTGTGTGTTGAATTGATCAGAATGTATACTCTGATGTTGTAATCATATATATATATATATATATATATACAGTTTCTTTTTGTAAAGTATTATTGATTATTATATTTTGTCCATTCCGCTGTGAGACTCTGATCTTCTTATTCTTCTATTCTAATATTTCTTTCCTTCTTCTCTCACCCTCTAACTTCTTTCTATTAACAACCTGGGATTTTATACTTGGGTTTTTGGCAAGTAATACAGAGTTATGTATAATTTTGTTGGAAATTCGAGCGTCGATTTTTTTCGGGTTGTTACAGTTGGTATCAGAGTGTAAGGTTAGTGATAACCTTGGCTATGTGGCGTAACTCAATAGAGATGGGGTTAGTAAACCCTAGATTGAGTTTGAGTATATATAAGAGGGCGCGTATGTGTAATTTGATATTAAAAAAAATTTACCTAATATATTTTATAAAGAAGTAAAAATTTTCTAAAATTATTATAATATGGGCAATTAGATTTACCAGTGTTGATTTGAATGAATTGTTTTGGATTGGATGATGGGTTGCGTGGATATTGATTTAAAACTTAATTGAAACCCATCAAGTATGAATAAGTTGAACTTATTGAAATGAATTCGAACGTAATGAATTCAAGTGTAGCATATATATAAATAAATGGATTGTTAGAAATGATTGAGTTGTATGAAAAAATGGTTCGAACGGACGATATAGATGTTTGAAACAAATTGACATGATTTTGATTATAATGAATTTCATCTGAGTTTAAGAACAGGTGCAGAGGCAATTCAACTTTAAAACTTATCCGAGAGAGAATTTTGGAATTACTTGAATCCAGTTTGATTATAGTTGCATAATAATTGAGCCAACTGAAGTATAATTTATCGCTTATCGCATAATTACAACCGCAAAAAGGTACGCCTACGCAAAATATAAAATTTTGGTTTTAGTTGGGTTTTGAGATTGGATTGATTTTTTCCGACCGTGTTGGTGGATGGATTTATTTTTTTTACCTGCAATATTGCAGATGTCCCTCCGCACAGGGGAGACTCTGCCAAAATTTTTCCAAAATTTAAGGTGTTAATTTTTGAAGTCCTTTGGAAAATTTCGTTATTAGAAATTAATTGATTTTAAAATCAATTGGATTTTTGAAGAATGCTACAAACCTCAAAATAAACATTCTTCCTACCTTAGTGATTTCGGGGACGAAATTCTTTTAAAGGAGAAGGAATGTAACGTCATGTATTTTCTGGCCAATTATTTAAATTATTTTATTATTTAAAATGGCGATTTGAATTTAAATAGCTTGAATTTAATTATTTTGAATCTGATATTAATATAAATAATATAATAACATTTTATTTTCAAAAAAAAGTCAGAAAATGTTGAATTTACAATATAATGTGAACGGGCGATTTAAAATGGTTTAATATTGATAATATTGAAATAAATTCATATTTTCTGCATACATTTGAATTAAACGTTGAAACTTGTTCCGGTGTGTTTAGGGTAATTAACAGTTAAAGCTAGATACATCAATCGCGGTGTTTATTTGAAATTCAGAACTAGAACATATTTCATAGGATAAGCGTAACGTCGAATTCAAGACATAAAAACCAGATTTACCAAAATTTGTACACTGCGTACCGAAATCTTGACTATGTAAATAAAATAAAGTAAATATAAACACGTTCAAAAACCTGCACCCATTTTTGAACGACTGACTCAATATCTCTACCAAATCTTGTGTAGATCCTTAAACCAAATCTGCACCTAAACCTAAATATGTCAAAAACCTTATCATAATCTCGCGAAAACAGTAGCAATATATTGTTTTTCCCAAATCTCTGAAGAAACAAATCTCATCAGCACATACGAACAAATCTAATCCAAATCCTTTACACATCCAGCGCAGTATATACACGCCTACATAGTTTGAAAACAAGAATCTCTACGTATTTCATTTCGTTTGGAAAATTCCCTCCGCAACTTTGTGCAAATATCAAGCACCATGTGCCAAACTATCTTTGGAAGACCTGTGTATATCCTTTCAACAAATCTCAGCACATGCTCGGTATACCATCAGCACCAAGTTTTGATGCCCGAAAACCTATGAAAGCTCATCCTATCTCTATCCAATCTCAATCAAAAACCACACAGCCGACCTAATTCGCTGATGCTACTAGCCTAGAACGTGAAGTATAAGCCTATGCTAACCTAGAAATTTGTACTGCCACCTTGAGATTTCATTTCATAATTAATATCAGCACATGCCCACTTGATGTACACAGCTGCTCTTCTGTCTACCCATTCGTTCAATCACGCAGCAAGTGTTGTGAATAGCCAGGCACATGCAAACCAATCTATGACCTACCCTAAATTATATAGACAAACGTACGTTTATGTTCACATTTCATGACACAGAAAAACCCCTTGTACACCGCACAATCGAAATCAACCTGCCAGCGAAATGAAAGAAGAAAGAATAAACAAACCTACCTAAAACTCTATAAGCGCAGACCTAAGAAGCAGAAAGCCATGCTTGGCAAGCTTGTTTGGATTATAAATACTGGCATTGTTTTCTTCTTCAGCGTTGGTTTTTTTCAGTGAAGTAAAATGAAACTCCTCCTTTGAAAAATCATTGCCATCAATATACCTTATCCAGGATCACGAAACAAATTGCAGTAGCTTCCTAAAACCAAAATACCCGTTTCCATTGTCCCATTTTTCCAGGCGAAGATTGCAGGCCTTTTTATGCTGATAGGTGTGTGGCCAGACCTTGGCCAGTGATGGGAAGAATTGGGGGTGGGGCCTCTGGGTGGAGGCGCTGCTGGGATCAGAAAACTCGGTGGTGGGGTCAGGCAGGATTCCGACGGTCGGAGGTACATGGGGTGATGGGTTGAAGATTGAAGGAGCTGGGTTCTTATATTTCGTGGTTGCCTGGTAATATAAGAAGAAGGTGCAGATGTGGGCTGTCATGGTGTTGTGGGCTTCGGCATACACAGGAAAAAAAAGAAAAAAAGAAATTGGATTTGCTTGGGAAAGAAACGAAGATACGCATGTGGTAGGTGTTACGAGAAGCAAGAAAAGGAAGGGTATTAATTTGATGCATGAATGCTACACATTTAAAAACGGTAACAGATTAAATATTAATTAGTTGATAACTAAAAGTATAACAACAATTTAAAATGATATAAACTTATAATATTCATACATGTTTTATACGTTACCAGATCAAAGTGAAACAAGCGACGTGGGATCCGCATCGACAAGCACTACGCTGACAGAATAGTTTGGATGAGATCTGAATAACTGGAAATATTATTTCAAACGTTAGTTTGAAATTATATAAATCGTTCTGAACCGTCAATCGAAATAAACTGGTGAGTTAACTCTCACACATTTCTGGAATTCTATGATGTGATAAATCCATATAATTTAATCATTAATAGTATAAATTGGTTGACTGGTTGCTTTGGATGCTATTTATCAGATATTGGTAGACGTTAAATATATTCACATCATTTGAAGCGTATTGGCTGAAATTTCCATATTATTATAAAATATTATAATGAACTGTGATGCAAGGAAGGACAGGTTGGAGGAATCTGACCGGATTCCTCAAAAATATCATGTATGTTGTTTATTTTCATATTGTTTATATGAACTATTTGAACCCCATTGACATTGGAAACCTGTATGAATGTTGACGTTGAATGGCAATTCAACGTTGTTGTAATTTTAATCAATAAATGGTATTGATCGAGGAATTAGTAGCAAATGGCCTGGAATCCACATTTTTGTTAACCCTTGTTTTACCGTCAGGCGAATTAACGAAGTTTGATTATAAAATTTATTTTTATAATTGAAGCAGGGTTTTTAATTATATTTTATATGTTTCATAAATAAATCGATATTTATAAAAAAATTTATAAAGGAAGTATAAAATGATGATTATGTAATAAAAGTTTTACAGTAAATAAGTTTTTCAAGCTAATAAGGGAATAAATAGCCTACGGGTTAACGTGTTAAATAATTGTTTTAAAGAAAACAATTAAGGAATTGTTATCGGATTAATTATACTAATTTAAGAAGAAAAAGTAATAGAAATCAGTTAACAATTTAACTGACAGTTTAAAGTTGACTAAGTCAACTGTTTGATTTAAAAGAGGTTATTAGATTTATTTTATTTTCAATTAAAAATAAGATAAATGGTTATTCAAGTTTAATAATATTTCTTAAATATAATTTACCTTTTGATTAATCATGTTTTAAAGATTTCTAAAGTAGTTAGTAATGGTTTAATGTTTTTGATTTAAAAAGTGATCAACCAAATTGTTTTGTAAAAAGGGTAGTAAACCACTTTTACTTCAGTACACGAGAAAGTATATTATCATTTTAAAGTGATTGCTTCTAAAAGGGAATTCATTTCCGGACGATAACTAAGTCGTAATGATAATTAATTGAATATTTGTAAAAGTTGTTCAATTGTCATGGGAAGAGTTTTAAAAAGGAAATCAAAACTAAAGAAGTAATTTTAGTAGAATTGTTACTTAATTGAATGAAGTACAATGGTTTAAATCAATAGGAAATGTCGAGGGAGCAAAGATGAGTGAATGTTAACAGTTTTAGAAATTGATAAATGGATTCTTATTATAAATCCAAAGATTTATCTCTATAATACGATATAAAATGGTTTTGGGGAAATGTTACGAAATGGGTTATCGTAATCCAGGTTATAAAGGGAGTGGTATAAAAAGATTCAAAGTGAAGGATTTTACAAAAGGGGAATTTTAAAACTCAAGTTGAATGAGGTGTTTGTTTAACAAATAGAATAGCGTTCAAATGGGAAAAAAATTATAAAATATCGAAAGGACAAGGATGAATAATATTAAGAGTTTGGGTAAAAAAAATTGATAAACCGATTATTGTAATATCATTCCAATTAAAAATGGAATCGTATAACGAGATTAAAACAAGAAGTCAAATATTGATTAAAAATGGTCATAATCGATTAAGATCAAAGAACAAAGATATGGTTTTACAAAACCATATTTTGAATAAGAAAACTAGTTTTGTGGAAATTATAAGTAAGATGGTTTTTGAATTACAACTACTATTTATTCTAAGATAAGAACGTTGCCGATCAAGGTCTGAGAGGTAAATAAAATACCCCAACTTGAGCGGTTTCATTATTATCAAGGAATAATATTAGTTTTAATGGTAAATGATGTTGAGATTAGTTTATTATTGAAAGATAAATATTTTTACCATGCTAAGATGGGATTTGAATTGTAAATAATATTGCAACGCTTGTTGCGAGGTTTTGGAATATAAGATTATTAGCTTTGAAAATCTAACAATGTATAATTGACATTGCTTTTGGTCCATATAAGAATTTGTAATTGGTTTTATACCATTGGGTAAATGATATATATCGATATTTTCTAAAACAAAAAGAAAGGTAACAGATTTGCGAAAAATAAAGTATTATTCCCAAGTGAAGGAAATAGGAAAGGTTTTATATAAGTATGGTAATGTCAGCAAAGCGCAGTTTGGTAAATACGAAAGATTATGTTCAAATACAGAAAGAAAGGGAGTTTGTTGAAATTAGTTTATTTCCAAGGAAGGAACATTGCAACGTTAGTTATGGTATCTAAAATATAATTTCAATGATAACTGCGAGCTTTTGAAATGAAATTTGAAATACTAGTTTAGTAAAGAAAAAAATATAAATCAGACTATTCGATTTAAAGATAAGTAATGTATGATTTTACCTTCGAAGGACCGCATAAGGAGTCCATAAATAAGAGTTATATCTATTGATATTGCCAAAGTTAAGGGAATGAAATGGGTTTACAGAAAGGTAGTGATGTTGTAAATGTAATCGCGGTGAAGCGAAATATGATAAATATGGATGTCGAATCCAATCCTCGAAAATAAAAGTGAATTATCGAGATAAGTAAATGAAATTGATTTTAATTTGATCAAATGATTCTAAGGATCGATTAGGAGTTTTAATGAATGATTTTGGAATAATAAGACTTGAGCTGCCAATATACTCGACTGTACCGTTATAATTGATAGTTAAAACACTGAATATCAATGAAATATTATTGGACCTTTTTGACGTGTGGTTTCGAAGAGACCGGGATGAGAACTAGACCCAAAACCACTTCGAATCAATGTTGCGTACGAAACAAATCTACAGGGATAAAGATGGAGTATTGAAGACCGTAAATCTTCATGAGCGGAAGAACTACTTGTTGAATTTCTCTAGCTGATCCCTAGAGATATTTCGGCAGTGATTCTGTCATGATTGAAATCTACGGATTGCAAGGACTACTCACTACTGATCTATAGGGTGATTCCTAGAATGCGGTTGGAGAGTGCCTTCGGCTCATCCTTTTCCTGGATGACTTGTATGGACGGATGTCTGACAGAGTATTTCCATAAGAATCACGTACGTTGATTTTTACAAATATTCCAAGTTTGGTGGCAGAGAAATTCTCTTGTTTAACACCTAGAGTGTATTTGTGGACGTCAATTACTGATTTGGCGGATCTGACGATGTGACATTCAAAGTGGATGGAGTTGCTATTAAGATATACGTGACCTCAAGCCTCATCAACCGGGAATTGGCACAAAATCGGGTAGGCAGCATGGCTATGTGGGTCGCACCCATTAAAAGGGTATATCATTACCTGATCTGGAGAAATCAAATGCCTACAGTTGTCCATTTCTATTTTTATATATATGCTATCGGTTCGGTTGGCTGGCCCCCGATCGTGGTAATGATATATTCGGTACTCTCAAGCGAAATGAGGCGTCGGTCATGTGTAGCCGGGTTGCAAGACGTTCTTGTTGAACCCCAATGTATTCATCTCCGGAGGTACATTGTCGGAAAGGTGGTCCGATACCTTGCCAGGAAATCCATTCTCCATTAAGAGCCCACGGTTTTAATTGTATACTATATATGTAGAGCGTGAGATGCAAGCGTTCTGCTAGATTATTATTTATTTGTGGTTTTATAGACATTATTATAATATCAAAAAAGATATTGATTTCAAAAATGTTTTGGGTTATAGTAAGGTAAAAACCGTCCGTGTTTATGTGTGGGCTGGTCTTACTATTATCCTTTTGTTTCAAAAGGATTTTCAAAGTTAAACAAGTTGCTATGCTATGAATTTATCACTGAAAGTATTCCAGACTGATCCGGGTAAATTTTGCTTTGCTTTAAATGTGCTCGGGTTAGACCGAGTATATTTCCAGGTTAGGTTTTGCTTGGAGTTCCCAAAGAAGGAGTTGAAGTCAAGACGTATTCCATATATTTGCTGGTACTAGTTCATTTCCGTTGTGTGTTGAATTGATCTGAATGTATACTCTGATGTTGTAATTATATATATATATACAGTTTCTTTTTGTAAAGTATTATTGATTATTATATTTTGTCCATTCCGCTGTGAGACTCTGATCTTCTTATTTTTCTATTCTAATATTTCTTTCTTTCTTCTCTCACCCTCTAACTTCTTTCTATTAACAACCTGGGATTTTATACTTGGGTTTTTGGCAAGTAATACGGAGTTATGTATTATTGTCAGAAATTCGAGCGTCGATTTTTTTCAGGTCGTTACAAGACCCGAAATCCGGGATACGATGCCCAAGATCTGAATGGTTGCTTTTTTCATGCAAAGTCCAAGCTTTCCAATACTTTGTCACTTCATCCAAGTGAACGTCGATCAACATAAGATTATACACAAGTCCTGAGTGGTTCTCTTGATAAAATTCGAGTAGTGATGGCCTCACCAAAAGACGTGTCAACAATATCCTCATAAATAAGATTGATGATCTTGACTCAATTAAATTTCTTGTTGTCATATATAAATTTATTAAGAGCACAACAAATATGCCAACAGATGTAAGCACGAAGGATTCGAGCAAGAAGAGCCCTGATGGATTTGTCACGTGAGTTGGACCATAAGAAATTACAACGGGAATTGAGAGACGTGGTAGTCAGAGGAAAACCCACTGAAATGAATTTAAATGAAATTAACGGCCTCTCTATTTCCAAATAGATGAGATATAGATTCATAGTGCCCGCATGGGTAGCAACAACATTTAGAGACTGTAGTGATGCTAAAGAAATAGCTGTTTAGCAATAAAGAAACAATATTCGTGCAACGACATTTAGAGACAATAGTGATGCTAAAGAAATAGTTGTTTAGCAATAAAGAAACAATATTTTGAAATTGTTAGAAATTAGAAATTTAAATTACCGAAATAGGGAATAAATTTGATAAATCATTTAAAGGGATTTAAAAGGGGTTAGGATGGAAAAATATGAATTTAGAACTGAATTGGATCAAATAATCAGTTTTGGCACTAATTACAATAGTGACTTTTTTCTGCTGTAAGTTATCGTAGCTTTTAAATTTATCTGCAGGATAACAATTCTTCACTAATTCAATTAGGAATGATTTTGAAAGGATAATGAAATATTTTAATAATGGTCTAGGAGATTTAAATCACCATTAACAAAAGAGTATGCAGAAATGACTAGTACGTCGGGTACCATTTGCGAGTGTCAATTTATTGACTGGTGAATGGAACTAATCAAAGGAAAAGCCCGTATGCTATAATAATTTAAGTAAATAACTTAATAATGATTTAAAGTCAATCAAATAACTTGACCACCTTAGGAAGACAGAAGGATGGTGTCTAGGTTGGGTTTGGAAAAACCTATTTCCTGCTCTCCTTGGTTATCCGGACTGGCCGGACGGAGGGAATGGTAAATTTGATTTATTCAGATCATATTATGAATTGGAGTTAATGATAAGGGAATGAGTTTAATGTAGGAAGACTGATTATTTAACTGGATCCGGTTAAGTTAACTATATTTTCCTAAGGAATTGAACATATTAAAAAAGAAGGTTTAAATAATGATTAGGGAAAATATAAAGAGATTTTTTTTGAAGAAAATTAGAATTATTTTCCGAATAAAGGATTGGATAGTATTTCTAATGATTTAAGAAGTGAATCATTAAAACTAGATTAGGTTGGGAATAATTTTCTAAGGAATTGAATATATAAACCAGGTAGGTTTAAATGGAGATTAGGAGAAATATAAAGGAAAATCCTTTGATTAAAGAAGATATGGTTATTCAAAATCTGATTTATCCTTAATTCCTTTTATTTTAATCGATAATTGTATTTTGAAGGAACCAGGGTTAGATATGGTTGATACCTATTCGAAAACCACTTCGAACCAATTTGTATTATGAAGCAATGGATGTTAAGAATGAAGACCTATGAAGACGAAGATTATTGATGACCAGATATCTTTACATTGAAAGGAATGCTTGTTGACTTTCTCGGGATCATTACCCATTATTAGATTATTATAGTAGTGGGCCTGACATATTTGGAATCTTTTGATTGCAAGAGCTTCTCAACTTATGTTGCCAAAGAAAAGCGCCTTCAGTTTCTTTCAAACCCAAAGCGAACTTGTATGAATGTTTGTCTAACAATTGCATTTCTATGATTACAAACGTTGATTTTCATAAACATACATTTGTTGGTGGCGTAGAAGGCAGTTTATCTTAGCATTAACACCTTCCTTGAGACTTATGAGCTCAAGGGTTGTATTAGTAGTCTACGGGAATGACAACGTGTCATTCAAAGATATAATAATTGATATGATCCAATGTAAATCATTACGTCTATTGAGCCTCACAACCTGGTAAATGACCAAAACGGGATAAATATGCAAGCCTATGTAGGTCGCTTCCATTATGGTATGATCAATTTCCTTTTAGATTGAAAGATGATATCATGGTATGGAGCCCAGGTATTCTCATTTATGTGGATGTATGGAAACTCCAGACACTGGGTTGAAGGTCGGTTATGACCAGTGAAATGGTATATTCGGTACCATATAGTGCATAGGTGAAGCACATTATAGAGATGGGCCGATCTTGTGTTAGAAGAGTTCCATGTGAAGACTCAGGAGCATATGCTAGAGGTGTTCCTATCGTGGAGAAGGAAGATCCTTAGCTGGTCATTTGATCGAAGTCTTATTCTCCAATAAGGATCTATGATTTTGATTGTAAGGCATAAGAACCTCGAAATTTAACAATGGTGACAATTTCAGATATTTGAATAAGTTTACTTGCGAATGATTTTAAAGAATGTCATTAGAAATAATATCAAATGTTCTAATATATAAAATGGTTTAGTCATCCTAGGGAAAATCTCGTCCGTGTTTATGCATGGGAGTGGTCTTATGAGATACTCTTTCTTTTCAATAGGATTTTTATTCACCAAAACGTGATATATATATATATATGACACTATCATTATAATTGAGTTTTTCTCATGTTGGTTTATCCAATAATAATCCAAGTGTATTTAATGCTCGAGTTAATCCGAGTTATTTCAGGATTAGCTGAAGACATTGGAGTTTCCAGAGAAAAGCCGGAGATTTTCGTCAGACGCATGGACGTTTCTTATCTGCAGTGTATTTTATTTGTTTTATATTCATCAACAAATTGTATAGACATGTAATTATAACTATCCAAGCTGAATCTATATTATACTCTATGTAACGACCCGTATTTTTGGTCGGTTTATTTTAAATATTTAATATCATTTAAATATTGAATTAATAATATAAAAGAATTTTTATATTGAATTATCGATATACGATTTATTTCGAATACATATAATAATCGAAATACGAGAACTGAAATAATTCAATTCGAAGATAAAACTAAATCGAAATGGTTCAGATGATCAATATATATTCTATTTGAATATAAACGACGATAATAGAAATTTATTGTTGAAGAATTTATTTGTTTTTTAATTTAAATTATATTATATTGATTTAATATGGTTATTTTATATATACGTTCGAAATAAATTTTACGGTCTATTCCGTTGAGTGCAGAATAGTGTAATTACGTTGAAATGACGGTCGGTATGTTGAAATAGCGGTTCACGAATTTTAATTATGAACCCTGAAATATCTATATTGTGGATAGGCTCAAAATCAAATCGTAGTCAAAACAAAATCAAGTCAAGTTAAATCGAAATTAAATTCTATTAAAATTGCCTGTATGTTTGGAGACAACCAGTTAAGACTAACGTACGTTCTGTCGCCCTCCTTCCTCTATATATTGCGACTACCCCTTCCATCTTTTTTTTCATTTTTCATTTCTGTGAAAAAGCCGAACTTCAGAATCAAAGAAAAGAATTAAAGACTCCTCAAATTAAAACTTCTGAAATCTATTATCTCGTTCGTTTCCTTGTTTAAGGCATCTCCATCACGCAGAAGACAAAATCGAGATCGGATATTCAAAATCCAAAATCAAACTGGAAATCCAAATTCGAAGTCTTGTTCTTCAATAAATCCAGCAAGCGCGTACGATATTTCTGAGGCTCAACAGTCGTGCGATGACCTAAGGCAAGGGGTTTGATATCTATTTGGGCGGAACGTTGGGGATTGGTGAATTAGGGATTTCGATGGGTTCGAGTATAGGGAAGTCGAAGTCGCGTTTTTCAGAAAAGGGGAAATCGATTGGGGAGGTGCGATGTTGGCAATCGCGTGGAATCAGGAGGAGCAACGATCAGTTGAATGGGATGCGATGACGCGGATCTGGTGGTTTTTGTTACCTGTACGATGGAGGCCATCGGCCATGATTTAGTGTGTTTCGTTGAAAGGGAAGTCTGGCAAGATGTTCGGAGTACGACAGGGTGGAGGATGGGTTAAAATTTGTACAGAGGCAGAGAGAAATTTAAAGTTGATTAAGGTAAACAATTTTATTTTTATTATTATGTTTAGTTAATTAGCTATTAATCTAATTATTCAGAATAGTATATAAGCTGAAATGGTTAAGTTCGACTAAGAAGTTAAAAGTAAGTATGTTAGTATATTAGTTAAACTAAAATTATATAATGTTAGAAAGGGAACCTCGATTACCATTAATTAGGAATTTGAGATTTAAAAGAGAATTCTATTTAGTAATCATTTTATGAATTTTAAATTAAATTTGTTTAGTTACTATTTTCTTGTATAGAAATAAATCAGTATATCAGTTAGGATTTAATTATTTTAATCCAACTTCGTAAATTTTTACTAACTAAGGAATATCACATTAAATATATACAAGATATTATCGAGTGGGATCAGTCGAGAAATGCGTAGCTCCAGAATACATGATTCAACATTTTAGGAATTGATATCAGAATGGATCGCAAATAAAAATCCTGGTGAGTAAATCTCACTCACCTTTTATTTAGAATTATTTTTATTCGTTAAAAATAATTGTTTGATGCTTGTTTGAAATGCTTTCTGGTTGATTTAAAAATATTAGTTATATAGGCTTGCTATTATATATATTGGTTTGGTGATTGGTTGGATTCCCGCAGTTTCATTAGCGGATGCCCGCAGTATCAACAACGGATGACCCTACGCCCACGTATATAAGTGGATCCCCTTTTACACCGCGATATCCTGCCTCGAAGCAGGATGGGTATTATTTCTGTTGACTAACGTCTGTGGATGCAGGGAAACAGGTTGGAGGCATCCAACTGGATTTCTCAAAAATATATTATCTGTTTGTTTATTTGTTTGCATATATACTGTCATATATGATGAGTTAGAAAAATAAATAATTGGGTGTTTGGTGTTTAAATATCACTGGGCCAAATTATTGATATTTAAAAATATCATGAAAAGGAATTTCGTAGATTCAAAAGGAAATTCTATTTTTCTAAAATAGAATTTGAAATTTCAAGTGAGGAATTCAAATAGAATTTGAAATTTCAAATGTGGAATTCAAATAGAATTTGAATATGGGAAATCCAAACAGAATTTTAAATATGAGAAATTCAATGGAATTTGAATATAGAAAATGCAAAGAGAATTTCCAAAATAAGATTTTTGTTTTAAATGGATTTCGAAATAGGCTTATTTAAATAAAACAGGGAAATTTATAAAATAGTGTTGATAAATATCATCAAGAGATAAATTGAATATTTGAATTCAAAGGAATTTAAATATGGGATTTGAATTCGAAGGAATTGAAATAGATTTGAATTCAAAAGCATTGAAATTGAATTTGAATTCAAAGGAATTCAAATAGATTTGAATAAAGAAAGTTCAATTGAAATTTAAATGGAATTTGTTTATAGAAATTGAATGGAGTTTAAATATAGAAAATTCAAATATGAGTTCAAATATAGAATTTGAATATAGGAATGAAATAGAATTTGAATAAGGGGATTTAAATAGAGTTGAATAATAGAATTAAATCGGTGTTTGAATATTTGAAATTCAAATAGAATAAATATGGAATTTGAATTCAAAAAGAATTCAAATGTAATTTAAACTAAAGAATTTGAATTTAGCATTCAAATGGAATTTTAAACTATGGAATTTGAATATATAATTCAAATGGAGTTCAAATATAGATTTGAATATAGAAAAATAAAGGAAATTCAAAATAGAATTTGAATATAGAGGATTCAAATAGAAATTTGAATATAGGAAATTTGAATTTAGAAAATTCAAATAGAAATTGAAATAGAATTTCAAAATGGAAATAAAATTTCAAAATAGAACTCAAAATAGAACTCGAAATAGAATTTCAAAATAGAATTTGAAATAGGCATTGCATATAAAACTCAAATAGAGTTGGGATGGGAATTTGAATATAAAATTCAAATAAAATTGAAATAGATTTGAATATAGAAATTCAATTGAAGTTTGAAAACAGATTTGAATATAGAAATTTAAATGAAGTTGGAAAAAGATTTGAATAGAAATTCAAATGGAGATTGAAAAGGAATTTGAATATAAAATCCAAACAGAAGTGAAATGAAAATTTGAATATAGAATTCAAATAGAAGTGAAATGAAACTCGAATATAGAATTTCAAATGGAAGTGAAATAGATCAGAAATGTTATGTTGAAATTGATTTGATATATATTAAAATATATTAGAATGGAGTTGAATTTATATAAACGAAGTTTTAAAACGTTTATATATATAAATATAACTAAAACGAACTCGCCGCAGCGCTGCAATTCGTAAATTGGCGATTCGAACTTCAATTGAGTATACAGAACTCAATTGAAGTCGGAATTCTTTGAAAGAAGAAACGTCAAGACCGATTTGATAATAGTTTTCTAATGGAAGAGAAAAATCTGAATTTCGTCGTATATATTTTGAGTTATGTCAAAAATCAAATTTTTAGAAAAGCAGCGCTATAACCATTTAAAACCCATAACGGTTTATTTAATTAAATTAAAGGATTTTAAGCAAATAAAATCCGAATTTCTATTTAGAAAATTTAAGATTTTGAGTTGTAATTATATGTGAACTCAAGTGGAGTAATGAATTGATTTTTGAAACAGAAATCAGATTTTCGATTATTAAATAGAATTAGCTAATTTGAATAGTAATTAGTTAATGGGATTTTGAATTGAGATTGGGCTTTGAATAAGTGAATTAGATTTGAAAATTTATATTCGAAATCGAAAAAGGAATCTAGAATTGAAATTTATTTTGGTTATGAGCAAGATAAATATTTTGTTTGAACATGTTATCTTCAAACAAAGAAGTGAAATAGGCAAAAATAGCTAATTAAAGAATAAATGAGCGAAACTGAATTCAAACGATTGGATTGAGTTGAATTGAATTGAAAACAAATGAACATGTGTTAGACAGGTATGGGATGAAGTATATGAAGATTTTAATTTATGTGCCCGACAAAAAGGTACATGTTTAAATTCATATATGAGATTTTATGCGCCGTATCAGTAAGCCTCTTGGCTTTTTCTTTTTCTTTTGGATTGGTGAGGGCCATGGGAGGCTATTTGAAATATCCCAAAGCTCCCGGTACAAGGGAGGTTATGGCGAATTTTTCCAGGAATTTAAGGAGTTAGAATATTTTTAAGAAATTTTGATAGTTAGAAATCAAGATATCAATATATATTGAATTCGATAAGGAAACGAATTTAAAATAGTATATTATAACCATAAAGGAAATCGATAAGTTGGAAATAGAAAGAGAAACATATATTCGTTTAAAAATGAATAATTGGGTTTTATAGTGTGTTTATTCGAGGTTAGTGGTTTTTCCGTTTTGAAGTTGGGGATGTTTTCAGTCAAGGTCTGAGAGGTAATTTTACCCCAACTTGATTGATTTCATTTTTAATTGATAAATAGCAAGATCCAGTCTCGAAGAGAAGTGTTTGAATAATAGTTTGGTTGAATAAAATATTTTGGGTTGTTTGTAACGATGTTGTATACAGCATTCGTTTTACTCAAGTGATGAAATTTTAGAAATATAAAAGTAAATATTTGCTGAGTATAATTAAAATAGACGGGATAAAGATAAGTGATTAAATTTGTTTTCAAATTGCAAATAGAGATAATTTTCTAATATATCGAAAATAAAAGAAGTTGATATTTGAAAACGTTTTCCAAATGGTGTAAGAGACCGTGATGATAATTGAAAATATTTGTTGAACAAATATTGATAAGGAAATGGAAAGGGTGATTTAATTAATGAATGGTAATCAAAGGGCCCAGTGATTTGTTTGATGTTTGAATGGATGTTTGTTTGTTTTTCTTCGGTAGTTAAATAACCGACTATCGAAGTGTTTGCCAATATCGTTGTCAATATGGAGAGACCGGTTGGATTATTATCCGTGAACCACTCTGTATTGGCAGTAACGTGCGAATCAGATTATATGAAGGTAATCGAAGACGGAGTAAAGTGCAAGGGCTATTCCTATTAATAGAAATTGTGCCTTCGGTTTCGTTTAATCCCAGAACGAACGTAAATGGACGAATGTCTGACAGAGTATTTCCGATGATCTAATATGTTGGTCTGTATGAATATATATGGTTGCAACGGATTTATTCCCTTAGCATAACATCCAGAATATTTGTACAAATCAATTAGTGATTAACGGATCTGGCAATGTGACATTCAAAGTGTTTGTGCTATCAATGAATTGCAAGAAATCGTAGCTTCAGGCCTCAACAACAGGGAAATGACAAAAATCGGGCATGCAGCATGTCTAAGTGGGTCGCTTCCATTAGGATGTATAATCACCTATCTAGAGATTCATTTAATTCCTTATTCTATTCGATGTTGTCCCAATCGGGAGACGGTTGCTGATCCCAACCGTTGGTGATATACATTCGATACATTCAAGCGAAATGAGTGGTCGGTCATGTGTTGGCCGGGTTGTAAGATGTTCTTGTTGAACCCCAGTGTATCGCCTCTAGAGTACACTGATCGGAAGGTGGTTCCATACCTTGTCATGTTGGAAATCCAATCTCCAATAAGCGCCATGCGGTTTTTGATTTTATATTATATATGGAGCGTGAGATGCAAGCGTTCCGCTAGATTCTATTTATTTGATGTAGACATTATTATAATAGCACTCGATTTGATATCAAAGTGTTTTGGGTTATAGTAAGGTAAAAACCGTCCATGTTTATGTGTGGGCTGTTCTTACTATTATCTTTACTTTCGAAAGGATTTTGAAAGTTAAACAAATGGTTGGAGTTTATTCACACCAGTCCCATGGCTGACCCAGAGTTTATTTTGTTTTTGTTTTCCCTAAACTCTTGGGTGCCCAAATTTGTATGGGCAGTCAAGTAGTTGGAATTTTACAGATTCACTTGGAAGAGCTGGAAGCAGGAGGCTTCACCAGTTAGCTATAGACTATCATATATTCCGCTGTGAACTATGTTTGTATCTGGAAACATGTATTTATAACTGTTCCAGGTATAACTGTTGTGCTTTGATGATGGTATGTATATAAAGTTACTGATTTGTAGTTCAAAAGTTATGTTATATAATATATTTTATTCATTCCGCTGTGAGATTTGTCTTCTTTGTTCTCTTCTATTCTAATATTTCTTTCTTTCTATTTCTCACCCTCTAACTTCTTTCTAATAATGATTCGTATTTCTGTGCAATTTGGGTTGGACGTGTGGTATTATTAGTCAACTCAGATGGTACGGATTTGCGGGCCATTACAGTTGGTATCAGAGCTTAGGTTTAGCGAACACCTAGGCTTTGGTGGGGGTTTACTCATTAGAGATAGGGTCAGTAGTACCCTAGAATGAGTTGAGTGTATATATGAGAGAGCGTATTTGTAAGTTGATATAAAAATTGTTTTATATTGTGTTGGCTAGTCTGTTGGGTGATTTATGAATTCTGATCGAATAGTGGGATGCCACAAAATCGATAGGAATTTCTAAACACTTGAACAGAAGATTGAACACGATATTGTTTTAAGTGGGTGAATGAAATTGTTTTACCCAAAATTCTATTTTGATATAAAAAGAATAATTTTAATATATGGATGTATTGGTTGTTATTATTATAATCAAATTAGATTATAAAATTGAAATGGTTATTTATAACCAAAATTGAATTTGTATATGAATTAAATATACAAATGACGTGAATTAAAATTGAATTCAAACCATAAATTGGAATTTAAATCCTGGGAAGTTCGAAAATATTTTCGAAGTATATTAAAAGTTATAGCTTTTTTTTGAAAAGACCGTTTGAATAAAAATCATATTTGAATGGATTTTGGAATAGATAAAGCATTGAACTCACTTCAGTCGCTGGGAAATAATTCTGATGATAACTGCAGCATCATCAGTGTTCATTTTCGAGTTTCTAAGTGACGGATTGAACCTTAGAAAAGTTTTGATGGGAATTTGTTTGGAAGAAAACAAATTTAGTTGGAAAATTCAAATATTTTGGATTTGAAAGGATTATAAATATATGTATATATTTATGTGATTTCAGAAGGATTTGAAAGGAAAACCTAGGAATTTGAATTCTGAAGTTTAAATTTAACTTAAGCAAGTTAAATGGATCGAGATAAATAAATTAATGAAATTCGAATTGAATAAAATTGAATAGAATTTGAATAGGGTGAAAATCATTTAGATTAAACGTGTGAAAACCAAAAGTTTTGGTTGGGGCTAATTTGTTGAAATATGAGGAGTTGAGTTTCAACATAAGTGAGATTTTGAAAAGTAATGGATTTGCACCATTTTTCCTATCTTAGCAATTTCGAGGACGAAATTATTTTAAGGGGGGAAGAATGTAATGACCCGTATTTTTGATCGGTTTATTTTAAATATTTAATATCGTTTAAATATTGAATTAATAATATAAAAGAATTTTTATATTGAATTATCGATATACGATTTATTTCGAATACATGTAATAATCGAAATACGAGAACTGAAATAATTCAATTCGAAGATAAGACTAAATCGAAATGGTTCAGATGATCAATATATATTCTATTTGAATATAAACGACGATAATAGAAATTTATTGTTGAAGAATTTATTTGTTTTTGAATTTAAATTATATTATATTGATTTAATATGGTTATTTTATATATACGTTTGAAATAAATTTTACGGTCTATTCTGTTGAGTGCAGAATAGTGTAATTACGTTGAAATGACGGTCGGTATGCTGAAATAGCGGTTCACGAATTTTAATTATGAACCCCGAAATATCTATATTGTGGATAGGCTCGAAATCAAATCGCAGTCAAAACGAAATCAAGTCAAGTTAAATCGAAATTAAATTCTATTAAAATTGCCTGTATGTTTGGAGACAACCAGTTAAGACTAACGTACGTTCTGTCGCCCTCCTTCCTCTATATATTGCGACTACCACTTCCATCTTTTTTTTTCATTTTTCATTTCTGTGAAAAATCCGAACTTCAGAATAAAAGAAAAGAATTAAAGACTCCTCAAATTAAAACTTCTGAAATCCATTATCTCGTTCGTTTCCTTGTTTAAGGCATCTCCATCACGCAGAAGACAAAATCGAGATCGAATATTCCAAATCCAAAATCAAACCGGAAATCCAAATTCGAAGTCTTGTTCTTCAATAAATCCAGCAAGCGCGTACGATATTTCGGAGGCTCAACAGTCGAGCAATGACCTAAGGCAAAGGGTTTGATAGCTATTTGGGCGGAACGTTGGGGATTGGTGAATTAAGGATTTCGATGGGTTCGAGTATAGGGAAGTCGAAGTCGCGTTTTTCAGAAAAGGGGAAATCGATTGGGGAGGTGCGATGTTGGCAATCGCGTGTAATCAGGAGGAGCAACGATCAGTTGAATGGGATGCGATGACGCGGATCTGGTGGTTTTTGTTACCTGTACGATGGAGGCCATCGGCTATGATTTAGTGTGTTTCGTTGAAAGGGAAGTCTGGCAAGATGTTCGGAGTACGACAGGGTGGAGGATGGGTTAAAATTTGTACAGAGGCAGAGAAATTTAAAGTTGATTAAGGTAAACAATTTTATTTTTATTATTATGTTTAGTTAATTAGCTATTAATCTAATTATTCAGAATAGTATATAAGCTGAAATGGTTAAGTTCGACTAAGAAGTTAAAAGTAAGTATGTTAGTATATTAGTTAAACTAAAATTATATAATGTTAGAAAGGGAACCTCGATTACCATTAATTAGGAATTTGAGATTTAAAAGAGAATTCTATTTAGTAATCATTTTATGAATTTTAAATTAAATTTGTTTAGTTACTATTTTCTTGTATAGAAATAAATCAGTATATCAGTTAGGATTTAATTATTTTAATCCAACTTCGTAAATTTTTACTAACTAAGGAATATTTCATTAAATATATACAAGATATTATCGAGTGGGATCAGTCGAGAAATGCGTAGCTCCAGAATACATGATTCAGCATTTTAGGAATTGATATCAGAATGGATCGCAAATAAAAATCCTGGTGAGTAAATCTCACTCACCTTTTATTTAGAATTATTTTTATTCGTTAAAAATAATTGTTTGATGCTTGTTTGAAATGCTTTCTGGTTGATTTAAAAATATTAGTTATATAGGCTTGCTATTATATATATTGGTTTGGTGATTGGTTGGATTCCCGCAGTTTCATTAGCGGATGCCCGCAGTATCAACAACGGATGACCCTACGCCCACGTATATAAGTGGATCCCCTTTTACACCGCGATATCCTTCCTCGAAGCAGGATGGGTATTATTTCTGTTGACTAACGTCTATGGATGCAGGGAAACAGGTTGGAGGCATCCAACTGGATTTCTCAAAAATATATTATCTGTTTGTTTATTTGTTTGCATATATACTGTCATATATGATGAGTTAGAAAAATAAATAATTGGGTGTTTGGTGTTTAAATATCATTGGGCCAAATTATTGATATTTAAAAATATCATGAAAAGGAATTTCGTAGATTCAAAAGGAAATTCTATTTTTCTAAAATAGAATTTGAAATTTCAAATGAGGAATTCAAATAGAATTTGAAATTTCAAACGTGGAATTCAAATAGAATTTGAATATGGGAAATCCAAACAGAATTTTAAATATGAGAAATTCAATGGAATTTGAATATAGAAAATGCAAAGAGAATTTCCAAAATAAGATTTTTGTTTTAAATGGATTTCGAAATAGGCTTGTTTAAATAAAACAGGGAAATTTATAAAATAGTGTTGATAAATATCATCAAGAGATAAATTGAATATTTGAATTCAAAGGAATTTAAATATGGGATTTGAATTCAAAGGAATTGAAATAGATTTGAATTCAAAAGCATTGAAATAGAATTTGAATTCAAAGGAATTCAAATAGATTTGAATAAAGAAAGTTCAATTGAAATTTAAATGGAATTTGTTTATAGAAATTGAATGGAGTTTAAATATAGAAAATTCAAATATGAGTTCAAATATAGAATTTGAATATTGGAATGAAATAGAATTTGAATAAGGGGATTTAAATAGAGTTGAACAATAGAATTAAATCGGTGTTTGAATATTTGAAATTCAAATAGAATAAAAATGGAATTTGAATTCAAAAAGAATTCAAATGTAATTTAAACAAAAGAATTTGAATTTAGCATTCAAATGGAATCTTAAACTATGGAATTTGAATATATAATTCAAATGGAGTTCAAATATAGATTTGAATATAGAAAAAATAAAGGAAATTCAAATATAGAATTTGAATATAGAGGATTCAAATAGAAATTTGAATATAGGAAATTTTAATTTAGAAAATTCAAATAGAATTAGAAATAGAAATTGAAATAGAATTTCAAAATGGAATTAAAATTTCAAAATAGATCTCAAAATAGAACTCGAAATAGAATTTCAAAATAGAATTTGAAATAGGCATTGCATATAGAACTCAAATAGAGTTGGGATGGGAATTTGAATATAAAATTCAAATAGAATTGAAATAGATTTGAATATAGAAATTCAATTGAAGTTTGAAAACAGATTTGAATATAGAAATTTAAATGATGTTGGAAAATAGATTTGAATAGAAATTCAAATGGAGATTGAAAAGGAATTTGAATATAGAATCCAAACAGAAGTGAAATGAAAATTTGAATATAGAATTCAAATAGAAGTGAAATGAAACTCGAATATAGAATTTCAAATGGAAGTGAAATAGATCAGAAATGTTATGTTGAAATTGATTTGATATATATTAAAATATATCAGAATGGAGTTGAATTTATATAAACGAAGTTTTAAAATGTTTATATATATATATATATAATTAAAACGAACTCGCCGCAGCGCTGCAGTTCGTAAATTGGCGATTCGAACTTCAATTGAGTATACAGAACTCAATTGAAGTCGGAATTCTTCGAAACAAGAAACGTCAGGACCGATTTGATAACAGTTTTCTAATGGAAGAGAAAAATCTGAATTTCGTCGTATATATTTTGAGTTATGCCAAAAATCAAATTTTTAGAAAAGTAGCGCTATAACCATTTAAAAACCATAACGGTTTATTTAATTAAATTAAAGGATTTTAAGCAAATAAAATCCGGATTTCTATTTAGAAAATTTCAAATTTTGAGTTGTAATTATATGTGAACTCAAGTGGAGTAATGAATTGATTTTTGAAACAGAAATCAGATTTTTGATTATTGAATAGAATTAACTAATTTGAATAGTAATTAGTTAATGGGATTTTGAATTGAGATTGGGCTTTGAATAAGTGAATTAGATTTGAAAATTTATATTCGAAATCGAAAAAGGAATCTAGAATTGAAATTGAAATTTATTTTGGTTATGAGCAAGATAAATATTTTTGTTTGAACATGTTATCTTCAAACAAAGAAGTGAAATAGGCAAAAATAGCTAATTAAAGAATAAATGAGCGAAACTGAATTCAAAGGATTGGATTGAGTTGAATTGAATTGAAAACAAGTGAACATGTGTTAGACAGGTATGGGATGAAGTATATGAAGATTTTAATTTATGTGCCCGACAAAAAGGTACATGTTTAAATTCATATATGAGATTTTATGCGCCGTATCGGCAAGCCGCTTGGCTTTTTCTTTTGGATTGGTGAGGGCCATGGGAGGCTATTTGAAATATCCCGAAGCTCCCGGTACAAGGGAGGTTATGGCGAATTTTTCCGGGAATTTAAGGAGTTAGAATATTTTTAAGAAAATTTGATAGTTAGAAATCAATATATCAATATATATTGAATTCGATAAGGAAACGAATTTAAAATAGTATATTATAACCATAAAGGAAATCGATAAGTTGGAAATAGAAAGAGAAACATATATTCGTTTAAAAATGAAAAATTGGGTTTTATAGTGTGTTTATTCGAGGTTAGTGGTTTTGCCGTTTTGAAGTTGGGGATGTTTTCAGTCAAGGTCCGAGAGGTAATTTTACCCCAACTTGATTGATTTCATTTTTAATTGATAAATAGAAAGATCCAGTCTTGAAGAGAAGTGTTTGAATAATAGTTTGGTTGAATAAAATATTTTGGGTTGTTTGTAACGATGTTGTATACAGCATTCGTTTTACTCAAGTGATGAAATTTTAGAAATATAAAAGTAAATATTTGCTGAGTATAATTAAAATAGACGGGATAGAGATAAGTGATTAAATTTGTTTTCAAATTGCAAATAGAGATACTTTTCTAATATATAGAAAATAAAAGAAGTTGATATTTGAAAACGTTTTCCAAATGGTGTAAGAGACCGTGATGATAATTGAAAATATTTGTTGAACAAATATTGATAAGGAAATGGAAAGGGTGATTTAATTAATGAATGGTAATCAAAGGGCCCAGTGATTTGTTTGATGTTTGAATGGATGTTTATTTGTTTTTCTTCGATAGTTAAATAACAGTCTATCGAAGTGTTTGCCAATATCGTTGTAAATATGGGGAGACCGATTGGATTATTATCCGTGAACCACTCTGTATTGGCAGTAACGTGCGAATCAGATTATATGAAGGTAATCGAAGACGGAGTAAAGTGCAAGGGCTTTTCCTATTAATAGAAATTGTGCCTTCGGTTTCGTTCAATCCCAGAACGAACGTAAAAGGACGAATGTCTGACATAGTATTTCCGATGATCTAATATGTTGGTCTGTATGAATATATATGGTTGCAACGGATTTATTCCCTTAGCATAACATCCAGAATATTTGTGCAAATCAATTAATGATTAACGGATCTGACAATGTGACATTCAAAGTGTTTGTGCTATCAATGAATTGCAAGAAATCGTAGCTTCAGGCCTCAACAACCGGGAAATGACAAAAATCGGGCTGGCAGCATGGCTAAGTGGGTCGCTCCCATTAGGATGTATAATCACCTATCTAGAGATTCATTTAATTCCTTATTCTATTCGATGTTGTCCCAATCGGGAGACGGTTGCTGATCCCAACCGTTGGTGATATACATTCGATACACTCAAGCGAAATGAGTGGTCGGTCATGTGTGGGCCGGGTTGCAAGATGTTCTTGTTGAACCCCAGTGTATCACCTCTAGAGTACACTGATCGGAAGGTGGTTCCATACCTTGTCATGTTGGAAATCCAATCTCCAATAAGTGCCATGCGGTTTTTGATTTTATATTCTATATGGAGCGTGAGATGCAAGCGTTCCGCTAGATTCTATTTATTTGATGTAGACATTATTATAATAGCACTGGATTTGATATCAAAGTGTTTTGGGTTATAGTAAGGTAAAAACCGTCCATGTTTATGTGTGGGCTGGTCTTACTATTATCTTTACTTTCGAAAGGATTTTGAAAGTTAAACAAATGGTTGGAGTTTACTCACACCAGTCCCATGACTGACCCAGAGTTTATTTTGTTTTTGTTTTCCCTAAACTCTTGGGTGCCCAAATTTGTACGGGCAGTCAAGTAGTTGGGATTTTACAGATTCACTTGGAAGAGCTGGAAGCAGGAGGCTTCACCAGTTAGCTATAGACTATCATATATTCCGCTGTGAACTATGTTTGTATCTAGAAACAGGTATTTATAACTGTTCTAGGTATAACTGTTGTGCTCTGATGATGGTATGTATATAAAGTTACTAATTTGTAGTTCAAAAGTAATGTTATATAATATATTTTATTCATTCCGCTATGAGATTTGTCTTCTTTGTTCTCTTCTATTCTAATACTTCTTTCTTTCTATTTCTCACCCTCTAACTTCTTTCTAATAATGATTCGTATTTCTGTGCAATTTGGGTTGGACGTGTGGTATTATTAGTCAACTCAGATGGTACGGATTTGCGGGCCATTACACTCTAATTTTTGTTTTAAAAAAGTGTTTCACTATAAAGAATTTTGTTTGATATTTTATATTATTCCATTTGAGTTAGATTATGTTATGTTCTGTTTTCTTATACTACCTATGACACCCCATGTCCCTTAATGTCACCCATACGAGGATGCATTAAGTTCTGTGAAGCGCAATAATAATACAAAGACTAATTGTAACAGGACATAATATAGAAATGCAACGGAAAAACTTTAAACTTTTGTTTCAAACCTTATTTCTACATTACATTTTCAAATAAACCATCAATATCATAAAGTTATAAACTTCTGTCTCATAAATCATCATAGTACAAAAACCATAAAATAATATTCTCTCACATGCCATAACAATAAACATAAAAGAAACCGAAGTAATACGCTGAAAGATAAGTAATTCAAATCCAAGCTGAATAGAATCATGATCGCAGATACTGTTCGCCACCATTCTGAGAACCTAAGGGGGAAAAGGAAGATTGAGAAGTAAAAGAAAAATAAGTCAAACATAAATTCTGGCGAGTTCCGGTGATTTTCAGCATAAGCATAAGATAAGAAGAATCGAGACAGATAAATGGTACTGGATATGAAAATACAGTAACATACAAGTAAGAAGTAAACGAGATAACAAGGCAATGTAATGATCAAGTAAGCTTCTCATTCATATCCCAAGAACAAGTTTCTGCACCAAGTACTAGAATATCAGGATTATGTTTTACCCTAGTTACTACCCATGCGATCGGCTCCCTACTACGGAAATATCCCGTGCCAACTACGACACTAGGGGATATCAGTCCCTAATCGGTCAACTTATAAGACATAGACCTTTTCGCTAGTGTCACAACATCTTAGTTCCACCCATCAGACGTCATTACTACGTTGGAACGCGCCCGTACCCATCTTCCATCCTTTGAACCTCTTACAATCCAGATCGGTAAAGCGAGCCCTGGCCCTTACCAAGTGCGAGGCCCCTCTATGATACCAATATGGATACTGACTGATACAGGTTCCACACAATAAGATCGACACAATCCAGCCTTAAGCTTGTGCCCCCAAATAAGTAGGATTTTTAGAGTCCCAAAACTAGGTATAAACAACAACATGTGGGACCTCTTAGCTTGTTAATTAACAGGTTTAAGTTCATTAATAAGCATGGTTGTAAATGAAATTTCCTATAAATGTTATTCTGTGTACAATCCACCCCCAAAACAGACAAACAACTGCTCAGATGTGTGTGTATATATTATAGTAACCAGTTATACTTAATTTACATTTGATTCTCATACTTTTCCCTAACATGTTTTACTTATTAAGTCCAATCTATTTAGATTAACATGTTTGCATATTCTTCCCTTTTGTAATTACCCCAAATTTACAGTCAAAGGTTCTCAAGTTATAATATGCCCAATTCTCCTTATTGTCAATACAAGTTATTCCAATTTATCCCAAATTATACGCAATTCTAATGGAAATGGCCTAGGCTTTTGATGGCCTATGCTCAATGTAAAATAAAAAGGGAAAGGAGAAAACAGATCCAAACTGAATAAATAGACATAGAAAAGCCTATAAATAAATAAAAAGACAGAAAAGGGGATAAGGAAGAAAGGCGTATAGAACATATAATAACTGTAAACTGAATAGATAATTAATAGTAAAATAATAACATGTACACATATAAACAATGCTACTTTTCAGATCCAATCATTTACTATCAAAATACTTGTTTAAATAGCAGATCTAAAAATAACTAGTACTCACAGTGATTTGATTAAGGTCCCAAAAAATGTCTCCTTAGATTTGTTTTTGCAGAAAAACTAGAATTCTCCCCTTTAATCTATGTTTTGGCAGCACCTTGGCATCTCCACATTTTTTATTTAGAAAATAGCTTGGAGGAAGAATAATGAAGAATGTTTATGTGTAGGAAAATGGTGAGGCTGCTAGCCTATTTATAGATTAGCTAGGATAACCCTAAACCAATAGATATTAGGTTTATAAATCCAACCATACACCTCAAGTCGAGTCAGCATATGAATATTTTAAACAAAAACAGTCCATATTCAGAAGTAGGAACTTGTACCTATATTTAAATATTGATATTGATTTATGAATCCAACCTACTATCAATATTTGGAACATAATATCAATATTTAATTTATAAATCCAACCCCATATTTTAATACACAAAAATTATATTAAGAAGATAATAAAATGAATATTAATTAATGAAATATTCATAATTAGGTAAAACAGACTTTACTGTTGCGTTCGTTACGAAATTGTTGTTCAGATAGACTTTTGATTTTCGCAATTGTACTATTCTACTACATACAAACATAATTAAATATTGATATTTAAATAAAATACTGCTGCACCAGAATTCAAATATTCAAATGGTATTTTATTGAAATATAATATTTTATTTCTATATTTGAATAGTACATTTTTATAACTCCACTATTTGTACATTTCATTTCATATTCAAGTTCATATACATTGTTCCTCATTACAACACTCAACCACTCATATACAGTCAATCACTCAGTTTATACATATATTGACATACTCGATTACACACTCTCATATATTTATAGATTCACTCACTCGTCTTCTGTTTGTCAGCACAGTCAGTCCGGTCATTTGGCTACCTGTCACATAAACAAACACACATAATAAACTAGAACAAATTAATATTGAATTTTAGCAGATACAATTTTGTTTTAAAATTTATTTGCCTTAGAATTTTGGTGTGTTTCTCATCATTTTTCATGACTTGATCTTATCTATATATTCATCCATCTGTGTTTAGACAGCTTGTGATATTCACAGTGATTCACTGTAAATACCACAAGGTAGATAGTGTCTCTAGTACTCATATATATATATATATATATATATATATATATATATATATATATATATATATATATATATATATATAACATACGCACAATACATGTGTATGTATATACACATCTATTTCTATGCAGGGGCAATACGGTCAAACAATGTGAGTGGACATGAACTAAGAATTTCAAAACAAGTGACATAGAAAATATAGAGTGACACACATATCTACATATATATATACACACACACATACATGTATATATACGTATATGTATACATGGATGCACATGCACATAAATACAAGCCAGAGCAGCATGGGTCAACTAATATATGGTGCAACATCAAAGACTAACTTGTAACACCCCACACCCGCTAAGGTCACTCACTATGGGAATGTCTTAGCTTCGGTGGAGTATTTAAGTGAATATAGAACTGAAAAATTACAACAAGACAGATATAAGTGATACTTGAAATTTAAAACATCATTTCATTGCAGCAGAAGGTAAACATGTTTGGTTACATATCAAAAACCCACAAGAGTCAAGTACAAAATATCCATCTCGTTAAAACATAAGTACATAATCCCACTACATACTAATAGCCATAATAGAAAAGATAACCGAGCTTTTCTTCAAGAGTCCAAGCTCCAAAAGATAGATAAAGCAATCTGATCAAAGCCCACTAGTGCTAGGCCTACTCTGAGAACCTGAGGGTTGGGGAAAAAGATAAAAACAACGGGGTCAGACATAAGTCTGAGTGAGCCCTATAACTTTAACAATACAATCATTAAAGTAATTAGGGTATGATATAAACCTGGTACGGTACGACTGGGGATAAATGACTACACTAAGCAGCCAACTAGACTTAGGATGAACTAAGATAACGGTAAAGACGCGCCTATCCACCCAAGGATAAATACTATTCTGCACCACACCAGATCTACCCACCCAAGGATAATTCCTACACTGCACCACACCAGATGCACCCACCCAAGGGTAATTCCTACTTAAAGGTTGATCCCACTAAGTGTACTTAGTAATTTTTAATAGTAGTTTCGTGTACCCCTAGTTGACTACATAGGTGTCGTCTGCCCCTATCTCCACTAGGTGTACCCACAACTTAGTAATTTTAATAGTAGTCTCGTGTACCCTTAGCTGACTACATAGGTGCCGTCTGCCCCTATCTCCACTAGGTGTACCCACAACTTAGTAATTTTAATAGTAGTCTCGTGTACCCCTAGCTGACTACATAGGTGCCGTCTGCCCCTATCTCCACTAGGTGTACCCACTACTCCCATTCGATCGGCTCCCTAACGTAGATACCCGTGCTGGCCCCACAATGGGGTGTATCACTCCCCAAAGTGGCAACCCGATACAACAAATGGTGCACGGCTTATACCTACACGATGCAACAACGTCTTACCTACCAGCCCGGGTCCACACACGCATATGAAACCCGTTGGACTTGCATTGCCACCGCTAACCCGTTTTTGGCCTCTTATAGTCAAGCCCAGTACGCGTGTCCCGTCCTCGACATGGGTCGAGCCCAATAAGATACATATGGGTTACTGGTTGAAATGGCCCCCCCACAAGCTACCACCTAAGCTTGTCATTATATCTAGTGCATCCCACTTAACCCTTTAATCATGTTTAATTACATGTTTCCACTTGGTTAAGTATTCTAATCGTATTTTCTATTGCCACCCAAGGCAACCCACTAGATTTCCACATGCCACCCAAGGCACCCACTTAACCCCTCATGCCCACTACATGCTTATCTGGTTAAGTGTTTCTTAATTGATTAAGAACGTAACCGTTGTAAAGACCTCTCACATTAGACTATCTTTTATGGCAGCTGGATTTGCCGGTTGGGTCCGGGCAGCCTTACGCCATAACCGAGTCTAACCTCGTGTCTTTACACTTGTCACGTATGTAGTTTGTGCCTAAGACCTCTCACATTGGGCCAATCATTTGTAGCCGCTGGATTTGCCGGTCGGTTCCGGGCAGTCTTACGCTACAAAAGGGTCCAACCTCGTGTCTTAGTCGATTAATTACACCTAATTAATCACCCCCGAATTAATTTTCCCTAATTAATTCCAATTTTAATGATGTACATAATTGACTCAATTATGTCCATCCACTTTATGGTATGCATAATCATACCAACTTCACACCATTTCATTAACATGTATATTAACCCCATCGTTCCCCACGTAATTCGCTAACATGACATAAAAGGGAAGATTCATCACAAATATAATGGGTTCAACTTGCATAACATTAGCATCAACATGGGTTTAAAGGTGTCAACATGCATATAGCATCAAACCCAACTAGCATAAATAATCAACCCAAACTTGCATGAATCACATATGTCATAAGGAGGTTAACTTGCATAAGTTATTTATGTCATACAAAGGGGTAAACTAGCATATATATGTATGACATACAAAAAGGGGTTAACTTGCATATGTATGCATATCATACTAAGGTGTAAACTTGCACATGTTACTTTCATATAATCAAACACCAAACTTGCATAACATGTCATATATGAACTTGCATATAATCATACACCAAACTTGCATACCATATCATGTATGAACTAGCATATAATCATACACCAAACTTGCATATCATGGTGTCATAATGGATCAATGTTTCTCATATGACTTGCATAACTTGCATAACATCATAAACACATAGCATATGACTTGCATAACTTGCATAACATCATAAACACATAGCATATGACTTGCATAACTTGCATAACATCATGAACATGTAGCATATGACTTGCATAACCGCATGAACATATAGCACATAACTTGCATAACATGCATAACATCATTAACACATAGCATATAACTTGCATAACATGCATAACATCATTAACACATAGCATATAACTTGCATAACATGCATTGATCCACATTCATAGCCATAACCTCATTATATCCTATCATAATCATTTCAACAATTGGTCATTAAGGCTATAGAAAACTCACAACTTGTTGATTAGCACTCCTAAGAAGAAGATTAAGTTGCTAGAGTTGATTAGAGATTGATTTGAGAAGCTATCTTCCTCTTTAGATTGATGGAGGCTCCTTCAAGTTGCATTTTGACGGCATAACGGTGTTGTAGCTATTTTTAGTATGAATTAGGGTAGTCTTAGGGTGTATTTATAGATTAGTTAGGTGTTTTAGGCCCTTAGATTAACCCTAAATCAGATTAGAGCTGTCAGATCACGTCCTAGCCACCAAAACACAGCCCAAAAGCCAAACTGATGCACCCAGGTCACCTGGGCTCGACCAGGGAGGTGACCCCCAGGTCGACACTAGGGTCGACTCCCCAGTCGACCCCCAGGTCGACTCCCTGGGTCTGGCGGGAATTTTCCCGCCACTTCTGAAATTTGAAATTTTCGTTTTTAAATCTATTTTGAATTTTCTGAAAACTTCTTTGGGCCTTAACTGGGTCATACGGACTCTGATTTTCGAAAACTCGGACTCTATTTCGCGTATTTTTTCGAGACGAACGCAATGGCATAGCCCGTTTCCCCTGATTCAGATTTTAAAATTTAATTCTGCCCTGTTTTATATTATAGTAAGTTATTCAACATACGGGGTGTTACATTCTCCCCTACTTAAAGGATTTCGTCCCCGAAATCTCTAAGTCAAGAAGAACGTATCCTACCATCCAAACAACCATCTACTCAAACCATCAAACACTGGCATCCATTGTCCTTAAAGTTTCTAATGCTGTATGAACATATGCAAAGAGTGTGTGTATATGCTCCCTGTCTAATGCAAAATTAGGCGGTCCACTTATTTAGTTGACCTCCTTAATGCAAACCATGATAGTGCCATGCATCCAATATGTATGCGAAAGATCCCTATCGACACATACTATTTCTACATGTGTGCACAACCATACACCAAAATGCATCATCCATATGATAACGCAACCATTATACATCCATTAATATAGCTACCTACACACAATTTTATGCAATATGCAATATGAAGTGATTGAGCCGATCTAGTGCCTAGAGTGTGTGTATATGCATCCACGAGCAACCACTAGCAACCACTTGCATCCACACGCATCCATCAAACATAACATGTCTCAAACACATGTTTCAACCATAGGTTTTCCCTATCTAAAGGTCAAAGGTACTAATGAGAGGACATACTAAAGATAAGATAAGTACTAGACAAACGATAAAGGAGAAGTTAAAAGACATACCCTCAAAAAGGAATGGGTATAGTGAACGCATCTTCGCTTCTGTCTCCCAAGTAGCATTGCTCTCATCTTCTCCCCTTTTCACTTTGACTAGTCGAACCTCTCTATTTGTTAACTTCCTAATCTCTGACCCAAGGATGCGGGTAGGAGCTCGTCGAATAGTCGCATCACGCTCTACCTCCACTTCTTTAAGCAAGCTCGGCTCTACCACCTCTGCGGTCCCATGTAGGCACTTCCTCAACTGTGATACATGGAATACGTCCTGTACCCCACTGCTTCTTGCAAACTCTTCCAAAACTCGCTAGTGAAGATAGGATCTCGATCGCTCACTATGCTAGAAGGTACACCATATAACCGAGCTATCTCTCGAAGGTAAACTGAAGCTAGCCATGGAGCAGTCCTCTTGCTCTTTACGGGTATGAAATGGGCGCTCTTAGTAAGTCTGTCTACTACAACCCTTCCTCGATCTCGGTAATCCATCAATAAAATCCATCGAGACGCTATCCCACTTCCATTGCGGAACTTCCAATGGGTGAAGCAACCCACCAGGTTTCTTTTGCTCCGCTTTCACTTGTTGGCACACCAAGCATCTAGCGACATACTCGGCCACATCTTTCTTCATACCGGCCCAAAAGAAAACTCGCTTCATGTCTTAGTACATCTTGTCCCCACCGGGATGAATGGTCATCCTAGAACGGTGTGCATCATCAAGAATAGCCTTCCTTAAACCCTCGTCTTGCGGTACACAAAGTCTACCGTCTCTACGCAAGCACCCCTTATCGTCTAGGGTGTACCTACTCAAATGGCTGGACGACTCCCCCCTTATGAGCCTCTCTACCAACTCAACCAACTGTGGGTCGTCCCGCTGTGCCTCGCCAATCCATCTCAAAAGAGTAGGTCTGACCTCCAAGGATGCTAGCTAACCGGGCATAAAGTCAACGGAAGGTCTGAAATCAAACATCGAGATAAATTCCAAGCTTCGTCGTTCCATGAACAATGGACTCAAGGACAACCTTTTTCTGCTCAAGGCGTCCTCCACCACGTTACCCTTGCCAGGGGTATATGCTATCTCGAAATCTTAGGATGCTAAGAACTCCATCCACCTTTGCTGTCTCAAGACTATGCGCTCAAAGAGTCTCCAACACTTCCCTAAGATGTAGGGCATGCTTTTCTCCACTTCTGGAGAGAACCAGGATATTCTCCCATACAAAATCGTCACAACTATCCATCTTTCACGCAGACCATCCTAGTCGAACTCGACATCCCCCAAGTGCAAGCCCCAAAGGCCTAAACCAATATCAGACAAACACCCAAGGGACACCTCCTTCGAATTCAGACGACCTACGTGAGATGATACTAGTAAAAACGGCTAAATAATTAAGCCCTTGTCCAACTCTGGATGTCCTTGCCAATCTTGCTCCAAAACCACCATTGATCAAATAACTGGCTTTGCTTAACCTATTCAGCACACACGAAAACTTATTTTGTTTTTTAGAAAAGACCAAGATGTCATCCACAAAGACCACTACAAAGTTATTTAGGTACTCCCTGAACACCCTACTCATCAAATCAACAAAATATGCAGGGGCGTTCGTCAAACCAAATGGCATCACAAGCCACTCATAGAAACCATCCGGAGTCCTAAAGGCGGTCTTCTCTATACTATCCTCAGTCACTCCCAACTGATGAAACCCCGTGGCTAAGTCCAACTGTGAAACACTGAGGCGCCAACCAACTGATCAAAAAGATCATCAATCCTTGGCAATGGGTGTCTATTCTTCTTTGTGAGCTTGTTGAGTTCTCTTATAGTCTACACAAAGTCTGAGGGACCCATCCGCCTTCGTGGCAAAAACTACCGGAGCACCCCACTCTGATATACTTCGTCTTATGAACCCCTTCTCAAGCAACTCCCCTACTTGCTTATGGAGTTCCCTCCTCTCACGAGGAGCCATATGGCGCACTGGTAAAGATACAGGTTTAGCATTATCCACCAGATATATTCAGAAGTCAATCTCCCGCTTCGGAGGTAAGCCCTTCACCTCCTCAAACACATCCGAGTATTCTCGGACCACTCTAACAGATCGCAAACTCTCGATCAAAGCGTCAAGCGATTCAAGATAACTTAGCATAACAAAATCTATGGGATTACAAGAGATCTCGAGAGTGTTACCCAAGCGGGTCATGAGCCTAACAACTCTCCTTTCGCAATCAAGAACGGCACCATTACTGGATAACCAGTCCATGCCCAAAATCAACCCATAGCCCGTGAAGCCCAAAAAGCATCACATCTAAACTCAATGCTAAGTATAGAAATCTTCAAACCCAAACATATCATGGACAAATAAGTGGAGCCCCCAATTGGGTTTGAAACAACCACGGGATCATCTACTAAACTGGTGTCTATGTGCAGTGACTCAACTAATGATGATGAGATAAACGAATGTGGTGCGCCAGAGTCGAATAAAGTTCGAACAGGATGATCGAGAAAGCCAAATTTCAACTTAGACGGTCCTACCCCCATCAGGTATACCCGTCGTGAGGGAATACATCTACCCTCCAGAAGATCCTGTACTTCGTCCTTACCTCTTTGGACAACCCCAAGGTGTCCTATTTCTCCAAAACAACTAGCCTTCCCCTTCACATTCTCCTTTCGTGGCCTTCTTACCACGATGAGGTTTCGTCCTTTATTTACCTAATAGCTATTTGAACCTTCCTCTCTCGTCCATCTTAAAGGTACCCATAAGCCCTCCACCTCCTTGGACTAACTTCTTAGCCTGGCAAACGACTTAGTCCCTTGAAGTGGTTCTTCCGACCTTCATATGGAAGTCCTTATTTATCTTAAAAAGACATCTATACGCGGAGGGGAAGTTCAAAAAGAGAAAGAGGGAGAGATTCAAAACGGAGAATCGAAGGAAGGATATATGGCTCTTGGGGATTATGTTCTTTTCTTTCAAAAACTTTTCTCTTAAAAACATGTTTTTGAAAATACTTCTTCCAAAAATGTTTTTAGAAAAATAATTTTTCTAAAAGTTTTATCTGTTCTGGTAACCTTAAGCTCTGATACCACGTGTAACACCCCACACCCGCTAAGGTCACTCACTATGGGAATGCCTTAGCTTCGGTGGCGTATTTAAGTGAATATAGAACTGAAAAATTACAACAAAACAGATATAAGTGATACTTGAAATTTAAAACATCATTTCACTGCAGCAGAAGGTAAACATGTTTGGTTACATATCAAAAACCCACAAGAGTCAAGTACAAAATATCCATCTCGTTAAAACATAAGTACATAATCCCACTACATACTAATAGCCATAATAGAAAAGATAACCGAGCTTTTCTTCAAGAGTCCAAGCTCCAAAAGATAGATAAAGCAATCTGATCAAAGCCCACTAGTGCTAGGCCCACTCTGAGAACCTGAGGGTTGGGGAAAAAGATAAAAACAACGGGGTCAGACATAAGTCTGAGTGAGCCCTATAACTTTAACAATACAATCATTAAAGTAATTAGGGTATGATATAAACATGGTACGGTACGACTGGGGATAAATGACTACACTAAGAAGCCAACTAGACTTAGGATGAACTAAGATAACGGTAAAGACGCGCCTATCCACCCAAGGATAAATACTATTCTGCACCACACCAGATCTACCCACCCAAGGATAATTCCTACACTGCACCACACCAGATCCACCCACCCAAGGGTAATTCCTACTTAAAGGTTGATCCCACTAAGTGTACTTAGTAATTTTTAATAGTAGTTTCGTGTACCCCTAGCTGACTACATAGGTGCCGTCTGCCCCTATCTCCACTAGGTGTACCCACAACTTAGTAATTTTAATAGTAGTCTCGTGTACCCCTAGCTGACTACATAGGTGCCGTCTGCCCCTATCTCCACTAGGTGTACCCACAACTTAGTAATTTTAATAGTAGTCTCGTGTACCCCTAGCTGAATACATAGGTGCCGTCTGCCCCTATCTCCACTAGGTGTACCCACTACTCCCATTCGATCGGCTCCCTAACGTAGATACCCGTGCTGGCCCCACAATGGGGTGTATCACTCCCAAAAGTGGCAACCCGATACAACAAATGGTGCACGGCTTATACCTACACGATGCAACAACGTCTTACCTACCAGCCTGGGTCCACACACGCATATGAAACCCGTTGGACTTGCGTTGCCACCGCTAACCCGTTTTTGGCCTCTTATAGTCAAGCCCAGTACGCGTGTCCCATCCTCGACATGGGTCGAGCCCAATAAGATACATATGGGTTACTGGTTGAAATGGGCCCCCCACAAGCTACCACCTAAGCTTGTCATTATATCTAGTGCATCCCACTTAACCCTTTAATCATGTTTAATTACATGTTTCCACTTGGTTAAGTATTCTAATCGTATTTTCTATTGCCACCCAAGGCAACCCACTAGATTTCCACATGCCACCCAAGGTACCCACTTAACCCCTCATGCCCACTACATGCTTATCTGGTTAAGTGTTTCTTAATTGATTAAGAACGTAACCGTTGTAAAGACCTCTCACATTAGACTATCTTTTATGGCAGCTGGATTTGCCGGTTGGGTCCGGGCAGCCTTACGCCATAACCGAGTCTAACCTCGTGTCTTTACACTTGTCACGTATGTAGTTTGTGCCTAAGACCTCTCACATTGGGCCAATCATTTGTAGCCGCTGGATTTGCCGGTCGGTTCCGGGCTGTCTTACGCTACAAAAGGGTCCAACCTCGTGTCTTAGTCGATTAATTACACCTAATTAATCACCCCCGAATTAATTTTCCCTAATTAATTCCAATTTTAATGATGTACATAATTGACTCAATTATGTCCATCCACTTTATGGTATGCATAATCATACCAACTTCACACCATTTCATTAACATGTATATTAACCCCATCGTTCCCCACGTAATTCGCTAACATGACATAAAAGGGAAGATTCATCACAAATATAATGGGTTCAACTTGCATAACATTAGCATCAACATGGGTTTAAAGGTGTCAACATGCATATAGCATCAAACCCAACTAGCATAAATAATCAACCCAAACTTGCATGAATCACATATGTCATAAGGAGGTTAACTTGCATAAGTTATTTATGTCATACAAAGGGGTAAACTAGCATATATATGTATGACATACAAAAAGGGGTTAACTTGCATATGTATGCATATCATACTAAGGTGTAAACTTGCACATGTTACTTTCATATAATCAAACACCAAACTTGCATAACATGTCATATATGAACTTGCATATAATCATACACCAAACTTGCATACCATATCATGTATGAACTAGCATATAATCATACACCAAACTTGCATATCATGGTGTCATAATGGATCAATGTTTCTCATATGACTTGCATAACTTGCATAACATCATAAACACATAGCATATGACTTGCATAACTTGCATAACATCATAAACACATAGCATATGACTTGCATAACTTGCATAACATCATGAACATGTAGCATATGACTTGCATAACCGCATGAACATATAGCACATAACTTGCATAACATGCATAACATCATTAACACATAGCATATAACATGCATAACATGCATAACATCATTAACACATAGCATATAACTTGCATAACATGCATAACATCATTAACACATAGCATATAACTTGCATAACATGCATTGATCCACATTCATAGCCATAACCTCATTATATCCTATCATAATCATTTCAACAATTGGTCATTAAGGCTATAGAAAACTCACAACTTGTTGATTAGCACTCCTAAGAAGAAGATTAAGTTGCTAGAGTTGATTAGAGATTCATTTGAGAAGCTATCTTCCTCTTTAGATTGATGGAGGCTCCTTCAAGTTGCATTTTGACGGCATAACGGTGTTGTAGCTATTTTTAGTATGAATTAGGGTAGTCTTAGGGTGTATTTATAGATTAGTTAGGTGTTTTAGGCCCTTAGATTAACCCTAAATCAGATTAGAGCCGTCAGATCACGTCCTAGCCACCAAAACACAGCCCAAAAGCCAAACTGATGCACCCAGGTCACCTGGGCTCGACCAGGGAGGTCGACACTAGGGTCGACTCCCCAGTCGACCTGGTGGGCAGGTCGACTCCCCAGTCAACCCCCAGGTCGACTCCCTGGGTCTGGCGGGAATTTTCCCGCCACTTCTGAAATTTGAAATTTTCGTTTTTAAATCTGTTTTGAATTTTCTGAAAACTTCTTTGGGCCTTAACTGGGTCATACGGACTCCGATTTTCGAAAACTCGGACTCTATTTCGCGTATTTTTCCGAGACGAACGCAATGGCATAGCCCGTTTCCTCTGATTCAGATTTTAAAATTTAATTCTGCCCTGTTTTATATTATAGTAAGTTATTCAACATACGGGGTGTTACACAACTTCTCTAGCCCGATGGCCAAAGCAACAAAACAACAATGAAGATATACTCACACACACACACACATATATATATATATATCTACATACATAGTATGTATATACATAGTGGCATACACACAAGTACACTTGCCGGGTAAAGTCATAGTTGTAAATACAAGTGTTCAAATACATGAGCAAACCAAAACTGGAATGCCAAAGCCATGTCAGGGACAAAGACATGAAGAGGACAAAGTGAACATGGCATGCAAATAAGTCACACAGCAGCATCAAGTTCAGGAACCAAGGCGCGAGTACAAGGCAGTGTCATATATGATGAAGCAAGCAAGGTCAAGGCAAAATTTTCAACATACAAATGTACATGAGTCACAAACTCAAGCCAGGTTGAAAGAAAGGTTGCAAAAATGTTCAAGATTCATGGAGCATGCCAATGTATACAAGACATCATAGACTCAAGTGAAACAAAGAGGCAATATAGCGGGAAAATAGAAATCATGCACAAGTGTGGTATGCAAAATGGCTACAGCTTGGCATGGCAGTTTACATGAACAAAGAAGTAAGCAACACACAGGTCTCATGCATATATACATACATACATACATACATACATATATATATATATATATGGCTGTGTGTGTGTATATATATATGTATGTATTTATATATGGAAGCAATGGTGTGAATGATACACAAATATACATGGTTAGTTATACAACAATGTTAAGTTCAGTCAAATTCAAGTCCATATAGCAAACCAGAGCAGTTTGACAATGCACAAAGCTAGTTCCAACGTATATGCACTCAGCTAAAAACAGGTCAAAAGACTCAAGGCAGAAATCATATTTAAGCTCAAACACGGAAGCACTAACACACATATACACAAGCATAAATATGTAATTATATATGTGTGTGTGTACGCACTACATATATAAATATACACAGATCAGTGAAGAGTACGTGTGTGTACATGTTAAGTGTAGTCACCCTAAAATAATGTGATGTTACAAGATAACAATTGGCTAGTGTTCAAATTCAGCATGCAAGAAATTTGGGAATGTATTCATCAATGAATTCGAAGACAAATGGTTGGATGTATATCGGTAAGAAAATATGGCAAGCTTTTAATAGTTCCAAAAAATTACAAAACAAATTCAAGTTTATTCGACAAGAACAATTTTGGTAATAAATCATCAATCAATGTTTTCCAGAAATGAACAATCGATCAGATTTGGCAATACCGTTTTATTGCATAATTTAAATCACTCCTGTTTGGGAATGAAGCAAATTTACATGTCTCCAGAAATCACAGTTCGAATTCAGGTAAGAAACCATGTAAATTGATTCCAGAAATTTTTCAGCATTCACGTTTCAAATGGATCTCTAGTCATTGCCACAATTTCCAGAAAATTATATAAGGAATAAAATCATTTGAAGTTTTCCAAAAATGGCAAGGTGTCACAAATTTTTCTTCCAGAAATCAAACAGGTGATTCACGGTAGTTAAACAATCATGCAATGGCAAAAATCATTTCTATCGTTTCCAGAATTCAACAAATCATACAAGGCAACAAATCAAGTAAATTATTTACGCAAGGATTCCATTCAATGTCATGAACAATCACGTAATCAGCCAAGTCATTAAAAGAAATTAGAAAATGATGTTTACGGTTTTCTAAATCTATAAATATCACCTATTCATCATTGGCAATCTGATCATAAAAGACCAAGGCAACAATTCGAAGACCAAAAAATTTCAAATTAGAAACACTCACAGGTTGTTTTCGATCGCAAGCCAAATCAACCGACCAAGGAAAACGATACTTGAAGTTCACTAGAGAATCAAATTTCATCAAATAACCGAGTCGCGATTTAGGGGAAAACCCTATTTCTGTTCGGCCAACATTTTTGAAGCAAGGACACTATAAAGAAATATTACAGGGGGCCGACTATTTTTAATTATAAAGGGGGTTTTCCTTTTTGAGTTATTTTATATTGTATTGTTTTATATTTCTTTTGTAACCATTCACGGTTTTCTATTTTGTTTGTAAATTTATGGATTTTCTAGTTATAGGGTTTGTAGCTAAGGTTTACGAATTACAGATTTGTAATTCGGGAAAATTCTGATCTTGGGAAGAAAGATCAGTCCAGGGTTTTGAGCATAGGATTAGAGCAGGAGGAAGGTCAGCGAGTTTACAGAGTTTTGTAAGTGGGATAAGTTTTTAATACCTAGTAGAAATATTAGGAATGCAGCAGTGGCAGGATTTGCCGAAGCTGGGTAAAATCTGTGTTATTTATTTACTTCGTTTATTTTCTCCATTGCATTTTATGTTGTGATAATTTTAATATCTCATAAAAATCCTATAAACCCTATTCACCCCCTCTAGGGTTAATCTAGATCCAACTAGAGGTATCAGAGCAAATATTTCATTAACTCTAGAGTAATGGTGTTCTATAACGTCCCATAAATTTCGATAACTGGGATGCAGAATTTATTGAAGATTTAATTATTAATGATCATTTTTATATTGATAATGGAGCTAGAAAAAAAAGGAAAAGAAAAATAATATCGAATATATTGTTTTGTGTTAAATTGAATTCAATATTTAATTCAGAATGGTTGATTAAGAATCTAATATTTATTGCAGAATATTTGAATTGAATTGTGTTGAATATTTAAATTAAATTTGAGATTCGATGGAAAAATATAAAGAGTTGAATTTAAAATAAATAAATAACTTAGTGGACGTTAGCCAAATGGAAAATTTTATTTGTTAGAAATATATGAAATTTGGCTTGATATGTGTGTATTCATAAATATAAAGAAATTGAAACTTAACGCTTCAAATTTAAAAGGAGTGGTTTGGTGAATGATCGATAAACCGAGGAGTATTTTAAAATTTAATTAACGTCATGTAGAAACAACAATAGATTCTAACCAAAATAATTTTACTGAATTCAGAACATTGAAACAAAGGAGTACATATAATTTTTGATGTAAACTGTACGTACGATATGAATATCGGGCATTCGACAATAGTTTACGGTACCCTTAAATATTAAATTATACTTGGATAAAACCTACCTCAGATATATTTTTCCGCCAACCCATACCCTAACATCTGAAATTTCGCATACCCTATAAGCCTATTGATTGAACTTCGTTCTTATCCCCACGCACCTCCTTCTTCTGAAAGCTTCCCTACCCCTTTATATTCCCACCGCCTTCTCCTAGTTTCCTCAGCAAAAAGAAAATCCCCAAATCAATGGAAAATGGCCGATTGCCCCCCTCTCCTTAAAAATCGTTTATTCTCCTTTTTCAGGATTCTTCGTTTTCAATTTCTAATGACTTCCATCAAAATCCATGTTCCCTAATAAAAAAATCAAAATTTTCCTTGAACAAAGTCCGCTCTTTCCACCGTCACTTGCCTGAGCACTATCATCTCGTCGATGCTCGCTCCGACCAATTGCAGCGCTCGCAAGCACGTTTGGAGTTGCTGCATCGAAACCAAGGCTTTGGAAATTGGAGCTCCGCCTCCAGTTGAGTTCATTTGCGCTTTACCACCTCGTCACCAATCTCGAGAGCATCTAAAACCGAGCTTCGAAGCCCTAGACTGTCGTCACCGATTGCAGGTGAGCATTCACTCATGATTAATTACAGTCTCAAGTAATTTGATTTCAATAAGGATTTTAATATAATAGTATAACCTGGATTGAAAGTTGCTTGAGTGATTTTTGTCCTTTACTCTCACTGATGAAATTAATATATATTGCCTAACCTGGTTTTGCGGTATATTTTTACATACAAAAATACTCGAATTTAATTGAACATTGTATATGGGGCTTGCTCATTGGTTTGTCTAAATTCGCACTTGTAAAACCCTGTGCTGCCTCATTGTAATACTTTTAAGAAACAAACATATACCTGGGCCTGTGATTCCATGTAAGTTCATTAAAATTTCAAAATAAAAGAACTGAGAAGGCATAAGAACGATGGCCTTTAAGGAGAGTAAATTTTCTCTACCCTTTGAAGTTTATTGCTGATTATATGTAAGATGGTGTAAATTGTTATGTATGCCTGTATGTTCCTGAATGGATAACATTGGGAAAAAAAATTCAATCTTCTTATTAGATCTGAATGGAAGATACAACAGTATGTAAACACTCACAAATTTTGGTACTATTAATCATAGTAACTTCAAATTATATGTATATATTCACAACATTTGATCTAGAGATTTAAATGTTTAAAGGATGTGTCTCTAAAAATGGTGGATTTTAACAACTGGGAATTGATTTATAAAAACACTGTGCTCCACAGTATATTCTTTTTCTTTGTGGGTAAACACTTTTGGATGCTCTCTTCTGTTGAAATTAGATCCTAAACAGGACTCAAACATCAATATGTGACTTACAACATTTATGCTGTTTAGAGGGTAACTTTTGAAAAATGGATAAGTTTAAGACCAAGGATTTGAGAAAACCTGGAAATACATTTGCTTTGCATGTTAAGAACTGGAAATACATTTGCTTCTACTAATTTTAAGAAAATGTGGATGAGTGGCTCACTGTTTTTAAAGTGGCCTACAACAAGAAAAAAACCTACTGTGTCACCCCAATGCATGTTGCCTTCACGATTTTATGCCAATTTTTCGAACCACCCTGTTCTTGTTGTGCTGGAAACCTTTCTTATGCTATATTTGACAGGTATGCTATATAAATATTCACATTATTTTGTGACACTTGAACTTGCTTGCTCGCTCACGTTGCTGCACGTATTGAATTGGCCATTGCAATTGCCTGACACCTTGCCTCAAGAGTGTTAACACCTTTGTTTGCCAAAAAAAAAATGTTTCATGAGATCAATGTACCCTGATCTTACCCTGTCATACGTTATGAATTGGATGCATCAGGTACCCAAGTATTTGTGCCGAAACCAGATTCATACAATCATATTCCCTTTATGTTATTTGCTGAACTGCTTGTGTTATACAAGTTATATTAGTGGTATATGGCTGTTCGTACAATATGAACTGCTTATTTCCTATTTTCTTACGGATAACCTACTTACATGCTGTCATGGGTTATAGCTGCATCCTAAACTGAGACTACACTATCGGTTAATTGTTATAAAAACTGAGACTACACTGTTTGGTTAAATCTTATTGAAGCTGAGACTATATTGTTTTGCCAAATTTTATTTAAAGTTGTCCCTGCTGCACATTTGATTATGCCTTCAATATTGCAAATATGTGAAGGGTTTGACTGTTTAGCGTAGAATTGTACATTGGTTCACTTGTGAATTTCTTGTTCAGTCGAAGCATGACTTCGATATATATATATATATATATCTACATATACATATATATCTATATCTATCTATCTATCTATCTATATATATATATATATATGTGGTGGCCGGTGCGTATGTGTATACATATACTATCGTATGTGTGTATACATACCATCGGCATACGTGTATGCATAAATCCACGTGTTGTCCGAATTTTTTTTGTCCCTCGTGTTCGGTATGGGAAGTTGAGGCCGTCCACGCATGTATACACGTGTGGATAGGAAGGCTCTCATGACTACCGGTCCCTGAAGATATAACTGATATGAACAAATACTACACCTGATCTCGTCATTGACTAAATTGGGATTAACTATTATATTTCAGTTCTATTGAAATTAATTTACTTGAACATATGACTAATCCTGACTCGAGTGTTTTATGTTTTTGCATGGAACGCTCGGGTCAGACCCAAGCAGTACAGATTTAAAGAATACAACTCATGATTCGACGATTTGACGAAGCTGGGGATTCCAAGAGATGGCGCACTCTGAAGTTTAAACAGTAAAGATTTTTTTTAAATTCCACTGTATAGAAAATATTGTATAAAAACTATGATTATATATGTAAGTTATTTTGTTGTTCAATACTGTGTTATTCTTTATTCTGTGTTTTTTCTGTGTTGATTCTACATTTAAACTCTGTAAGCTAAATAATGATCCGTCGATTTGGACGTTTTAAATTGGTTTAAAGCGGTCAAAAAGGCGGGACGTTACAAGGGGTATCAGAGCTTTGGTTTATTCAAAGCATAGCTTATCGAGTTTGAAATAAGTAGAATCAGTACTAAAAAAACGGATCTTGAAAGTAAAAAGTATTTTGAAAAATAAATTTTGAAAGGTAAATTATTTTGAAAAATTATTTTTGAATATTATATATTTTGAAAATTGTATTTTGAGACTAATACAGCGGAAACGAAAAATTATTTTTGAGATTTAAATTTTTTCGAAATCCCCAGTCTTCAAATCTAGAATTCCGAGAGCTTTTCTTCGATAAATTCCGTTAGGTTTGAATTTCGAGTCCATCGTCGAATGGTGTGTAAAGAAGTATAAGACATAACTGTGTTATTGATGCTGACCATTTTAGGATCTGTCGCGAAAAATTTGTTGACGTAGAAAAATACCGGCCAAATTGATCACCTGTAAACTACATATGTACTTTGTAGTGTATTAGATTTAATTGTTATTAGTTTTAATTCGAAGAGAAAAAAAGTGATTTAACATAGTATCTTGTTGTGTCAACACACCAATCAGAGTTTGTAGTGTATCTCTATGGCTGTAGTATCTATTGATTTCTTGATTTGATTTAATTTTGACGGTGATTAATGAATACACACTGATTCAAAGATTCATAAGTTAATTAATTGTTTTGTTGGATACTATAGATTGCCAGGTCTAGTTGAATCTAAATTTCTTTTTAATTTGCTATTTTCTGATGGTCTTAGTTGACTAATTCTCTGTAAACTAAAATTTGCATCTTTTAGTTAGACATATACCTTTTTGTGTACCGTTGAATCTATTATTTATTTATATCAAAATATAATTTTTATGATAAGACTCGGATTAGTAGGTCTCTTATTACAGAGTGATAGATTGGCTTATGAATTTGTATGTCCTGTTTATCTACCTTGGTATGTTAAGGGAACGGTCTCCATGTATCTGTCAACTCTACCAATTGTATGATCAGAGATTTTTGAAAATATCCATTATGACTGTTTACCATACAATAGTGTGATAGCCGAATCTTGTTTGTATGGTACAAATTGAACTCAATCATATGATTTTCTTTAAGGCTGGGTAACTTTGTCCTACAAATGTAGTCAATATTTTTGCTTATTTAGCGTTCATAGAATTATGTATGATTGTAAGAGTTGCTTGACCTGTTAGAGATTTAACTTTCCTTCCATCTATTTACTGGTTAATCGCTCATTAATAAGCCTTGGAATAATAAAAGTTAATTTAAAGGTATGTTATCTTGCTGGAGTATTGGTTAATGCTAAAGTTAACTAGTAAAAGGTAGCCGTGTTTACCAGTATCTATGTGTGTGGTCTATAATCAGCATCGTTTACCAGGATCAAGTGACGACAATCATTATGGTTACTTCAGTGATATTAATAATATAGAATTGTTTTCATATGGATGGAAAAAAAAACACAAACTGCATACATAGTGCAGTGCTAGAAGACTATGTTATAAACTGCATACATGTTTACACGTTGCATGTGAACTTAGAAATTGCAATGTAGAGCATTGTTGACATGTCACATATTTGAACGTGTGTATATCTTTGATTGGAACCATTATGTTGCAATGCACCCAACTCTACCACGTAACTTATAAGTGATGGCCACACCTATAGCAGATTTCTTTGCTTTATGAAATTGAATTTGACTTTGTTTAACAGGTAACTATATTTCAGTACCCCTACATTCCAAATTAGTTAACATTTCAAACATGCATACCATTTTCTGTTTGTTATAAATTTGTCATTGTTTGGGAAAACATTAGTTCGGTTGCACTTTTAAAAGTTGTTCAGTGAAGAAAGGGTTCATTTTTAGCAAATGTTAGTTATTATACACAAAAAGCTGAGAAACTTGTTTAATATGATCAGTTGGGTTGTTTTGGAATATGAGTTTATAAAGTGTTAATTCATAAATAAATGAATAAACGATAAATACAAATGACCATTTACATTTTTATGAGGCCACATGTTGTTGCATTGATTAAATTTTGAAATATATGGTTTGTGTATGAATTGAATTCGATAATTAATTCCGGATGATTGGTTCATAAATCAAATATTATTGAATATTTGAATTGAAGTCGAATTGGAATTCAGTTGTGTCAAATTGTATTACTAATTTATTTAGGTTATTCAGATCTGGACAAGATAAATTATAGTTGGTTTCAAACCAATAATGTGTAATATCGAATATATGAATTCGATAGTAGGTTATAAACTTGTTAATTAATTATCAAGAAGCAAAGTGTGAACGAGAATTTTAATGGAACAATATATGAATGAAGACTGTGAGGAGATTTAAACTGATATTCAATGAAATCAAAACTGATTTGATGTGACGAGTTCAGATTCTTATAAAAAAATCATTTTTTTGAAGCAAATAACGTTTGATAGCAGATATGTTGCAAATGAAATTGGAAATAGAGTTAACCGATACAGTGGGATTATTCTGAAGTTCAGAATATAAGTCAAAGGGGATTTTCCGAAGTTCGGAATATGGTATCGAATAACAGATTATTCGAAAGGAAGTTATTTATGGGAGACGATTATGTCAAATTTCAGGAGAGTACTATTTACTTTCCGTTTTAACTAAAAATTTAATATATTATTTAATTAACCATTCAGACTAATAAATAAAGTGTATATATAATAATAATAAAAAAAAGAGTTAAATATTTTGAAGGCATGAATTATTATCAACAATTTTCGTAAAGGAAGTAAATTCTTAACATGAATTTGGAAGTTACGAGAATAAGTGTTTTTATTTGAATTTGTGAATTTTATCTGTTTCAAAGTTAATAATGTTGTTCAATTAAGATCTGAAAGGTAAATATACCCCAACTTGATTGACTTCATTGTCGACTAAGAAATGGTTAAGGTTCGATAGCAAGAGTAGGTTAAGTGAAGTGAATATTAACAGTTAAGTGGGAATAACATTGTTTTATTGAACATCTGTTTAGTCCAAATAACAAATTTAGGAATGTTTCCCATAAGAATAAAGTATAATTTCTGTAGGAAATAAAGATGTGTGAATAGGCGGAAATGTTTTCAAAGGATAATGAAAGGTTAATGGGTTTCGATAAATCAGAATGGCAAGAGCTGAAGAACAAAAAGCCGCACGTCGAGAACGAAGGACGACAAAACGTAAGAGAAATAGATTCGTAAATGAAATCTGAGGATTCCATAAGAAATGATTTGATAAGGAATTAAAAATTGAAATTAAGGAATTTAGAAACTGACTAGAGATTAGTTAAATTGAATAATTTTCTGAGTGTTGATCTGATGTTGGTTTCGGCCTTCAGGTTTGATACTTGGGGAGTTGTTCGCTTGCTAATTTACGGTCGAAGGATGTGAATGGGAAAGAGAAATAAAATGTGAATGAGAAATGTGTTATAAGAATGAAAATTCCGAGTTGGTGAGAGATAAAGATTTGAATTAAGTGAGGAACTTGATAAATTGGTAAACTGGAAGAAAAATTGGTTTATAGAAATTGATTCATAAATTTGGTTTGAGAAGATAGTAAATATTTGCACTGATTAATAAATAAAACTAGAATTTTGAAATTGAATGGAAATTTGAGGAGACTCGATTTCAGACATTGATACAGTAGTTTCGGAACTTATTTGAGAGATATACAAGAATTTAGCAAATTTGAACACTATTGAATTAAAAGGTAATCGATCTGAGATAAAATCATACACAATGGAATTTATATAAGAATTAGGTATTTGAAATATGATTTGGAAAGGAAAATCTTATGTAAGTTGACATAAGTATGATTTATGAGAAGTATGAGATGAAGTACTATACGTATATAGTATTATATGTTTTTAAAGTAAAATAAGGAAAGTACCTTCCTTTTCCTTTGAATTTCGAGCTTAATGAGATGTGCTGCTAGTGATAGTAGGTTGTCCAGACATAAAACTTGAGTTGTCATTGTTCCTTGAAGAACATGAAACACCCCACCTCCGTTAGGGTCACTCTCAAAGGGAATGCCCTAATTTTGGTGGAGGTTTATAAGTACAAGTCACAGATATACAAGACAGATATAAGAACACATATTTGTAAACAGCGGAAAAACAACAAACTTTTATTTCATAAAAGCAAATACGTGTTACAAAACATCACCATGATTGTCTTACATCTTTTTTTCAAAAACATAACATAACACTTTCATAATCTGTCTTGAGTACATTATTTAAAGAAGCATAAATAAAGCATAGATAAACTGCAAAAGTCCCCATGGTGGATTGTCCAAAGCCATAGTTCAAAACAGGAAAGTCCAAGCAATACATTTCTCTTCTTCAAGCTGGATGTTAAGGCTGGTCAAGCTGCAGTGTTCCCTCCCTGTGGACCTGGTGGGGGGGGGGGGGGGAACGGAAGAAAAGAAGACGAAAGAAAAGTAGAGTCAGACATAAAGCCTGAGTAAGTCTAGTACTATTTTGTCTATGAATAAAGAACTGGGTATGATAAGTATAAACAAGAAGTGGAAAGGTACTTTAAACTTGGTTAAGTTGTCTAGGGTCGAATATACTATCGTACCCCATGTAAATCTCTGAACCCATATAAACTAGTTTCCAATTGGCACCCCATAATCAGGGTGATGTGATCCATTCAATGATGATCGGCTCCTACTCGCATAGTTACATGTGTCTTACGGCCCCCGATGTCTGTAGTTACCTATGCTGGTCCCACCATGGGGTGTATCAAGTCCCATGGCAGCGGCCCGACACAACCTTAGAATGCACAGGTATGCTACTGGTGCCCAGTGCTTTATTTTTCTGCGCCGGAGTGCGTGCACGCCCGCACACCGTTAGAACCTACACTGCTACACCACCGCCGTCGCTTTGACCTCTTACAATCAGCCCAGTAATCGTGCCCCACCCTGCCTAGTTTCAGGGTATCATGATACACCTTTTAGGGTTACTGCTGAAAAGGGTCCCCCGTTACTAGGTTTTCTATCTCTAGCCAACATGCTAAGTTGGTTAAGTGTTTCTAACCTAACCCCCACCATTCCGTTTAGTTTAGCATGTTCCATTTTGATTAAGTCTTTAGTCCACTTAATCCTAACAATCCTGACTCAGCCTTAATTGTCTTATTAAGGCCCTGACCTCTCACATTAGACAGGTATTGTTGTGGCTGCCTGTTGCCGGTTGGTTCCGGGCAGTCTTACGCCACAACTCAGTCTAACCTCGGGTCCTTATTGGGCTCCATGTTTAACCTCTCACATTGGATAGGTATTGTTGTGACTACTGGACAGCCGGGCGGTTCCGGGCAGGTTTACATCACAACTCAATCCAACCTCGGGTTAAACACATCGTATTTTCTACTTTTACATATTTTGTCTTTCTTCTTTATTTATATGTAAATATTTGCGGCCCATTATTAAGTTAATGGTGTAAAGATTACACCAATCACGGGCCCAACCCATACTTGAATTTGGGCCCTTCTATTTTATATTTTCATTCATTAATTAATTTTAACCCAACGTTATTTTCCCCCGTTTTACACGTCCGTTCATATATATTGGGCTTAGCCTTTTAAAGCCCAATTTAGCCATGCGAAAGGGGAGGCTTAAAGCGTGATTACATACACAAAGAGGGGAAGGTGAGCGTATGAACTTGCAATATGACGATGGGAATACAAAATAGAAACTGGTGTACTTGCATAGTAGTGACATATACTTTGGTCATAAAACATAGGTGACATGAATCAAAGCATGTGAACTTGTAATTGAGATATCATTATTGACACATGAACCTATATTTTTATTTAGGCATAATGTCAAACATAAGCATGGCATAAATACTTCTAGCATAAACATGGCATAATGTCAAACATAAGCATGGCATAAATACTTCTAGCATAAACATGGCATAATGTCAAACATAAGCATGGCATAAATACTTCTAGCATAAACATGGCATAATGTCAAACATAAGCATGGCATAAATATTCCTAATCATGGTGTTTGCTTTAAACTTGCAAAAAGGGATTTTTGAGTCTAACCTAGCCATGTCTCACATATGTCATCATATAATTCTTTTAAACAAGATAGACTTAATCATAGATTTCAATTATGCCAAATATCATTCATAGCCTAGCCATATTCATAAGTTTTGCAAAAGCATGACTTAATACATGGATTATGGTGTCAAAATTCCAACATAGTTTCATATGAACTATAACAACCAAACTTGTTTCAATTACTTGCAAAATGATTTATGCACAAAAATATACATCATGATGGCATAATAACAAAGCCCCAAACTCGCATGAATTTCAATCAACTACATACATGTAGCTTCAACATAGATTACATAATTTGCGCAATATTCCAAACGTATACTTGCATAGAACTACCGCATGTAGTTCTTTATAATGAATAACATAATTTTGCACAAATATGACTTACTTTATTATCCCAATTCAAGCATACAAATCAATACAGTTGTTTATTCATACCAAAGTAATACTCTACTTACAATGGTTGCGGCGAATTCTCTAATTAAGAGATATGATTCCTTTGTTGAATTGATTGGCTTTAGGTTGCTTGAATTGCTTTAGGCTTTAGAACTTTCTTTCTAATTCTCTCTCTAGTCGGCGGCTACTCTTAGTCGTTCCTCAGCAACATGGCGGCTATGTTCTTAATTTGAATGAATAGATTAGGGTTTAGTCTAGGGTTGTTTATATAGAGGTTAGGAATTGATTAGGACCATTGATGTTGCTAGGTTAGATCGTAGCCATTCATTAGATAGAGAGACCAATTAGAACCCGCCACCTAGCCCTAATGACAAAGCAGACCACAGAAATTCGACCAAACACAGACCTGGCCAGCCAGGTTGACTGGGCTCGACCAGGTCGACACCCCTGTCGACAGGGCTGTCGACAGCCCTGTCGACATGGGTAGCCCAGGTCGACAGCCCAATCGACCTGGGTGGCCTAGGCGGGTGTTTATCCGCCCTGGCCCACTGGGCCCGATTTTTAATTATTTTATTCTGTTTGAATTTTAAATTTAATTCAAAACTTCCGAAGGCCATATCTTCTTCATACGGACTTCGTTTTTCGAAAACTCGGACTCTATTTCGCGTATTTTTCCGAGACGAACGCAATGGCGTATCCCGTTTCCCTTAGTTCTTTGATTTGAATTTGATTATACTTTAATTCATGAATTTCACAGTTATAGAATTCTCGGGGTGTTACATTCTCCCCCACTTAAAAGGATTTCGTCCCCGAAATCTTCAAGTTAGGAGGAATGTATATCCTAACATCCAATCATCCATCTACTCATCCATTAAACACGAGCATCCATTGTCCTTAAAAGACTTCTAATGCTTCATGATCATATGCAAAGTGTGTGTGTACATGTACTTATCTAATGCAAAATCAGGCGGTCTACTGATTCAGTTGACCTCCTTAATGCGAATTATGTAAGTGCCATGAATCCATTATGTATGAAAATTTTCCTATTCTTGATTCTACATGAGTGCACAATCATTCAATACAAATGCAGCATCCACATGACAACACATTAAAGTTCAATCACATACGAATGCAAACATATATGCATATGCAATATGAAGTGACTGAGCCGATCTAAAACCTAGATTGTGTGTGTATATGCAACCACGAGCAACCACTAGCAATCACTTGCAACCACTTGCAACCATTCATACATAACATGTTTCAATTACATGTTTCCTTCCAAAGAGTTTCTACCTAAAAGATACGGTCGAGGAAATATGCCTAAAAAGATAGATAAAAGCGCAACTTAAGGAAAAAGAAAGATCGAGGATGTACCCTCGAACAGAAAAGGGTAGGCAGTGCGGATTCTAGCTTCAGTTTCCCAAGTCGCGTCTCCCTCGGCGTCGCTCCACTGGACTTTGACGAGCTTGACTTCGCGGTTGCGTAGCCTCTTCACTTCCGTTCCTAAGATGCGGGTTGGAACTCTCCTTATGGTTGCTTCGCGCTCCACTTCGGCCTCTTCGAGGATATTTGGCTCTACCACTTCAGCAGACTCATGTAGACATTTTCGGAGATGTGAAACGTGAAAGACGTTGTGGACTCCAGCCAACTTCTCGGGTAGCTCTAATCTATAGGCCATTTTCCCAATCTTCTCGATAATAGGGAATGGCCCTACGAATCTTGGCGCTAGCTTTCCTGTGGTTCCAAAACGAACAACGTTTCTTAGCGGTGATACCTTGAGAAAAACTCTGTCTCCAACCTCAAATTCAAGGTCGGTCCTCCTCTTGTCGGCATAGGACTTTTGTCTGTCTTGGGCCGTCTTCATCCTTCTTCGTATTAAGTCTACTTTCTCTGAAGTCTCTCGGATCATATCTGGTCCAAGTATAAGCTTATCAGTAGACTCCCACCAACAAGTGGGCGATCGGCACGGTCTTCCATATAAAGCTTCGAAGGGCGCCATTCCTATGGTTGCTTGATAGCTGTTGTTGTAGGCAAATTCCACCAAAGGAAGGTGGTCTTCCCATGTCCCTCCGAAGTCGAGGACGCATAGCCTTAAAAGGTCTTCCAAAACTCTGTTCACTCTCTCTGTTTGGCCGTCGGTTTGGGGATGATAGGCTGTGCTCAAGCATAACTGCGTTCCTACTGCTTCTTGCAGACTCCGCCAAAATTCGCTGGTGAAGATGGGGTCTCGGTCACTAACAATGCTAGATGGTATTCCATGGAGTCGAACGATTTCCTTGAGGTAAAGTGATGCTAGGGATGAGGCAGTTCTTTTACTTTTGACAGGTAAAAAGTGGGCGCTTTTAGTAAGCCTATCCACTATTACCCAAATGCTAGTGTTGCCTCTCCTAGACCTAGGCAGCCCATCGATGAAGTCCATTGAGATGCTATCCCACTTCCACTGCGGGACCTCCAGAGGATGTAGTAGTCCGCCAGGCTTTTTCTGTTCCGCCTTAACCTGTTGGCACACCATACATTTAGAAACGAATTCTGCCACGTCCTTTTTCATGCCATTCCAAAAGAAAGTCCTTTTTATGTCTTTGTACATTTTATCCCCGCCTGGGTGTATCGTCATCTTGGAGTGATGTGCTTCCTCGAGAACCTTCTTTATTAAATCGTTTGTCTGTGGGACACATAGTCTTCCGTCTCGCCTTAGCAAACCCTTATCGTCGATGGAGTATCTGTTGAGGTGACTTGAAGTCTCACCCCTAATTAGCCTATCAATTATTTCCACAAGTTGAGGGTCCTCGCGTTGTGTTGTCCCTACTGAATCCACTAAAGTTGGCCGTACTTCGAGAGATGCTAGCAAGCCTGGTACGAAATCGGAGGAGGGCCTAAAGTCGAAGCTGGCTATAAACTCTAGGCTTTGTCTTTCAACAAACAATGGGCTTAGGGTCAATTTCTTTCGGCTCAACGCGTCTGCCACTACGTTGCCTTTGCCCGGAGTGTAGGAGATTTCGAAATCATACGAGGCAAGAAACTCCATCCATCTTTGTTGCCTCAAGTTAAGATCCTTCTGCGAGAAAAGATATTTCAACGATTTATGGTCAGTGTAAAGTTCGAACTTCTCACCTAGGAGATAGTGTCGCCAAGACTTGAGTGCAAAGACGATGGCGGCTAACTCGAGATCGTGGGTTGGGTAGTTCTTTTCGTGCACCTTCAACTGCCTCCCGCCATAAGCTACTACCCTTCCTTCTTGCATTAAGACGGCGCCTAGCCCTGTCCCACATGCATCCGTATAAACAGTGAACATCTTGCTCCCATCTGGCAGCGTCAAAACTGGGGCTGTTGTAAGAGCCCTTTTCAGTCGTTGGAAAGCAAATTCGCAATCCAAATCCCAATTGAACACTAGATTCTTCTTGGTCAATTTCGTGAGCGGAGCTGAGATTTTCGCAAAATCCCTTATAAATTTTCGATAGAAACCTGCTAGTCCTAGAAAGCTTCGGACCTCAGTTGCATTCCTTGGTGTCTTCCAATCCTGTACCGCCACTACCTTCGCAGGGTCCACCGCTAACCCTTGTTTGGATACTATGTGCCCAAGGAACCTCACCTCTTCTCTCCAAAAGTGGCATTTGGAGAATTTGGCTTTTAGTTGATGGACTCACAAAGTTTCCATGATTGCCCTTAAGTGTTGAGCATGTTCCTCTTCACTCTTTGAGAAGATAAGGATATCATCTACGAAGACCACTACGAATTTGTTGAGGAAATCTCTAAATACCCTACTCATCAGGTCCACGAAGTAAGCAGGTGCATTTGTCAAGCCGAAAGGCATGACAAGCCATTCAAAGAAGCCGTCTGGGGTTCTGAACGCCGTTTTATCGATGCTATCTTCAGCCACCCTTAGCTGATGAAAACCGGTTGCTAAATCGAGTTGGGAAAAAACAGACGCTCCTACAAGCTGGTCAAATAAATCGTCAATTCTAGGGAGAGGATGCCTATTCTTTTTCGTTAGCTTGTTGAGCTCCTTATAGTCAACACATAGACGGAGTGAACCATCCGCCTTTGTAGCGAACACCACCGGAGCGCCCCATTCTGAAATGCTCCTCCTAATGAACCCCTTTTCTAGAAGCTCTTTAATCTGTTTACTGAGCTCTTTCCTTTCTCGTGGAGCCATATGTCTAACGGGCAACGCAACGGGCTTTGCATTATCTACAAGATATATGCGGAAGTCTATTTCCCGCTTCGGAGGCAAGCCCTTCACCTCTTCGAAGACATCCGGATATTCCCGGACCACTCTAACTGATTGCAAGTTTTCAACAGAGGCATCTAGCGATTCAAGATAACTAAGCATAACCGTATACGAGGGATTACAAGAAATTTCCGAAGTATTACCGAGCTGGGTTAGGAGCCTAACAACCCTTTTCTCACAATCAAGGATGGCCCCATTACGGGATAGCCAATCCATACCCAAAATCAAACCATACCCCGAAAAGCCCAAAACAAAGGCACTACATTGAAATTCAACACTTAGAATAGAAATTTTCAAATCCAAACAGATCATAGACAAATGAGCTGGGCCCCCAATTGGGTTTGAAACAATTAAGGTGTCCTCTACCATACTAGTTTTTAGGTGCAGAGATTCTACTAAAGCAGACGAGATAAAGGAGTGTGATGCACCGGAATCAAATAAAGTGCGAACGGGGTGATCATAAAGATAAATTACGCTTTCTACAGAAGTATTTATACCTCGCTGTTGCAATGGTGGCGCTTCTAGCACATGAACCTGTGCCCCTGGGGTGGATCCAGCGCCCTGCCCCTGTCCTCGTTTCTTTGGGCAGTCCTTAGCCCTGTGGCCTGTCTGACCGCATGAAAAGCACCCACCATTCTCCTTGGCCTTCTTTTTCCGGCAGTCCTTTACTAAGTGCCCCACTTTGCCACAGAAATTGCACTTCCTCTTCTCTTTGTTGCCTTTTCCGCCTTTCTTAAAGTCCGCCTTCTTAGGCTGCAAACCCTCTTTCTTCCCTTGAGAGCTTTCTGCCTTTGTCTCCTTCTTGCCCTTATCCTCCTCATTCAGCAATGCCATTTGCACCAATCTTTCATACGTGGCCCCCATGGGTATATGGGTCATGGCCAAACTGTGTAATGGCTCATTTAACCCTTTGACGAAACGGAGAGCCTTCTTGTGCGGGGTGTTGACTAGGTCAAGTCCAAACCTAGCCAGCTCATCGAACTGATTCACATACTCTCTGACAGTCTTGTCTCCTTGCTTAAGAAATAAGAATTTTTCCAACTGCAAACTTCTTTCCGCATCTGAGAGAAATTTGGTCTCAAACCTTGCCCTAAAGTCCTCCCATGTCTCCACTGGTCTTTCAGCATTAGTGACTTCCCACCAGTAGGAAGCCTCGCCCTTCAATAGCCACACTGCCAGTTGTACTTTTTGTCTATCCTCTACCTCAAAGATGATGAATAGGTCCTCCGTTTCTTTCAGCCAATTCCTAGCTGCTACGAAGGACTCAGTTCCATGGAAATCCCTTCCTCCCATAGCTTTAAAATCTTTACATATCTTAGCAAAAGTGTTTCCCCGAGGAGGAGGTGGAGGAAAAGGTGCTGCTGCAGCTGGATGATTTCCTTCAGCTGGGGGAGGAGGAACGGTAGGACCTGGCTGAGTGGCCCTTGCTTCTAAGAACCGTCTAAACCAACCAGGTATTGGCACCCCTTCAGGCAAGTTAAGTTCTTGGGACATGCTGAAACAAAAAGGATAGATTCAAAACGAAGGATAAGAGATAGTACCTACGGCTTTGGGGAGTGGACTTTGCCTTTTAAAAATAAAATAATATTTTTCTTTTAAAAATGCTTCTTTAAATTTCCTTTTTGAAAATAATTTTTTTTTCAAAACTTTTTATCTTATCTGGTAAACCTATGCTCTGATACCAAGTGAAACACCCCACCTCCGTTAGGGTCACTCTCAAAGGGAATGCCCTAATTTTGGTGGAGGTTTATAAGTACAAGTCACAGATATACAAGACAGATATAAGAACACATATTTGTAAACAGCGGAAAAACAACAAACTTTTATTTCATAAAAGCAAATACGTGTTACAAAACATCACCATGATTGTCTTACATCTTTTTTTCAAAAACATAACATAACACTTTCATAATCTGTCTTGAGTACATTATTTAAAGAAGCATAAATAAAGCATAGATAAACTGCAAAAGTCCCCATAGTGGATTGTCCAAAGCCATAGTTCAAAACAGGAAAGTCCAAGCAATACATTTCTCTTCTTCAAGCTGGATGTTAAGGCTGGTCAAGCTGCAGTGTTCCCTCCCTGTGGACCTGGTGGGGGGGGGAACGGATGAAAAGAAGACGAAAGAAAAGTAGAGTCAGACATAAAGCCTGAGTAAGTCTAGTACTATTTTGTCTATGAATAAAGAACTGGGTATGATAAGTATAAACAAGAAGTGGAAAGGTACTTTAAACTTGGTTAAGTTGTCTAGGGTCGAATATACTATCGTACCCTATGTAAATCTCTGAACCCATATAAACTAGTTTCCAATTGGCACCCCATAATCAGGGTGATGTGATCCATTCAATGATGATCGGCTCCTACTCGCATAGTTACATGTGTCTTACGGCCCCCGATGTCTGTAGTTACCTATGCTGGTCCCACCATGGGGTGTATCAAGTCCCATGGCAGCGGCCCGACACAACCTTAGAATGCACAGGTATGCTACTGGTGCCCAGTGCTTTATTTTTCTGCGCCGGAGTGCGTGCACGCCCGCACACCGTTAGAACCTACACTGCTACACCACCGCCGTCGCTTTGACCTCTTACAATCAGCCCAGTAATCGTGCCCCACCCTGCCTAGTTTCAGGGTATCATGATACACCTTTTAGGGTTACTGCTGAAAAGGGTCCCCCGTTACTAGGTTTTCTATCTCTAGCCAACATGCTAAGTTGGTTAAGTGTTTCTAACCTAACCCCCACCATTCCGTTTAGTTTAGCATGTTCCATTTTGATTAAGTCTTTAGTCCACTTAATCCTAACAATCCTGACTCAGCCTTAATTGTCTTATTAAGGCCCTGACCTCTCACATTAGACAGGTATTTGTGGCTGCCTGTTGCCGGTTGGTTCCGGGCAGTCTTACGCCACAACTCAGTCTAACCTCGGGTCCTTATTGGGCTCCATGTTTAACCTCTCACATTGGATAGGTATTGTTGTGACTACTGGACAGCCGGGCGGTTCCGGGCAGGTTTACATCACAACTCAATCCAACCTCGGGTTAAACACATCGTATTTTCTACTTTTACATATTTTGTCTTTCTTCTTTATTTATATGTAAATATTTGCGGCCCATTATTAAGTTAATGGTGTAAAGATTACACCAATCACGGGCCCAACCCATACTTGAATTTGGGCCCTTCTATTTTATATTTTCATTAATTAATTAATTTTAACCCAACGTTATTTTCCCCCGTTTTACACGTCCGTTCATATATATTGGGCTTAGCCTTTTAAAGCCCAATTTAGCCATGCGAAAGGGGAGGCTTAAAGCGTGATTACATACACAAAGAGGGGAAGGTGAGCGTATGAACTTGCAATATGACGATGGGAATACAAAATAGAAACTGGTGTACTTGCATAGTAGTGACATATACTTTGGTCATAAAACATAGGTGACATGAATCAAAGCATGTGAACTTGTAATTGAGATATCATTATTGACACATGAACCTATATTTTTATTTAGGCATAATGTCAAACATAAGCATGGCATAAATACTTCTAGCATAAACATGGCATAATGTCAAACATAAGCATGGCATAAATACTTCTAGCATAAACATGGCATAATGTCAAACATAAGCATGGCATAAATACTTCTAGCATAAACATGGCATAATGTCAAACATAAGCATGGCATAAATATTCCTAATCATGGTGTTTGCTTTAAACTTGCAAAAAGGGATTTTTGAGTCTAACCTAGCCATGTCTCACATATGTCATCATATAATTCTTTTAAACAAGATAGACTTAATCATAGATTTCAATTATGCCAAATATCATTCATAGCCTAGCCATATTCATAAGTTTTGCAAAAGCATGACTTAATACATGGATTATGGTGTCAAAATTCCAACATAGTTTCATATGAACTATAACAACCAAACTTGTTTCAATTACTTGCAAAATGATTTATGCACAAAAATATACATCATGATGGCATAATAACAAAGCCCCAAACTCGCATGAATTTCAATCAACCACATACATGTAGCTTCAACATAGATTACATAATTTGCGCAATATTCCAAACGTATACTTGCATAGAACTACCGCATGTAGTTCTTTATAATGAATAACATAATTTTGCACAAATATGACTTACTTTATTATCCCAATTCAAGCATACAAATCAATACAGTTGTTTATTCATACCAAAGTAATACTCTACTTACAATGGTTGCGGCGAATTCTCTAATTAAGAGATATGATTCCTTTGTTGAATTGATTGGCTTTAGGTTGCTTGAATTGCTTTAGGCTTTAGAACTTTCTTTCTAATTCTCTCTCTAGTCGGCGGCTACTCTTAGTCGTTCCTCAGCAACATGGCGGCTATGTTCTTAATTTGAATGAATAGATTAGGGTTTAGTCTAGGGTTGTTTATATAGAGGTTAGGAATTGATTAGGACCATTGATGTTGCTAGGTTAGATCGTAGCCATTCATTAGATAAAGAGACCAATTAGAACCCGCCACCTAGCCCTAATGACAAAGCAGACCACAGAAATTCGACCAAACACAGACCTGGCCAGCCAGGTTGACTGGGCTCGACCAGGTCGACACCCCTGTCGACAGGGCTGTCGACAGCCCTGTCGACATAGGTAGCCCAGGTCGACAGCCCAGTCGACCTGGGTGGCCTAGGCGGGTGTTTATCCGCCCTGGCCCACTGGGCCCGATTTTTAATTATTTTATTCTGTTTGAATTTTAAATTTAATTCAAAACTTCCGAAGGCCATATATTCTTCATACGGACCTCGTTTTTCGAAAACTCGGACTCTATTTCGCGTATTTTTCCGAGACGAACGCAATGGCGTATCCCGTTTCCCTTAGTTCTTTGATTTGAATTTGATTATACTTTAATTCATGAATTTCACAATTATAGAATTCTCGGGGTGTTACAGAACACGACCGTGTAGCGTAATTCGCAGGGCTGTAGATGGCCTACGGTGGATGGATGTTTCTTGGGGGAACCAAGCATAACCATTGTGTCTGCTGCGATCTACAGTTGTGATGATGGCGTAATCCGCAGATCTGTGAAAGCTTATGGGTATGGATGTTTCCTGAGGGAATCAGGCGTAACCATTGTGTACCTGCGGTCCACATGGCATATCTACAAGCGAAAGAGATGTAACCATTATAGTTACTAAAGGTAGAATGGAGCCATGCGATGTTGGAGATATCTTAGTGATAGTGAGCCACCTATTTGATGCAGCATTGTGTCTTCATGACTGAATTTGTCTTCATGACTTGATGTGTCTTCGTGACGTGATTTGTCCTCATGATTTAATCTGTCCTCGTGACTTGGTTTATCTTCATAACTTGATAAATTGTTTTCGTGACCCTGAGGTAGAGCAGCCAACGCTCAGTGACCTCAGGTTATCTTTCGATCCTTAAATATTTTCCAGTTGATCTGTCCATGACGAAATTCGCAGGGAAGTGAATTCCTATGGATACAGATGTTTTCTGGGGGATCCAGACGAAACCATTGTGTATCTGCGATTCATGAACAATCAACATATCAATATCACATTGGTACTTTCTGTATCTGTTTTTAAAGGAATTTTTGAAATATTTTTCATTGGAAGTTGAAGCAAGGAGACTTAGTACTTGGAGATTTTAGTCGTGCGCCTAGCCAGCGTACGCCTAACATCTGTGAGAATGACAATAGACTTGTCAAGCTTCAAGTTATCATATCAATAATTTGGAATTAAATTATTCCTAATTTAATAAGTTAATGAAGAGAATTTAGAAGTATTTTCCCAATCCCTAGCTTTGTGATAATAATACAAATATTTTCTGTATAAAAATTATAAAGATTTCAGATTTTGAAAACTTTCAAGTCGACAATTTGTAACTTGAAGAAGAGATGAGATTTACACTCTTCAATGAGTGTTAGGAAAGATTAAGTGAATTGAATGCAAGGAGATTGGGTTGATGATTGTTAAGCCTAGACCCATTACAGTTGTAACGATGAATAGGAAAACATCAACAAATAAGATTCTTAAAGAAATTTGAAATCTAATTTGAGGTGCATAAATCCAACTTATACAGAATGAGAAATTTCAGAAGTGATTGGTTTCGAAAGGAAAATTGATTTTCCGAGTTAATCGAATATGATGGTAAACGAAGGGGACCCAGGGACATAAATATCCATACTTAAATTAGCTGTGGAAAAGATTCCGTACGTATATGAAAATTTGAAGCGTACATTGGTATAACCCTAACGATTTTTCCTTTTCGAGGACGAAAAGTTTTAAAGTGGGGTAGATTGTAACATCCTAGAAATTTCGATAACTGGGATGCAGAATTTATTGAAGATTTAATTATTAATGATCATTTTTATATTGATAATGGAGCTAGAAAAAAAAGAAAAATAATACCGAATATATTGTTTTGTGTTAAATTGAATTCAATATTTAATCCAGAATGGTAGATTAAGAATCTAATATTTATTGCAGAATATTTGAATTGAATTGTGTTGATTATTTAAATTGGATTTGAGATTCGATGGAAAAATATAAAGAGTTGAATTTAAAATAAATAAATAACTTAGTGGACGTTAACCAAATGGAAAATTTTATTTGTTAGAAATATATGAAATTTGGCTTGATATGTGTGTATTCATAAATATAAAGAAATTGAAACTTAACGCTTCAAATTTAAAAGGAGTGGTTTGGTGAACGATCGATAAAACGAGGAGTATTTTAAAATTTAATTAACGTCATGTAGAAACAGCGTCAGATTCCGACCAAAATAATTTTACTGAATTCAGAACATTTAAACAAAGGAGTATATATAATTTTTGACGTAAACTGTACGTACGGTACGAATATCGGGCATTCGACAATAGTTTACGGTACCCTTAAATATTAAATTATACTTGGATAAAACCTACCTCAGATATTTTTTTCCGCCAACCCATACCCTGACGTCTGAAATTTCGCATACCCTATAAGCTTATTGATTGAACTTAGTTCTTCTCCCCACGCTTCTCCTTCTTCTGAAAGCTTCCCTACCCCTTTATATTCCCACCGCCTTCTCCTAGTTTCCTCAGCAAAAAGAAAATCCCCAGATCAATGGAAAATGACCGATTGCCCCCTCTCCTTAAAAATCGTTTACTCTCCTTTTTCAGGATTCTTCTTTTTCAATTTCTAATGACTTCCATCAAAATCCATGTTCCCTAATAAAAAAATCAAAATTTTCCTTGAACAAAGTCCGCTCTTTCCACCGTCACTTGCCTGAGCGCTATCATCTCGTCGATGCTCGCTCCGAACAATTGCAGCACTTGTAAGCACGTTTGGAGCTGCTGCATCAAAACCAAGGCTTTGGAAATTGGAGCTCCGCCTCCAGTTGAGTTCATTTGCGCTTTACCACCTCGTCACCAATCTCGAGAGCATCCAAAAACTGAGCTTCGAAGCCCTAGACTGTCGTCGCTGAGCATTCACTCACGATTAATTACAGTCTCAAGTAATTTGATTTCAATAAGGATTTTAATATAATAGTATAACTTGGATTGAAAGTTGCTTGAGTGATTTTTGGCCTTTACTCTCACTGCTGAAATTAATATATATTGCATAACCTAGTTTTGCGGTATATTTTTACATACAACAATACTCGAATTTAATTGAATATTGTATATGGGGCTTGTTCATTGATTTGTCTGAATTCACACTTGTAAAACCATGTAACTGCCTCATTGTAATACTGTTAAGAAACAAACCTATACCTGGGCCTGTGATTCCATTTAAGTTCATTAAAATTTCAAAATAAAAGAACCGAGATAGCATAACAACGGTGGCCTTTAAGGAGAGTAAATTTTCTCTGCCCTTTAAAGTTTATTGCTCATTATATGTAAGATGGTGTAAACTGTTATGTATGCCTGTATGTTCTTGGATGGATAACATTGGGGAAAAAAATCCAATTTTCTTATTAGATCTGAATGGAAGATACAACCGTATGTAAACACTTACAAATTTCAGTACTATTAATCATTGTAACTTCAAATTATATGTATATATTCACAACATTTGATCTAGAGATTTAAATGTTTGAAGGATGTGTCTCTAAAAATGGTGGATTTTAACAACTGGGAATTGATTTATAAAAACACTGTGCTCCACAATATATTCTTTTTCTTTATGAGTAAACACTTTTGGATGCTCTCTTCTGTTGAAATTAGATCTTAAACAGGACTCAAACTTCAATATGTGACTTACAACATTTATGCTGTTTAGAGGGTAACTTTTGAAAAATGGATAAGTTTAAGACCAAGGATTTGAGAAAACCTGGAAATACATTTGCTTTGCATGTTAAGAACTGGAAATACATTTGCTTCTACTAATTTTAAGAAAATGTGGATGAGTGGCTCACTGTTTTTAAAGTGGCATACAGCAAGAAAAAAAACCTACTGGTCACCCCAATGCATGTTGCCTTCACGATTTTGTGCCAATTTTCGAACCACCATGTTCTTGTTGTGTTAGAAACCTTTCTTATGCTATATTTGACAGGCTTGCTATATAAATATTCACATTATTTTGTGCCACTTGAACTTGCTTGCTCACGTTGCTCTTGCACGTATTGAATTGGCCATTGTAATTGCCTGACACCTTGCCTCAAGTGTGTTTATACCTTTGTTTGCCAAAAAAAAAGTTTCATGAGATCAATGTACCCTGATCTTACCCTGTCATACGTTATGAATTGGATGCATCAGGTACCCAAGTATTTGTGTTGAAACCAGATTCATACAATCATATTTCCTTTGTGATATTTGCTGAACTGCTCATTTCATGTTGTGTTATACAAGTTATATTAGTGGTATATGGCTGTTCGTACAATATGAACTGCTCATTTCCTATTTGCTTACGGATAACCTATTTGCATGCTGTCATGGTTTATAGCTGCATCCTAAACTGAGACTACACTATCAGTTAATTCTTATAAAAAAGTGAGACTACACTGTTTGGTTGAATCTTATTGAAGCTGGGATTATATTGTTTTGCCAAATTTTATTTAAAGCTGTCTCTGCTGCACATTTGATTGCGCCTTCAATATTGCAAATATGTGAAGGGTTTGACTATTTAGCGTTGAATTATGCACTGGTTCACTTGTGAATTTCTTGTTCAGTCGAAGCATGACTTCGAGATATATATATATATATATACATGCATGGCGGCCGGTGCGTATGTGTATACATATAATATCGTATGTGTATATACATACCATCGACATACGTGTATGCATAAATCCACGTGTTGTTCGAATTTGTTTCGTCCCTCATATTCGGTATGGGAAGTTGAGGTCGTCCACGCGTGTATACATGTGTGGATAGGCAAGCTCTCATGACTACCGGTCCCTGAAGATATAACTGATATGAACAAATACTACACCTGATCTCGTCATTGACTAAATTGGGATTAACTATTATATTTCAGTTCTATTGAAATTAATTTACTTGAACATATGATTAATCCTAACTCGAGTGTTTTATGTTTTTGCATGGAACGCTCGGGTCAGACCCAAGCAGTACAGGTTTAAAGAATACAACTCATGATTCGACGATTTGACGAAGCTGGGGATTCCAAGAGATGGCACACTCTGCAGTTTAAACAGTAAAGATTTTTATTTGTATTTTTTTTAAATTCCGCAGTATAGAAAATCTTGTATAAAAACTCTGATTATATATGTAAGTTATTTTGTTGTTCAGTACTGTGTTATTCTTTATTCTGTGTTGATTCTGCGTTTAAACTCTGTAAGCTAAATAACGATCCTTCGATTTAGATGTTTTAAATTGGTTTAAAGCGGTCAAAAAGGCGGGACGTTACATGTTCCCTGGTTGTAAGTTCATTGAGAGTAAGTGCAGTCGTATTCCAACTAATTTTAATGGTACATATTTTCTAAATTGGAAATCTGGAATGGAATCCTATTTAAATCTATTAATATTAAATGTTGGGATATTATTATTAATGGGTATGATATGGTAGATAGGAATGACATTGGATTTAATTCTCATTCTACACATATTTTATATTCTTATATTGATGATATCCAATATAACCATATTTCTCACTGTCTGACTTCACAGGAAATCTGTAATACTCTCAGTACAAAGTATGGAAGAAAAGATAACTGCTCAAAATCCCAAAATGACACCTCAAATTCAAATTTGTGTCTAACAGGTTATACAGATAAAATTTCAAACGATTCAGACGATCGAGACTCAACAGATGATGAAACAGAAGATTTCTCATACGAAGATTTAGTTTATTCGTGTACTGACTTAATTAAATCTATTGATAAACTCCAACGGAAAAACAAACTTCTGAAATCTGAAAGTCATGAATTGATTCACAAAAATAATATGTTGGAATTAAAACTTGAAAACTTCGATTGCAAGAATTATTTCAATCTAAAAAATGATTTAGCTCATCTCAATAAAAATCTTCAAAAACTTGAAAAAGGAAAATATGGTTTTAAAACAAAATTGGGATGAGCTAATTTATAAAAATGATGCTTTGCAAAAGGAGTTGGATAAACTTAATTTCAAACATAAAATTTTTAAAAATCAAAATTTGTTGAAAACTTAATCTATTTTGAATGAGCTTGAAAATGAGATTGAAAAATTCAAGAATTTTGAAAAACTTGAATTTGAAATTTCTGAGTCCCAAGCTAAAATTAAATTACTTGAATATGAAATTTTGGTTTTGAAACAATATGATGCTGAAAGGAAGATCACTAATAATCGTTGTCCAGATTTAATAAAAGAAAACGGTGATCTTAAACTCAAAATTTAATGACTAGAATCAACTTTGGAAAAATTCTCTAATGGGGAAAAATCATTGAATATGTTGTTGCAAAACCAAGTTTCTGTTGGAAGTAAATGTGGTCTTGGCTTTGGAAAAAATAATGTTTTTTGAAAAATAGAACTTAAATGATTTTAAAAATCCCTCAAACAACTTTACAAAAGGTCGTCTTGAAAATTTGAACTCTGAAAATCGCAATGGATTTTTAAATCATAATCGAAATGAAAACCCGTTTTGTAATTGTCCAACTAAACAATCTTAGATCCCAACAGCAAATAAATTGAATTCAAGAAAAAATAAGCAAATTTGGGTTCCAAATAGTACAAAGGTAAATTCCAATAGATTGTTATACAAACAGTTTTGGGTACCAAAAGACGTGAACAAAGTTAGGAGTGGTTTTACAAAAAAATTTAGACCACTCGATCTCCTAAACAGTTAGGTACCGAAGGTTGGCTGAGGAACAACTTTGCAAAACAGAAACTACATTCCAGATTATTCCATATCTTTGAAATATTCAGAGTTCCTTAGCCAAGATTGTTTGAGTTAGTGATTCATTGGCTCACATCGAAATCAGGTATGATCTCTAGACTCACATTTTTTTGTATATATATTCTTTGTTCATATCTTTAAAACTCTCATGTTTTAATGATTTCCAGAATATTGAATTAAAATTTGTGAACTTCTGCAATTATTTTGAAGTTTTTATTTATTTATTTATGAATTTCTATCAGTGCTGAAGCATTCTTGTTATATCTTGAACACTGTTAATTTGAATTCTAAAATTTTGAAGATTTGAAAAACTAATGAAATTTCACACACCTTTGCTGTTTTGAGTTTCTTCTAATTCTTTTTGGAAAGGCTTGAAAAATTACACTCATTAAAGCACACAACTATTTTTATGTTGTGATAATTTCATTGGTTTTTGGATTGGCTTGGATATTTCTGAATTGAAAACCATTTGGCATGAGTCATTGTGTTGCATCTTGAAATTCATTTTTATTCATGATCATTTAGGTTGGCTATTTAATTGTTTGAAATCATTTGATTATATTTTTTTTTAGTCTCACACACTTCTTGGATTTGAAAATAATAATCTTATGTGATTGATTCTTTAAATCTTGAACTTTTCACATCCCTTCAAGTGATTTCAAATAAACTGTTTCAAAACTTGGATCATGAATCGTCTTTTAGACTTGATGCAAATGATCTGAATTTTTCTTTGAAAATCTTGTTTTGAAACTCATTGTCTTGCTGCTCTTATAAAAGTCATTGGATTGTTAAATTGTATGCTCGGGGTTGGTGATTGGATATTGTTGTCTGAGACACCTTTGTTAGCCACCGGGGTGGTATTAAAATCCTCGTTAATGGAGATAACAAGTGATATCAGTCTTAAGTGTCTTATATTTTTCTCATTCTGCTGCTTGATTTTTTTTAAATTGATTTTTCAAATTGTATAGATCTTTCAGTTCCCTCATGTAATTGATTTTCAATTTTAAAATCATTTACTGATCATTTATTCAAAAATTAAAATCAATAACCAAATTAAACTGTATTTAGAATTCATCAAAATTATTATTAGATTTTTGAAATTTTGATGAGTTGTGACTACAGTATATTTCACGACAAGAGGAGATTTTATTTAAACTCTCATGATGTTTGAATAGTTTTTATAATATCTTTGAATTGGCACTTATTTCACGAACATTTTCTTTTACTATCATCCTTCTGTCATCCATCATGATTTTATATTAATATGGAGAGTTTAATATTTTTTTTTGAAATCATCTTAATGAATATACAGTGTCAAAATTTGTGATGGGAATGTGACTGTATTATTTTCAGTAATGGAGACAATTGAAAATTTTCAAAAATCCTAGTACAGTTGAGCATATTTCATAATATGATTAATTTAGAAATTGTAACGACCAGGAATTTTGGGGCAAATTTAAAATTTTTAATTTAGAAATTTTAATGGAATGTATATATTTAAAATAATAACGACTAAAAATTTATTTTAAAATGAATAAATTTAGTTTAATTATAAAAGGAGTTTTAAAACAGCGCTGTAGTTTGAAATTTTGATTTTAAACTTTAACTGAATGTAAAGGATTCAAAATAAATCGAATTTCAGTAAAACCAAAAATATTTGAATCTGTTTAATCATATCTTTCTAACGAATCTGAAAATCTGAAATTTCACTTTATAATTTAAAAGATAAGTCCATTTTAAAATTTAGAAAAGTCGCTGTAGAATTTATATATTTTTTAATTAAATATATTGGCCTTAAAAATAGCCATTTTTCAAATGACCTCGGTTTTCGACGAAACCACTTTTGTTGGAACCGGATGTCAAATTATTGCTAAGTTTCAATTTTCATAATTTTTTGAATTAATATGTGAGCGTGGCAAAGGAAAACGTGTTTTGTCAATTACAGTCAAATTTAATCGACTTGAAAACGGCCATTTTTCAAACAGTCTCAGAATTCGACGAAATTAGTCTCGTTAGAACCGTATCGTCAAAACATAGCTAGAAATAATTTTTCTGTAATTTTCTGAGTTAATATGCGGCCCCGGTAATTTAAAATGTACGTTTGAATTTAATAATCAAATGATTTATAATTAAATTTAAATAAAAACACATCGTAACAGCCGAATTGGGTTACGAAACATGTTCCAGTGTGTCCGGGATGGGGGTTATTAGCTAGGGGCGAGACTCGTTGGGTCTCATTTGGAGTTCGTATGGTTAAACAAGTAATTTTGAATTTAAATAGAATTAATTAATTAAAATAAATTAAAATATGTTATCAATACAGTATAAATACGTGGGCTATACAGTAAACCCTAGTCCAATTGAACAGCCGCCATCAGCGATATCGAAGGCTGAAATCATCCGAATTTGAATCACCAAATACTCCCCAACCAAATCGAATTAAATCATAAACCAAAAGGCAAATCGAAGAGAAGACTGAGAGCTGCTGATTCAACGGAGATGATCGGGTTCTGGGTAGTGGCATGGCCGGAATTACACTCCAAACCACCGCCGTTTGCACGCTGACCGAGGCCAGAGAGGGGGCGCGAGCTGCTCGCCGGTGGAGGAGGTGGCGGCTCGCTCGAAGGGCTTCGACGTCGGGAGATTGGATCGACGTCTGATGGTCTCGATGTACGTGCGGCGTTTGATTTTGGTGGCGTGAATGGGTTATCGGGTTGTACGAGATGTGGAAGAAAGGTTAAGGGGTTAAGTTTAATTAAAATTTTAATTATGTTAATATTAATTAAATAATGCAATTAAGGTTTAAATCGTCATAACTTTTGCAAACTGAATCAGAATCGAACGATTTTCGTTGCGTTGGACTCGTGGAATCCAGATCTACCTCATGGAACTGATTAGGACTGAAACAGGGCAAGTCAAAAATTCAGAGAAATTTCAGATCTGAATTGTTCGGTGAGATTTCTTTGTTTTAAAAATAATTAAAATTTAATTATATTTTATTGTTTCAATTCCATATATGTATGTTAATTGAATTCAATCCTGGATGTATGATATTGTATTTGTTGTTTGTTGATGATGATGGTTGTTGTGGTATGTGTTAATTAGATTATGTTAAGCAATTTTGTGTTAATTAGATTATGTTAAACAAATTTAACACTTTGGTCAATCAGGTTATGTTAAACAAAAATGGACATTTTTATTTGAAATATGTTATGCAATTCAAAATGACATTTATGATTAGAAGTTTGTTATGAAACAAAAGAAGAAATTTTGTTAAAATATTCTTTTTCAATCAAAAGAACAGATTTTTAAGTACCATTCTTTTCAATAAAAAGAAATCATGTTTTTTCGTATTTGTTTACAATAAAGATTAGAATTACACAGGATTTTCATTTTTGTTTACATTAGAAAGATCAAACAAAAATTAACATTTTTTTTGAATAAAAATAGATCAAACAAAAATAATCATTTTTGTTGGAGAGAAATAGTTGAAATAAATTAAATCATTTTGTTGAAATAAAATAGTTAGAAATAAAAAGAAACATTTTTGTCAGAAGCTTGATTAGAAACAAAATTAACATTTTTTAATTAGATCACGTTGAACAGAATTGACACTTCTTGTTAATTAGATTATGGTTAAATAAAAATCACTTTCTTGTCAAAACATGTTTATTAAAATAAAAACAATCTTTTATTTTGAAATATGTTTTGCTAATCAAAATAACCTTTTTGATTAGATATTGATTATGGAAACAACATCTTTGTCCATTATAATAAAAAGAGTATAATAAGAAGGTTATAAACAAAAATGTTCATATATGTTAAAATAAACAGAATGAGGCAAAATGTTCAATTTTGTCATATTTAGAAGAGTGAAATGAAATATCATTCTTTGTTAAAAACATGCTAGTGAAATGAAATATCATTCTTTGTTAAAAACATGCTAGTGAAATGAAATATCATTCTTGGTTAAAAACATGTTAGTGAAATGAAATATCATTTTTGTTAAAAACATGTTAGTGAAATGAAATATCATTCTTGGTTAAAAACATGTTAGTGAAAGGAAATATCATTTTTGTATTAGACATGTTAGTGAGATTAAAATGAATATTTTTATAGATCAAAAAGAATAGATTTTTGTTTACCTTTTCAATAAAGATAAATTATGTTTTCTTTATATGTATTGTTTACAATATAGAAGTGTAGAATTAGAAATAAAAATCACATTTTTTTTGTGGAAGAATGATTATAGAAATAAATGTTCATATTTTGTTTACCGTAAAAGGATTGGAAAAGGACATTCTTGTCACCTTAAATAGAAAGAATTAGAAAAGGACATTTTTGTCACATTGAAAAGAAGGAATTAAAAATATTCATTTTTGTTATTTAAAAATGAATAGACCAAAATAATCATTTTTGGAAATTAAAAAGAGTTTAACCAAAATATACATTTTGGTCATTAAGAAGAAAGTATACATTTTTGTTCCTTAACAAGAAAGAGATATTTTTGTTTCAGTAAAAAGAGAAAGACATTTTTGTTCATCAAACAAAAACAGACATTGTTGTTCATTTAAAGGATTAAACAAAAATAGGCAATTTTGTTCATAAAAAAGGTTTTAACAAAAATATTCATTTTTGCCAAATATAAAGGATGGAATAAGATAAAATCCATTTATGTCAAATGTAAAAGAAAGACAAAAGTATTCATTTTTGTCAAATATAAAAGAACGAAATAAAAACATTCGTTTATGTCAAATGTAATAGGATGAGAATAAAAACATTCTTTTTATCATTTAAAAAGAATGAAGTAAAAATACTCAGTTTGTTTACATTGAAATGAATTAGAATAAAATATACATTTTTTTTTTAGAAAATGAACATCAGAATAAAAGTACATTTCTATCAGAAAATGAAAATGTATATTTTTATACATTAAAAAGAGTGAACTGAAAATGTATATTTTTATACATTAAAGAGAATGAGTTAGAAATGAACATTTTGTTTACATTAAAGGAATTAGACAAATTTGTCATTCTGTTACATTGAAAAGATTAGACAAAATAATCACTTTTTCTACATTGAAAAGATTAGACAAAATAATCATTTTTTCTACATTAAAAAGATTAGACAAAATAATCACTTTTTCTACATTGGAAAGATTAGACAAAAGTATCATATTTTGTACATTAAAAGAAATTAGACAAAAGTACGATTTTTGTCACTTTAAAAGAATTAGAATAAAGGAGGTATTTTTGGTCATTTTAAAAATGATGAAGTAATTCATTTTGTCATTTAAAAATGAATGAGAACAAAAATATACATTTTGGTCAACAGATAAGAGTTAAGATTTTTATTGTCATTTGTTAACAATAAAAAGGATTGGAATCAAAGTTAAGATTTTTATTGTCATTTGTCAACAATAAAAAGAATGGTGATGTTTGTCTGTGATGTTGAAATAGTTGATGTGTTAAATATATTGTTAGTATATTCAAAACTGAATATTACACTTCCGTTTATAAGTCATCCGACTTGTTTATGTGATTGGGTTGATAATTTTTACACATCGCCCAAGTGCACAAATAATTTATTATTTGATTGCTGGATGAAACCCCACACGGGTGTTGGGATGATATTTGATCTACACTAGTCCCAATATTTAGTGTAGAATTCACTTTGGTTGTTAATTGGATGTTTGATAATTATTTATCATGCTTATCGATTACATGCAATATATGGTTGTTGATTGAGTCACATTCCAATAAAGAATATTCTAGAAAAGAATATTTAAGAAAATATTTTTTTTTAAAAAATAATATATTTTAGAAAAATATATTTTTATTGAAATGAACTAGTTATTAACTAGAGTAAATCATTAAATTTAGATTTAATGAAGTTTTTCCAATTATTTAATATTTAATTGAAAATTTAATCGAATAAATTGGATTTTGGGTTTGTCGTGAATAGTGTCTTAAATAACACTGTTCTTAAACCCCGTATGAAAAGAACAATCTTTTAATTTAGATTATTAAAGTTTTCAATTATATTTAGTAATTGGAATAAGATGAATGTGAGTTGGGTTTATTGTGAACTATGTTTTTAAGCGACATTTGTGCTTTAACTCAACTGACAGTGAAGATTATGATTTGGAATTTATAAGTCTTTTATTAAGATTCAAAGAGGAATTTTCCAAAAGTAAAGTTTTCCAATTTAATATATTAAATTGGAATTGAATAGAATTCGAATTAATTACAAGCGAGATAAGCTTCTGTAAAAGAAGACCGATACTACATATGGAATTTAAGAGGCCTTGCCGTTATTCCATCTATATTATTGGTTGGATACAGAAATTTATAATGATTATATATTGATTTGATTTCTGTGAAGATTCCATATTTTATGGAAGACGATTTTGGGTTTACCGTGAACTATGTTTTAAATGACATTAGTTCTTTAACCCAGTTAAGAATAAGATTTATTTCTTAAATTCAAAGAATCATTTAATAATGATTTTTGATATTTTAAACCAAATGGTGTTTTGAATAAATCTTTAAAGGAAAGATTTAAGAGTAAATGTAAAGAATTTATCTTTGATATAATAATTTGAATATTTTATTTAAAAGAATATCCTGAATTGGAATGAGACATTGGATGTGTTTTATAGTACTTGATTTTTATTATAAAATACGCGAGTTATTCGGAAAGACCGGGTTTAACCCATTTCGAATAATTACTACGACGATGAAGAGTCGAAGTTGAAGACGGTGATTGAAGACCGACGATCTTCACATCGAATGGATGTGTTGCTACTGAGACCCTTGATGGGAGTAGCTACCTTGAAGGGGTTTCAGTGGTGGCCGTCTGGACTATTGTTGATTGTTCGGATTTGGCTTTCGCTCAGACCCAGAGCATAAGCTAGTAAATGGATGCGTGTCTGACATTGGATTTCATTCTATGTGAATTAAATCGATTTCTGTTAATGTATGTCTGTTTGGTGGTGGAGGATTTATTCTCTACTTAACACCCTGGTATATATTAATAGTGATTGATCGCATGGCGTGGATTGTCAATGTGGCACGCCAAGATGCAATTGATCAAGGCTTTTGTTGAAAAGCAGGGCCTTGTGGGATGATCAAAGTATAGCCTATTACGGCATAACTTTGTGTATATCGTGACTTCGCGAGCCTCACACCCCGTTATGAGTCAAAAACGGGATTAGGACTGCAGGGAGTGCACACGTTTCTTTCTAGTTAGGAGTGGTGTCAGTGCTTAAACTGGCTGGCATTTTACTTATGTGGATGATGGATTTTGAGGCGCCTCGGGTTTTTATAGGCCGTTAGTGGTCATACTATAGGTCCAAAGGGACCGGGAAGCGTGTGTTCAAGCATAACCAATCCACTTCCGATAGGCGGGGACCGACCTTGAAGATCCAAGGGTTCACTGCGGGGGATCCTGAGGCATTTGCTAGAGTGTCTCGAATCGGAGAGGAGCTTGCCCCTAGCCTCGACTCGTGATGGAAATCCAATTTCCAATACGACCTTGCGGTTTTGATTGTAGAACTAGTATGGCGACATGATATATGGTACCCATGCCGTCTAGGATTGATACATTTATATTTGAAATGTTTTATTAAAACATATACACACTAATAATAATAATATCAAAATCCGTTTTTATCGTATCAAGCATTTTTGACCATTATAAGGTAAAACTCTATCCTCCGGTTTGCGTTGCATTGTGTGATGGGACATGAGTCTTATAATGGTTTCATTTTTCTAAAAAGCATTGCGTTGTTTAAACGATTTACTTTATTTTATGCACTGGCAATCCAATGGAGTAAACCTGTTCCACGTTAGCGGCGTGGTCCTGTGATTAGCGTCGTTATTAGATAAGTTAAGTTAGATTTCTCATACCAGTCCCATGACTGACCTGTAGTTTGTTTCACTGGCAAACTCGGGTGCCCATATTTTCCACACGGGCAGTCGAGTAGCTTTTTGCAGATATGTACAGGATCCTGGTTTACAGCTGAAGCGGTATTCGGAAAGCTCTGTATCCGTGTATTCCTTTCAGTTGTATATTGTAATATTTTTCCGCTGCTATTTAAATGTAATTTAAATCTCTGATATTATTGTATTTCTATTGTGTAATAAGTATTCATACTCTGTTATATTCTTGTACTCTGATGTAATTGTTGTAATCAGCAATAAAATGTTCTTCAGTTTGTGTTCTGATGTGTGTTGTTCTCAAAGCAATCCAGTCTTTCCTTTACTGGGAAGTTTGGGTCGTCACATGTGGTATCAGATCTTTGGTTTACAGAGCTCGAGAACAAGACACATTAGAACCGAACGAAAGAATTCATCAGAGATTGGATTAGAAATATCCAATAAGAATAACTCGTCAGAGATGGGATCAGTAGTATCCTAGAACGAGTGTGAAGAGTATTATTTTCTTTAAAAAAAAATGAAAACAAATTTAGTTTTGAAAATTTTATCTTAAAATACATATTGGAGTATATTATATTTTAATGTGGACAATCGAGTATATAAGGATTTCGAATATACGAGTAATTAATGGATATTCGAAGTTTTAATATACTGGATAAATATAAAATCACACTCTAGACGCCCGAGGATAATTCTGGTGATGTCCGGACATCATCAGTATTTATGTTCGAGTCTCGGAAGTGGGATTCCTATATATCTCCATTGACTGGTATGAGAACCAAAACTTAGTTGGTACATATTGCTGTGATTTGCACTAAAAATATGATTTTTGACTATATATAAAAGTTATATATATTTTTAAAAGTTAATTACCTAATTGATTGATGGTTGTGATGTTTGATTATTAATTTAACTAACAAAATTATTAAAACAATAAATAAAAATTTAATGTTGAGTTGGTTAAATTAAATAACCTTTAGCTACGTTCCATTCCGAGGACGAAAAGATTTTAAGTGGGGAGGATTGTAACGACCCGGAATTTTGGGGCCAATTTAAAATTTTTAATTTAGAAATTTTAATGGAATGTATATATTTAAAATAATAATGACTAAAAATTTATTTTAAAACGAATAAATTTATTTTAATTATAAAAGGAGTTTTAAAACAGCGCTGCAGTTTGAAATTTTGATTTTGAACTTTTACTGAATGTACAGGATTCAAAATAAATCGAATTTCAGTAAAACCAAAAATATTTGAATCAATTTAATCATATCTTTCTAACGAATCTGAAAAACTGAAATTTCACTTTATAATTTAAAAGATATGTCCATTTTAAAATTTAGAAAAGTCGCTGTAGAATTTATATATTTTTTAATTAAATATATTGGCCTTAAAAATAGCCATTTTTCAAACGACCTCGGTTTTCGACGAAACCACTTTTGTTGGAACCGGAATGTCAAATTATTGCTAAGTTTCAATTTTCATAATTTTTCGAATTAATATGTGAGCGTGGCAAAGGAAAACGTGTTTTGTCAGTTACAGTCAAATTTAATCGACTTGAAAAAGGCCATTTTTCAAACAGTCTCAGAATTCGACGAAATTAGTCTCGTTAGAACCGTATCGTCAAAACATAGCTAGAAATATTTTTTCTGTAATTTTCTGAGTTAGTATGAGGCCCTGGTAATTTAAAATGTACGTTTGAATTTAATAATTAAATGATTTATAATTAAATTTAAAGAAAAATATATGGTAACAGCCGAATTGGGTTACGAAACATGTTCCAGTGTGTCCGGGATGGGGGTTATTAGCTAGGGGCGACACTCATTGGGTCTCGTTTGGAGTTCGTATGGTTAAACAAGTAATTTTGAATTTAAATAGAATTAATTAATTAAAATAAATTAAAATACGTTATCAATACAGTATAAATACGTGGGCTATACAGTAAACCCTAGTCCAATTGAACAGCCACCATCAGCGATATCGAAGGCTGAAATCATCCGAATTTGAATCACCAAATACTCCCAAACCAAATCGAATTAAATCATAAACCAAAAAGCAAATCGAAGAGAAGACTGAGAGCTGCTGATTCAATGGAGATGATCGGGTTCTGGGTAGTGGCGTGGCCGGAATTCCACTCCAAACCACCGTCGTTTGCACGCTGACCGAGGCCAAGGGGGGGGGGGGGGCGCGAGCTGCTCGCGGGTGGAGGAGGTGTCGGCTCGCTGGAAGGGCTTCGACGTCGGGAGATTGGATCGGCGTCTGATGGTCTTGATGTACGTGCGGCGTTTGATTTTGGTGGCGTGAATGGGTTATCGGGTTGTACGAGATGTGGAAGAAAGGTTAAGGGGTTAAGTTTAATTAAAAATTTAATTATGTTAATATTAATTAAATAATGCAATTAAGGTTTAAATCATCTTAACTTTTGCAAACTGAATCAGAATCGAACGATTTTCGTTGCGTTGGACTCGTGGAATCCAGATCTACCTCATGGAACTGATTAGGACTGAAACAGGGCAAGTCAAAAATTCAGAGAAATTTCAGATCTGAATTGTTCGGTGAGATTTCTTTGTTTTAAAAATAATTAAAATTTAATTATCTTTTATTATTTCAATTCCATATATGTATGTTAATTGAATTCAATCCTAGATGTATGATATTGTATTTGTTGTTTGTTGATGATGATGGTTGTTGTGGTATGTGTTAATTAGATTATGTTAAGCAATTTTGTGTTAATTAGATTATGTTAAACAAATTTAACACTTTGGTCAATCAGGTTATGTTAAACAAAAATGGACATTTTTATTTGAAATATGTTATGCAATTCAAAATGACATTTATGATTAGAAGTTTGTTATGAAACAAAAGAAGAAATTTTGTTAAAATATTCTTTTTCAATCAAAAGAACAGATTTTTAAGTACCATTCTTTTCAATAAAAATAAATCATGTTTTATTGTCATATTTGTTTACAATAAAGATTAGAATTACACAGGATTTTCATTTTTGTTTACATTAGAAAGATCAAACAAAAATTAACATTTTTTTTGAATAAAAATAGATCAAACAAAAATAATCATTTTTGTTGGATAGAAATAGTTGAAATAAATTAAATCATTTTGTTGAAATAAAATAGTTAGAAATAAAAAGAAACATTTTTGTCAGAAGCATGATTAGAAACAAAATTAACATTTTTTTATTAGATCATGTTGAACAGAATTGACACTTCTTGTTAATTAGATTATGGTTAAATAAAAATCACTTTCTTGTCAAAATATGTTTATGAAAATAAAAACAATCTTTTATTTTGAAATATGTTTTGCTAATCAAAATAACCTTTTTGATTAGAAATTGATTATGAAAACAACATCTTTGTCCATTATAATAAAAAAAGTATAATAAGAAGGTTATAAACAAAAATGTTCATATATGTTAAAATAAATAGAATGAGGCAAAATGTTCAATTTTGTCATATTTAGAAGAGTGAAATGAAATATCATTCTTTGTTAAAAACATGCTAGTGAAATGAAATATCATTCTTTGTTAAAAACATGCTAGTGAAATGAAATATCATTCTTGGTTAAAAACATGTTAGTGAAATGAAATATCATTTTTGTTAAAAACATGTTAGTGAGTCATTCTTGGTTAAAAATATGTTAGTGAAAGGAAATATCATTTTTGTATTAGACATGTTAGTGAGATTAAAATGAACATTTTTATAGATAAAAAAGAATAGATTTTTGTTTACCTTTTTCAATAAAGAGAAATTATGTTTTTTTTATATATATTGTTTACAATATATAAGTGTAGAATTAGAAATAAAAATCACATTTTTTTTGTGAAAGAATGATTATAGAAATAAATGTTCATATTTTGTTTACCTTAAAAGGATTGAAAAAGGACATTCTTGTCACCTTAAATAGAAAGAATTAGAAAAGGACATTTTTGTCACATTGAAAAGAAGGAATTAAAAATATTCATTTTTGTTATTTAAAAATGAATAGACCAAAATAATCATTTTTGGAAATTAAAAAGAGTTTAACCAAAATATACATTTTGGTCATTAAGAAGAAAGTATACATTTTTGTTGCTTAACAAGAAAGAGACATTTTTGTTTCAGTAAAAGAGAAAGACATTTTTGTTCATCAAACAAAAACAGACATTGTTGTTCATTTAAAGGATTAAACAAAAATAGGCAATTTTGTTCATAAAAAAGGTTTTAACAAAAATATTCATTTTTTCCAAATATAAAGGATGGAATAAGATAAAATCCATTTATGTCAAATGTAAAAGAATGACAAAAATATTCATTTTTGTCAAATATAAAAGAATGAAATAAAAACATTCGTTTATGCCAAATGTAATAGGATGAGAATAAAAACATTCTTTTTATCATTTAAAAAGAATGAAGTAAAAATACTCAGTTTGTTTACATTGAAATGAATTAGAATAAAATATACATTTTTTTTAGAAAATGAATATCAGAATAAAAGTACGTTTCTGTCAAAAAATGAAAATGTATATTTTTATACATTAAAAAGAGTGAACTGAAAATGTATATTTTTATACATTAAAAAGAATGAGTTAGAAATGAACATTTTGTTTACATTAAAGGAATTAGAAAAATTTGTCATTCTGTTACATTGAAAAGATTAGACAAAATAATCACTTTTCTACATTGAAAAGATTAGACAAAATAATCACTTTTTCTACATTAAAAAGATTAGACAAAATAATCACTTTTTCTACATTGGAAAGATTAGACAAAAGTATCATATTTTGTACATTAAAAGAAATTAGACAAAAGTACGATTTTTGTCACTTTAAAAGAATTAGAATAAAGGAGGTATTTTTGGTCATTTTAAAAAGGATGAAGTAAAATATTCATTTTGTCATTTAAAAATGAATGAGACCAAAAATATACATTTTGGTCAATAGATAAGAGTTAAGATTTTTATTGTCATTTGTTAACAATAAAAAGGATTGGAATCAAAGTTAAGATTTTTATTGTCATTTGTCAACAATAAAAAGAATGGTGATGTTTGTCTGTGATGTTGAAATAGTTGATGTGTTAAATATATTGTTAGTATATTCAAAACTGAATATTACACTTCCGTTTATAAGTCATCCGACTTGTTTATGTGATTGGGTTGATAATTTTTACACATCGCCCAAGTGCACAAATAATTTATTATTTGATTGCTGGATGAAACCCCACACGGGTGTTGGGATGATATTTGATCTACACTAGTCCCAATATTTAGTGTAGAATTCACTTTGGTTGTTAATTGGATGTTTGATAATTATTTATCATGCTTATTGATTACATGCAATATATGGTTGTTGATTAAGTCACATTCCAATAAAGAATATTCTAGAAAAGAATATTTAAGAAAATATTTTTTTTTTAAAAATAATATATTTTAGAAAAATATATTTTTATTGAAATGAACTAGTTATTAACTAGAGTAAATCATTAAATTTAGATTTAATGAAGTTTTTCCAATTATTTAATATTAAATTGAAAATTTAATCGAATAAATTGGATTTTGGGTTTGTCGTGAATAGTGTCTTAAATAACACTGTTCTTAAACCCCGTATGAAAAGAACAATCTTTTAATTTAGATTATTAAAGTTTTCAATTATATTTAGTAATTGGAATAAGATGAATGTGAGTTGGGTTTATTGTGAACTATGTTTTTAAGCGACATTTGTTCTTTAACTCAACTGACAGTGAAGATTATGATTTGGAATTTATAAGTCTTTTATTAAGATTCAAAGAGGAATTTTCCAAAAGTAAAGTTTTCCAATTTAATATATTAAATTGGAATTGAATAAAATTCGAATTAATTACAACCGAGATAAGCTTCTGTAAAAGAAGACCGATACTGCATATGGAATTTAAGAGGCCTTGCCGTTATTCCATCTATATTATTGGTTGGATACAGAAATTTATAATGATTATATATTGATTTGATTTCTGTGAAGATTCCATATTTTATGGAAGACGATTTTGGGTTTACCGTGAACTATGTTTTAAATGACATTAGTTCTTTAACCCAGTTAAGAATAAGATTTATTTCTTAAATTCAAAGAATCATTTAATAATGATTTTTGATATTTTAAACCAAATGGTGTTTTGAATAAATCTTTAAAGGAAAGATTTAAGAGTAAATGTAAAGAATTTATCTTTGATATAATAATTTGAATATTTTATTTAAAAGAATATCCTGAATTGGAATGAGACATTGGATGTGTTTTATAGTACTTGATTTTTGTTATAAAATACGCGAGTTATTCGGAAAGACCGGGTTTAACCCATTCCGAATAATTACTACGACGATGAAGAGTCGAAGTTGAAGACGGTGATTGAAGACCGACGATCTTCACATCGAATGGATGTGTTGCTACTGAGACCCTTGATGGGAGTAGCTACCTTGAAGGGGTTTCAGTGGTGGCCGTCTGGACTATTGTTGATTGTTCGGATTTGGCTTTCGCTCAGACCCAGAGCATAAGCTAGTAAATGGATGCGTGTCTGACATTGGATTTCGTTCTATGTGAATTAAATCGATTTCTGTTAATGTATGTCTGTTTGGTGGTGGAGGATTTATTCTCTACTTAACACCCTGGTATATATTAATAGTGATTGATCGCATGGTGTGGATTGTCAATGTGGCACGCCAAGAAGCAATTGATCAAGGCTTTTGTTGAAAAGCAGGGCCTTGTGGGATGATCAAAGTATAGCCTATTACGGCATAACTTTGTGTATATCGTGACTTCGCGAGCCTTACACCCCGGTATGAGTCAAAAACGGGATTAGGACTGCAGGGAGTGCACACGTTTCTTTCTAGCTAGGAGTGGTGTCAGTGCTTAAACTGGCTGGCATTTTACTTATGTGGATGATGGATTTTGAGGCGCCTCGGGTTTTTATAGGCCGTTAGTGGTCATACTATAGGTCCAAAGGGACCGGGAAGCGTGTGTTCAAGCATAACTAATCCACTTCCGATAGGCGGGGACCGACCTTGAAGATCCAAGGGTTCACTGCGGGGGATCCTGAGGCATTTGCTAGAGTGTCTCGAATCGGAGAGGAGCTTGCCCCTAGCCTCGACTCGTGATGGAAATACAATTTCCAATACGACCTTGCGGTTTTGATTGTAGAACTAGTATGGCGACATGATATATGGTACCCATGCCGTCTAGGATTGATATATTTATATTTGAAATGTTTTATTAAAACATATACACACTAATAATAATAATATCAAAATCCGTTTTTATCGTATCAAGCATTTTTGACCATTATAAGGTAAAACTCTATCCTCCGGTTTGCGTTGCATTGTGTGATGGGACATGAGTCTTATAATGGTTTCATTTTTCTAAAAAGCATTGCGTTGTTTAAACGATTTACTTTATTTTATGCACTGGCAATCCAATGGAGTAAACCTGTTCCACGTTAGCGGCGTGGTCCTGTGATTAGCCTCGTTATTAGATAAGTTAAGTTAGATTTCTCATACCAGTCCCATGACTGACCTGTAGTTTGTTTCACTGGCAAACTCGGGTGCCCATATTTTCCACACGGGCAGTCGAGTAGCTTTTTGCAGATATGTACAGGATCCTGGTTTACAGCTGAAGCGGTATTCGGAAAGCTCTGTATCCGTGTATTCCTTTCAGTTGTATATTGTAATATTTTTCCGCTGCTATTTAAATGTAATTTAAATCTCTGATATTATTGTATTTCTATTGTGTAATAAGTATTCATACTCTGTTATATTCTTGTACTCTGATGTAATTGTTGTAATCAGCAATAAAATGTTCTTCAGTTTGTGTTCTGATGTGTGTTGTTCTCAAAGCAATCCAGTCTTTCCTTTACTGGGAAGTTTGGGTCGTCACATGTGGTATCAGAGCTTTGGTTTACAGAGCTCGAGAACAAGACACATTAGAACCGAACGAAAGAATTCATCAGAGATTGGATTAGAAATATCCAATAAGAATAACTCGTCAGAGATGGGATCAGTAGTATCCTAGAACGAGTGTGAAGAGTATTATTTTCTTTAAAAAAAAATGAAAACAAATTTAGTTTTGAAAATTTTATCTTAAAATACATATTGGAGTATATTATATTTTAATGTGGACAATCGAGTATATAAGGATTTCGAATATACGAGTAATTAATGGATATTCGAAGTTTTAATATACTGGATAAATATAAAATCACACTCTAGACGCCCGGGGATAATTCTGGTGATGTCCGGACATCATCAGTATTTATGTTCGAGTCTCGGAAGTCGGATTCCTATATATTTCCATTGACTGGTATGAGAACCAAAACTTAGTTGGTACATATTGCTGTGATTTGCACTAAAAATATGATTTTTGACTATATATAAAAGTTATATATATTTTTAAAAGTTAATTACCTAATTGATTGATGGTTGTGATGTTTGATTATTAATTTAACTAACAAAATTATTAAAACAATAAATAAAAATTTAATGTTGAGTTGGTTAAATTAAATAACCTTTAGCTACGTTCCATTTCGAGGACGAAAAGATTTTAAGTGGGGAGGATTGTAACGACCCGGAATTTTGGGGCCAATTTAAAATTTTTAATTTAGAAATTTTAATGGAATGTATATATTTAAAATAATAATGACTAAAAATTTATTTTAAAACGAATAAATTTATTTTAATTATAAAAGGAGTTTTAAAACAGCGCTGCAGTTTGAAATTTTGATTTTAAACTTTTACTGAATGTACAGCATTCAAAATAAATCGAATTTCAGTAAAACCAAAAATATTTGAATCAATTTAATCATATCTTTCTAACGAATCTGAAAAACTGAAATTTCACTTTATAATTTAAAAGATATGTCCATTTTAAAATTTAGAAAAGTCGCTGTAGAATTTATATATTTTTTAATTAAATATATTGGCCTTAAAAATAGCCATTTTTCAAACGACCTCGGTTTTCGACGAAACCACTTTTGTTGGAACCGGAATGTCAAATTATTGCTAAGTTTCAATTTTCATAATTTTTCGAATTAATATGTGAGCGTGGCAAAGGAAAACGTGTTTTGTCAGTTACAGTCAAATTTAATCGACTTGAAAAAGGCCATTTTTCAAACAGTCTCAGAATTCGACGAAATTAGTCTCGTTAGAACCGTATCGTCAAAACATAGCTAGAAATATTTTTTCTGTAATTTTCTGAGTTAGTATGAGGCCCTGGTAATTTAAAATGTACGTTTGAATTTAATAATTAAATGATTTATAATTAAATTTAAAGAAAAATATATGGTAACAGCCGAATTGGGTTACGAAACATGTTCCAGTGTGTCCGGAATGGGGGTTATTAGCTAGGGGCGACACTCGTTGGGTCTCGTTTGGAGTTCGTATGGTTAAACAAGTAATTTTGAATTTAAATAGAATTAATTAATTAAAATAAATTAAAATACGTTATCAATACAGTATAAATACGTGGGCTATACAGTAAACCCTAGTCCAATTGAACAGCCACCATCAGCGATATCGAAGGCTGAAATCATCCGAATTTGAATCACCAAATACTCCCAAACCAAATCGAATTAAATCATAAACCAAAAAGCAAATCGAAGAGAAGACTGAGAGCTGCTGATTCAATGGAGATGATCGGGTTCTGGGTAGTGGCGTGGCCGGAATTCCACTCCAAACCACCGCCGTTTGCACGCTGACCGAGGCCAGAGGGGGGGGGGGCGCGAGCTGCTCGCGGGTGGAGGAGGTGTCGGCTCGCTGGAAGGGCTTCGACGTCGGGAGATTGGATCGGCGTCTGATGGTCTCGATGTACGTGCGGCGTTTGATTTTGGTGGCGTGAATGGGTTATCGGGTTGTACGAGATGTGGAAGAAAGGTTAAGGGGTTAAGTTTAATTAAAAATTTAATTATGTTAATATTAATTAAATAATGCAATTAAGGTTTAAATCATCTTAACTTTTGCAAACTGAATCAGAATCGAACGATTTTCGTTGCGTTGGACTCGTGGAATCCAGATCTACCTCATGGAACCGATTAGGACTGAAACAGGGCAAGTCAAAAATTCAGAGAAATTTCAGATCTGAATTGTTCAGTGAGATTTCTTTGTTTTAAAAATAATTAAAATTTAATTATCTTTTATTATTTCAATCCCATATATGTATGTTAATTGAATTCAATCCTAGATGTATGATATTGTATTTGTTGTTTGTTGATGATGATGGTTGTTGTGGTATGTGTTAATTAGATTATGTTAAGCAATTTTGTGTTAATTAGATTATGTTAAACAAATTTAACACTTTGGTCAATCAGGTTATGTTAAACAAAAATGGACATTTTTATTTGAAATATGTTATGCAATTCAAAATGACATTTATGATTAGAAGTTTGTTATGAAACAAAAGAAGAAATTTTGTTAAAATATTCTTTTTCAATCAAAAGAACAGATTTTTAAGTACCATTCTTTTCAATAAAAAGAAATCATGTTTTATTGTCATATTTGTTTACAATAAAGATTAGAATTACACAGGATTTTCATTTTTGTTTACATTAGAAAGATCAAACAAAAATTAACATTTTTTTTGAATAAAAATAGATCAAACAAAAATAATCATTTTTGTTGGATAGAAATAGTTGAAATAAATTAAATCATTTTGTTGAAATAAAATAGTTAGAAATAAAAAGAAACATTTTTGTCAGAAGCATGATTAGAAACAAAATTAACATTTTTTTATTAGATCATGTTGAACAGAATTGACACTTCTTGTTAATTAGATTATGGTTAAATAAAAATCACTTTCTTGTCAAAATATGTTTATGAAAATAAAAACAATCTTTTATTTTGAAATATGTTTTGCTAATCAAAATAACCTTTTTGATTAGAAATTGATTATGAAAACAACATCTTTGTCCATTATAATAAAAAAAGTATAATAAGAAGGTTATAAACAAAAATGTTCATATATGTTAAAATAAATAGAATGAGGCAAAATGTTCAATTTTGTCATATTTAGAAGAGTGAAATGAAATATCATTCTTTGTTAAAAACATGCTAGTGAAATGAAATATCATTCTTTGTTAAAAACATGCTAGTGAAATGAAATATCATTCTTGGTTAAAAACATGTTAGTGAAATGAAATATCATTTTTGTTAAAAACATGTTAGTGAGTCATTCTTGGTTAAAAATATGTTAGTGAAAGGAAATATCATTTTTGTATTAGACATGTTAGTGAGATTAAAATGAACATTTTTATAGATAAAAAAGAATAGATTTTTGTTTACCTTTTTCAATAAAGAGAAATTATGTTTTTTTTATATATATTGTTTACAATATATAAGTGTAGAATTAGAAATAAAAATCACATTTTTTTTGTGAAAGAATGATTATAGAAATAAATGTTCATATTTTGTTTACCTTAAAAGGATTGAAAAAGGACATTCTTGTCACCTTAAATAGAAAGAATTAGAAAAGGACATTTTTGTCACATTGAAAAGAAGGAATTAAAAATATTCATTTTTGTTATTTAAAAATGAATAGACCAAAATAATCATTTTTGGAAATTAAAAAGAGTTTAACCAAAATATACATTTTGGTCATTAAGAAGAAAGTATACATTTTTGTTCCTTAACAAGAAAGAGACATTTTTGTTTCAGTAAAAGAGAAAGACATTTTTGTTCATCAAACAAAAACAGACATTGTTGTTCATTTAAAGGATTAAACAAAAATAGGCAATTTTGTTCATAAAAAAGGTTTTAACAAAAATATTCATTTTTGCCAAATATAAAGGATGGAATAAGATAAAATCCATTTATGTCAAATGTAAAAGAATGACAAAAATATTCATTTTTGTCAAATATAAAAGAATGAAATAAAAATATTCGTTTATGCCAAATGTAATAGGATGAGAATAAAAACATTCTTTTTATCATTTAAAAAGAATGAAGTAAAAATACTCAGTTTGTTTACATTGAAATGAATTAGAATAAAATATACATTTTTTTTAGAAAATGAATATCAGAATAAAAGTACGTTTCTGTCAAAAAATGAAAATGTATATTTTTATACATTAAAAAGAGTGAACTGAAAATGTATATTTTTATACATTAAAAAGAATGAGTTAGAAATGAACATTTTGTTTACATTAAAGGAATTATACAAATTTGTCATTCTGTTACATTGAAAAGATTAGACAAAATAATCACTTTTCTACATTGAAAAGATTTGACAAAATAATCACTTTTTCTACATTAAAAAGATTAGACAAAATAATCACTTTTTCTACATTGGAAAGATTAGACAAAAGTATCATATTTTGTACATTAAAAGAAATTAGACAAAAGTACGATTTTTGTCACTTTAAAAGAATTAGAATAAAGGAGGTATTTTTGGTCATTTTAAAAAGGATGAAGTAAAATATTCATTTTGTCATTTAAAAATGAATGAGAACAAAAATATACATTTTGGTCAACAGATAAGAGTTAAGATTTTTATTGTCATTTGTTAACAATAAAAAGGATTGGAATCAAAGTTAAGATTTTTATTGTCATTTGTCAACAACAAAAAGAATGGTGATGTTTGTCTGTGATGTTGAAATAGTTGATGTGTTAAATATATTGTTAGTATATTCAAAACTGAATATTACACTTCCGTTTATAAGTCATCCGACTTGTTTATGTGATTGGGTTGATAATTTTTACACATCGCCCAAGTGCACAAATAATTTATTATTTGATTGCTGGATGAAACCCCACACGGGTGTTGGGATGATATTTGATCTACACTAGTCCCAATATTTAGTGTAGAATTCACTTTGGTTGTTAATTGGATGTTTGATAATTATTTATCATGCTTATTGATTACATGCAATATATGGTTGTTGATTGAGTCACATTCCAATAAAGAATATTCTAGAAAAGAATATTTAAGAAAATATTTTTTAAAAAAAGAATATATTTTAGAAAAATATATTTTTATTGAAATGAACTAGTTATTAACTAGAGTAAATCATTAAATTTAGATTTAATGAAGTTTTTCCAATTATTTAATATTTAATTGAAAATTTAATCGAATAAATTTGATTTTGGGTTTGTCATGAATAGTGTCTTAAATAACACTGTTCTTAAACCCCGTATGAAAAGAACAATCTTTTAATTTAGATTATTAAAGTTTCCAATTATATTTAGTAATTGGAATAAGATGAATGTGAGTTGGGTTTATTGTGAACTATGTTTTTAAGCGACATTTGTTCTTTAACTCAACTGACAGTGAAGATTATGATTTGGAATTTATAAGTCTTTTATTAAGATTCAAAGAGGAATTTTCCAAAAGTAAAGTTTTCCAATTTAATATATTAAATTGGAATTGAATAGAATTCGAATTAATTACAACTGAGATAAGCTTATGTAAAGAAGACCGATACTACATATGGAATTTAAGAGGCCTTGCCGTTATTCCATTTATATTATTGGTTGGATACAGAAATTTATAACGATTATATATTGATTTGATTTCTGTGAAGATTCCATATTTTATGGAAGACGATTTTGGGTTTACCATGAACTATGTTTTAAATGACATTAGTTCTTTAACCCAGTTAAGAATAAGATTTATTTCTTAAATTCAAAGAATCATTTAATAATGATTTTTGATATTTTAAACCAAATGGTGTTTTAAATAAATCTTTAAAGGAAAGATTTAAGAGTAAATGTAAAGAATTTATCTTTGATATAATAATTTGAATATTTTATTTAAAAGAATATCCTGAATTGGAATGAGACGTTGGATGTGTTTTATAGTACTTGATTTTTATTATAAAATACGTAAGTTATTCGGAAAGACCGGGTTTAACCCATTCCGAATAATTACCACGACGATGAAGAGTCGAAGTTGAAGACGGTGATTGAAGACCGACGATCTTCACATCGAATGGATGTGTTGCTACTGAGACCCTTGATGGGAGTAGCTACCTTGAAGGGGTTTCAGTGGTGGCCATCTGGACTATTGTTGATTGTTCGGATTTGGCTTTCGCTCAGACCCAGAGCATAAGCTAGTAAATGGATGCGTGTCTGACATTGGATTTCGTTCCATGTGAATTAAATTGATTTCTGTTAATGTATGTATGTTTGGTGGTGGAGGATTTATTCTCTACTTAACACCCTGGTATATATTAATAGTGAGTGATCGCATGGCGTGGATTGTCAATGTGGCACGCCAAGATGCAATTGATCAAGGATTTTGTTGAAAAGCAGGGCCTTGTGGGATGATCAAAGTATATCCTATTACGGCATAACTTTGTGTATATCGTGACTTCGTGAGCCTCACACCCCGGTATGAGTCAAAAACGGGATTAGGACTGCAGGGAGTGCACACGTTTCTTTCTAGCTAGGAGTGGTGTCAGTGCTTAAACTGGCTGACATTTTACTTATGTGGATGATGGATTTTGAGGCGCCTCGGGTTTTTATAGGCCGTTAGTGGTCATACTATAGGTCCAAAGGGACCGGGAAGTGTGTGTTCAGCCATAACCAATCCACTGTCGATAGGCGGGGAATGGCCCTGAAGATCCAAGGGTTCACTGCGGGGGATCCTGAAGCATTTGCTAGAGTGTCTCGAATCAGAGAGGAGCTTGCCCCTAGCCTCGACTCATGATGGAAATCCAATTTCCAATACGACCTTGCGGTTTTGATTGTAGAACTAGTATGGCGACATGATATATGGTACCCATGCCGTCTAGGATTGATACATTTATATTTGAAATGTTTTATTAAAACATATACACACTAATAATAATAATATCAAAATCAATTTTTATCGTATCAAGCATTTTTGACCATTATAAGGTAAAACTCTATCCTCTGGTTTGCGTTGCACCGTGTGATGGGACATGAGTCTTATAATGGTTTCATTTTTCTAAAAATCATTGCGTTGTTTAAACGATTTACTTTATTTTATGCACGGGCAATCCAATGGAGTAAACCCGTTCCGCATTAGCGGCGTGGTCCTGTGATTAGCCTCATTATTAGATAAGTTAAGTTAGATTTCTCAAACCAGTCCCATGACCGACCTGTAGTTTGTTTCACTGGCAAACTCGGGTGCCCATATTTTCCACATGGGCAGTCGAGTAGCTTTTTGCAGATATGTACAGGATCCTGGTTTACAGCTGAAGCGGAATTCAGAAAGCTCCGTATCCGTGTATTCCTTTCAGTTGTATATTGTAATATTTTTCCCGCTGCTATTTAAATGTAATTTAAATATCTGATATTATTGTATTTCTATTGTGTAATAAGTATTCATACTCTGTTATATTCTTGTACTCTGATGTAATTGTTGTAATCAGCAATAAAATGTTCTTCAGTTTGTGTTCTGATGTGTGTTGTTCTCAAAGCAGTCCAGTCTTTCCTTTACTGGGAAGTTTGGGTCGTCACAAAAATTTATTTCACAATCACTTATGTACCTCCCATATTTCTGTCATCCATATTGGTTTTAAATACTCAATAAATTTCTTTAAAAATCCAAGATCTGGTCATGCATGGTTATGAGATTACTTATAATTTAAGTTGCGATTGACCTCATTTAAAAATCCAAGATCTAGTTATGCATGGTCAGTGTGCTCTTAAATAAAAAGAAAAGAAAAGAAAAGGGAAATGAATAAAAAATTATATGAAATCCTCCTTGGTGTGTTAAAACTAGCATATCAATCCATTTTCCAACTTGTGAAATGTGTTAATATTTTATGATATATTATGATTTTTTGATTGATAACTATTGGGATTTGAGATTATTTGATCGCGTCACTTAATTTGAATTTATAATCATAGTCCAAGTCCATCACTATTTTGTGCTTATTTTAAAAAAAAATTCAGAAATAATTGGAATTCATTGTTTTAAAACTCTCTCCATTTTAAAATTTACATCGTAAATCCATCAATCTAGAATGTGAAATTTGCTTCTAGTTCTTAGAATTTTTTTTTTATTGATTGAGATTTATGATAAACATTCTCTCTCTTAAGCTGATTTTATATTACTAGTCAATTATTCATCACTATTTTAATTTAATTATATATCCTTTTGATGATAAAAAAAGGGGGAGAATATTTAAAATTTTGAACGATGAGCGAATATTCCTTGAATATTTTAATATTGAAGTTTCAATTATTGTTTTTGTTTTTCACTCATGGTATCAGAGCTAGTGGGAGTTATATTGTAGGGTGAGCATACATATAGGGGGAGTTCAAAAATTCATGGCCAAGCACATTTATTATATTCGAAATTTTATTATATGTTTGTCATCATCAAAAGGGGGAGATTGTTGTATATGACAATTCTACGATTTTTGTTTGATGAACACACACACACACACACACACACACATATATATATATATATTATAAACGTGTTTGTAATTCTACTATTTTACTACATCACAGACATAACTAAATATTTATAACTAAGTAAAATACTACTGCACAAGAATTCAAATATTCAAACTGTATTTTATTGAAATATAATATTTTATTTCTACATTTGAATAGTACAGATTTATAATTCCACTATTTGTACATCCCACTGTAATACAATACAATACATTTCATAATCAGTTTCATATACATTGTTCCTCACCACAACACTCAACCACTCATATACAGTCAGTCACTCAGTTTATACATATATTGACACACTCAGTTACTCACTCTCTTATATTTACAGATTCACTCACTTGTCTTCTGTCGTTCAGCACAGTCAGTCCAGTCATTTGCTCACCTCTCATATAAACAAGCACGCATAGTAAACTAGAACAAAATAATATTAAATTCTAGCAGCTATAATTTTATTTTAAAATAAATTTGCCTCGGAATTTTGATGTGTTTCTCATCATTTTCATGACTTTGATCTGATCTATATATTCATCTATTTTTGTCTAGACAGCTTGTGATATTCACAGTGATTCACTGTAAATACCACAAGGTAGACAGTGTCTCTAGTGCTCTTTCTCTCTCTCTCTCTCTCTCTCTCACACACACACACATATTTCTGCACACACACTGTACATGTATACACATATATTTCTGTGCAGGGACAATACGATCAAACACCTGACATGAACAAGGAATTTCAATACAAGTGACATAGCAAATATAAAGTGACACACATATATACACACACATATAAATACACATACGTGTATATATATATACATATATGTATACATGGATGCACATGCACATAAATACAAGCCAAAGCAGCATGGGTCAAGAAATATATGGTGCAACATCAAAGACCAACTTCTCAATCCCAGCGGCCAAAGCAACAAAACATCAATGAAGATATACTCACATATATATCTACATACATTGTATGTATATACACAGTGGCATACACACAAGTACACTGGCCGAGAAAAGTCATAGTTGCAAATACAAGTGTTCAAATACATGAGCAAACAAAAACGGGAGCCAAAGCCTTGTCAAGGACAAAGACATGAAGAGGACAAAGTGAAAATGGCATGAAAATAAGTCACACAGCAGCATCAAGTTCAGGGACCAAGGCTTGAGTAAAGACAGTGTCATATATGATGAAGCAAGCAAGGTCAAGGCAAAATTTTCAACATACAAATGTACATGAGTCACAAACTCAAGCCAGGTTGAAAGACAAGTTGCAAAAATGTTCATGATTCATGGAGCATGCCAATGTATACAAGACATCACAGACTCAAGTGGCACAAAGAGGCAATATAGCAAGAAAGTAGAAATCATGCACAAGTGCGGTATGCAAAATGGCTACAGCTCGACATGGCAGTTTACAAGAACGAAGAAGTAAGCAACACACAGGTCTTATGCATACATATATATATATAGCTGTATATATATGTATGTATGTATGTATTTATATATGGAAGCAATGGTGTGAATGATACACAAGTATACATGGCTAGTTATATTGCGTTGTCAAGCGCAGTCAAATTCAAGTCCACATAGCAAACCAGAGCAGTTTGACAATGCACAAAGCCAAGTTTCAAAGGTTATGCACTCAGCTAAAAATAGGTCAAAAGACTCAAGGCAGAAATCATATTTAAGCTCAAACAAGGAAGCACTGACACAAGATAACAATTGGTAAGTGTATAAATTCAGCATATAAGAAATTCAGGAATGTATTCAACAATGAATCCGAAGACAAATGTTTGGATGGATATCAATAAGAAAATCTGACATGCTTTTAATGGTTCCAGAAAATTACAAAATAAATTCAAGTTTATTCTGCAAGAACAATTTTGGCAAGAAATCATCACTCAATGTTTTCCAGAAATGAACAATCGATCAAATTTGGCAAAACTGTTTTATTGCATAGTTTAAATCATTCCACTTTGGGCATGAAGCAAATTTATATGTATCCAGAAATCACAGTTCGAATTCAGGCAAGAAACCATGTAAATTGATTCCAGAAATTTTCCAGCTGTGAAAACCCGTAACTTCCCCGTAAAGGAAAGCGTCGGATAGTTCGAGAACAAACCACAACAAAACGCATACGGAAGAACATTTCATTGTATATTACAACAATGCACCAGATTACAAGAATATACAGAGTATAAATGAATATTACACAGAAATATTAGAGATTTAAATTACATTTAAATACATCGCAGCGGAAAATAATACAATACACAACTAGAAGGAGATATACGGATACAAAGCTTTCCGGATATCGTTCCAGCTGCAAACCAGGATCCTGTGAATATAAATCTGCAAAACCAAAACTACTAGCTGCCCGTGTGGAAAATAGGGGCACCCAGAGTTTAGGTTAAAACAATAAACTCCAGGTCAGTCATGGGACTGGTGTGAGAACTAAAACAGTTATAAATCTTTATTTTAAAGTTAGGTAAATCAAGGGACCACGCCGTAAAACACGGAACGGGTTTCCTCCCAAGAATACCAGTGCATAAACAAACAGCGCAATGCTAAATAAAGAAAAATGAAGCTGTTATAAGACCCAGGTCCCATCACACAATGCAACGCAGCCGAGGATAGGGTTTTCCCTTATAACAGCCAAAGAATGCTTGATACGTTTAAAACAAATCGTTTGATACTATTATAAGTGCATAGTGTATAAAACAACTTCAAATCATAAGTATCAATCATAGACGGCATAAGTGCCCCATCCCACTATGTCGCCATACTAGGCTCTACAAATAAAACCGCAGAATCACGTATTTGGAAATTGGGTTTCCATCTATGAACCGAGGCAAAAGATAGTCCTCAACCGATTCGAGACGCTCTAGCCCGCCCCTCAGGATCAGAGCTCGAGTGACCCTTGGATCCTCAGGGCCGGTCCACCGATGTGGATTAAAATGCCTGAACATGCGTTTCCCCGCCCTATGGGGCGTAGGTGAGCCAACTAAATGACTCCATCGGTTCGAGAACGACCGATCAATCCGAGGCGCCTCGCAACAGCAACAACCACATAAGTCAAACTCGTCAGGGCGTGTAAAACCACTGACGCCACTTTTTAGCTAGAAAGAAACGCATGCCCTCCCTGACGTCCTCTCCCGTTTTTGGTTCATACCGGGTGTGAAACACGCGAAGTAAACGTTACACAAAGCTACGCCACAAAGGCCTTGCTTTGATCATCACCACAAGACTTTGCTTTTCAACAGAAGCCTCGATCAATTGCCACTTAGGCATGCCACACAGGCAATTCACTCCATGTGTTTGATATCCATCAATATATAACCCCTGAGCTCGTACGTCTCAGAGAAGGGCGTTAAGCAAGAGAATAAATTCTCCGCCGCCAAACAGATATATATTTAATAGAGATCAATCACACGGACTAAAATCCAATGTCAGACACACAGTCCATTTACAAGTCCGTTCTGGGTCTGAACGAAACCGGAGGCACCTGGTACCCCGCATATCCATCGATCTCCAAGTACGTCTGGGCGATCACCAACTGTTTCCATCTTCTTGGGTGTACAGCCCAATCAAGATCATCAGTAATCCCCCAAACGACGTGAAGACCTCCGGTCTTCGACCATCGTCTTCATCTTCGACTTATCGTCGTATCAGTTATTCAGAATGGGATAAACCCGGTCTTTTCGAATAACTCGCGTATATTTTAAATAAGTGTTACACAAACACAACATACGCCTCATTCCAATTCATCAGTCACTAACCGTAAATTAATCAAGAGAATAATTTCCCAAATATTAACCCCGAAGGCCGAAACCAACATCAGATCAATATCCAGAAAACCATTCTGCTTGGCTAACCGACAGTTAGTTTCTAAATTTCACATTCATAGGGAAAGGTTCCCATTAATTTTATCCAAGATAAATTCCTTGAATTTATTCTTTAATCTTCTTTTGAATTTCGATTCAACTAGTCGGGATTAACGAACCTTACCGAAGTAATCATTTGTTTTAATTTCCCAATCCCAACCTATTCATCTCATGAAGTAAAACTGGTTATACTTCATATCTAACACCACGGTGTTATCGGTAAATTCAATTACCATTTCACGTTCAAATCTAATTAAAGATTTAACTATCGCCTGGAATAAAACTGGTGATGCTCCATTCTCGATCTTTTCAATCTAATTAAAGATTCATTAAAACTCCACTTAGTTTTAATCGTTAACTGGGTTAAAGAATCAGTGTCATTTAAAACACGGTTCACGATAGACCCAAAATCACATCCATTAATTATCGGGTTAAAGAACGAGGGTTATTTAAAACACTGTCCACGATAAACCCAAAAATCAATATCGATTCAATTTTAATTAAATATTATTTAATTGGTACTCTTTATTAAATCTAAATAAAAAGATTTAATCTTTTCTCAACTGGGTTCAAGAACAGTGTTAGTGAAGACACCATTCACGACAAACCCAAATCACATTTGATATTCAATACAAGGCTCTGAATAGAAAATATATCGGCTTATATTCGATATCAAATTCTACGATTAACAAATGTCGTATTGGAAGTAATGATATAAATATATATCTTTCAAATTTCCATAACAACATCCGTATAATCACGAATTCCAACATCGAAATATTCCGAAGACAATTTCGATTCAAATCCACTCCAATGCAATCATTGGAAATTCTGGTTATTTTTAAAACCCTTTTTCAAATTCAATTTATTTATTTAAAAATAAATAGAATTATAATTCTAGTTCAAAACTAGTTCATTTCGATAAAAATCTATTTTTATCTTTTCAAATACGGAGTTTTTCATCCCAATTCTTTCTAAATCATTTCTTATGATTTTACACAAATTATTACTATTTTTAATAATTTTATCAAGGGCCGTACAGTCGATTTCCATCAACGGCCATCGAACTGCACTTACAGCGACCTTTTTCAAATTTGATTTGGACATAATTCCAAATCCAACCGTTAGATTTCTAATTTCCAATATTCGTTAGAAAGCTCTTTTCGATACGAACCCAACGGTTCTGGTTTTAGGAGAATCCGACAGTCGGATCTCCCGTAATGTCCGTTTGAAATAAATGGTCGAAATTCACGAACTGCCGCGGCGCGTTCTATTCAGGCCATTATATTATATATATAATATATATTTCGTCGATATCTATTTAAAACGAATTATATAAATAGTTTTAAATTCGTTTCAAAAGCAATTTCAACTTCCATTTCAATTCAAATCAAAATTGAATTCTTCTTTATAAATTCGTTTTAAAATTCATTTCTGTTCAATTCAAATTTCAATTCAATTTGAATTCATTTCAATTTGTTTCCAATTCAATTCGAATTCGTTTCGTTTGCTATTCAATTGAAATCAAATTCGTTTTCCATTCAATTCGAATTCATTATATATTCAATTCATTTCGAAATCGTTTTATATTCAATTCATTTCGAAATCGTTTTATATTCAATTCATTTCGAAATCGTTTTATATTCAATTCATTTCGAAATCGTTATATATTCAATTCATTTCGAAATCGTTATATATTCAATTCATTTCGAAATCGTTATATATTCAATTCATTTCGAAATCGTTATATATTCAATTCATTTCGAAATCGTTATATATTCAATTCATTTCGAAATCGTTATATATTCAATTCATTTCGAAATCGTTATATATTCAATTCATTTCGAAATCGTTATATATTCAATTCATTTCGAAATCGTTATATATTCAATTCATTTCGAAATCGTTTTATATTCAATTCATTTCGAAATGAATAAAATCGATATAAATATCGTTCACGTCAAAATGGCGTCAATCTAATCAACACTGCTTCATAAATTTCTATTTTCAAAATAGTTGTTATTATCAAAATATTTCGTTCAACACATGACCAATCTCAATGGATGAGTACTGTCAACACATGAACCTTTATTTTATATCGATAAAGATGTAAATTTTATTACTAAAATATTTCGTTCAACACATGACCAATCTCAATGGATGAGTACTGTCAACACATGAACTTTTATTTTATAATATTCTTTATTTTTCAAATTGGAATGAGGCCCAATCAATTACCATATAAAGTTAATTATATGGATTTTCATGCATTACACACATATAATAGCATTGAAAAATAATCAACCATCAACCAAAGTGCACTACACTGTATAAGCATCAAATATAGATATCTAACGCTTATAACAGCCTGTCAATCAATCGATCGACATATTTAATCAATCAGGATGAGTGAACTTCAAATTTCATCCCAACACCCATGTGGGGTTTCAAACAATCAAACGCATATTTTATTTGTGCAGTTGGGCGATGTGTAAAATTTATCGACCCAATCAATGTCCTTCAAATAGGTGTACATAAACAAACCGTCTGGTTTGTAAATGAATATTTATTTATTCACATTCACGTTAAAAATTATATTTTTAACGACAAAACATTTTATTCCAACATATGAATTTCTATTCAGTTCATTCTTTAAATAAAATGATATTTTTTTTATTTTTCTAACTTATTTTAGAAAATTTCGGCGGCATAACGGCACGATACTAGAAACGGGACAAGGCCTAGCCTTATCCCCGGTCTAGTGAAGGCCCACGCCATTCACACATCAATCTAATTCACCAAACAACCAAATTCAAATCAAATATCCAACTAATTCATGCAACCAAACAAACAAGTCCATGGTCTGTGGACGATTGTGTCGGGTGCTACTAAGCACCGTCTGCATCCTAGTATATATATAACTAGAAAAAGAAATTGAAAGGTGAGAAATTCTCACCGATTGCTATCCTAACTCCACGGCACTTCTAATGCAGGAAATCTTCACTGTTCTCGCCTCTTATCACTTTCCTCGCCCGCAGCCACTACATATATAAAAATCACATTTTTAATTCGATGTTCAATATATAAAAATCGCATTTTTACTTTGCTATTCAATATATAAAAATCGAATTTTTACTTTGCTATTCAATATATAAAAATCGAATTTTTTCTTTGCTATTCAATAAATAAAAATCGAATTTTTACTTTGCTGTTCAATATATAAAAATCGAATTTTTACTCTGCTATTCAATATATAAAAATCGAATTTTTATAACGATGTTATATAGATAAAAATTCTATTTTTATCCCGCTATTTTTCATATAAAGATTTCACCTTTTCAAAAATATAGATATCGCCCTTTCAAAAATATCATTATAAAAATCACATTTTTATCTTTCTACACATATAAAGATGATATTTCTAATCTTCCTATCATGTAAAAATTATATTTTTTTTCCTCTACCTAAACAAAAATCATATTTCTACCACTTCTATATAGTAAAGATTATATTTTTTATACTTTATAAAAATCGTATTTTTAATACTTTAAAATATAAAAATCATATTTTTATTACCGAATAAAATCTTTTCCATTTAAATCTATCTATAATTTACAACGAGGGTCTTTTTATTTTGAAAGAAACTAATCTTTATACAGTGATTAATTTCATAAAGATCTCTTTTTAATTTACTGCTATAATAATTAAACTGAAAAGAGAATTCAAGGATAATCTCACTGTTAATCTTTCCCCCTCTTCTTTCCTGTACACGAGCCACCCATCAGAGCCCGTCATTGCTTCCTAGGGTTCCACCTTGTTGTGCGTGCCATGGTGGAGGAGAAGGGCGGCTTCAGGCAACGCGTCGGTTTTTGGCAGTTCGATTGGAAGTAGGGGTTGACGCGACTGATAAATGGAGGAGGAGAAGACGGGGGAGCGGGGTTGCGAGGCCGGTCTGAGCTGAGGGAGGGTAGCGACGGAGGTGAAGGCGTCGATCGGTGGTGGGCGGCTTCGAGATCGACGGGGCGAATCGATTTTCTCTTTTTTTTTGTTTTTTTTCTCTGTGGAAATGATGAATCGAGGGGGGGGGCAGAACGGATAAAGGGGGAGAAGGATTATTTTATATTTTTATTTATTTATTTATTTTTAATTTTTTATTCACATAAAGCAACTTTTTCTATCGACTTCGAAACAAGGCCCACCGCCTGTCATCCATAGCGATTCACCCCCATTCCGAACACAATGGGATATGTATCGCAAGCTGATTCGATCGTTACAATCAGTTTCCGTTAAATTCACATTTAAATCATTATATTGGATTTTAAACGTACATTTCAAATTACCGGGGTCACATACTAACTCGAAAAATTCCAGAAAAATATTTTCTAGCTTCGTATTGACGATACGGTCCTAACAAAACTAATTTCATCGAATTCTGAGACCGTTTGAAAAATGGCCAATTCCCAGTCGATTAAAATCAACTAAAACTGGTCAAACGCGTTTTCCTTTGCCACGCTCACATATTGATTCGAAAAATTATGAAATTTGGAATCTAGCAATAACTTGGCATCGCGGATCCAACAAAAGTGGTTTCGTCGAAATCCGAGGTCGTTTGCAAAATTTCCATTTTTAAGGGCCTGAATTCCATAGCGACTATTCAGAATTTTCAACTGGACATATCTTTTGATTCCCGCTATGAAATTTCGATTTTTCGGATTTGTTGGAAAGATATTATCAATTAGATCCCATTATTTTTGGTTTCACTAAAATCCGGATTGTTTTGCACCCGGTACATTAAATTGAAGTTTGAAATCGAATTATCGAACTACCGCGCCATTTTCAATTCCATTTATAATTATATATAAATATTTATATTCTAACGACGGCGTATATAATATATACGTTCTAATTTTTTTCAAAATAAATTTCTCGTCGATATTACTTAAAATAATTCATTTTAAATAATCAAAATTCGCTAAAATTGCCAAAATAAAAATTTTAAACTGGCCCAGATTTTCCGGGTTGTTACAATCTCCCCCACTTAAAACTTTTTGTCCCCGAAAAGGAACAAAGTCGAAAGTGGTTTGATCATTCAACTCTACGCTCGATCTGGCTTCCATTCTCCAACCTTTCAGTTTCTGAGAATTTTCAAAATTTCAAAAATTTGGCTAACACCCTAAATTTTTGAAAAATTTCGCCATAACCTCCCCTGCACCGGGAGCATCGGGAAATCTCAAATAGCTTCCCCGGTCCTTCAGATCTCAAAAAGAAAAAGAAAAAGCCAAGCGGCTAGCCAATAGGCTCATAAAATCATCATTACCCAAACAAAACAGTAAATTATGTAGTAAACATGTACCTATTTGTCGGGCAAACAAATTTTATTCTCTGCTCTAGCCTCCTTGCTATGACCTGTTCAATGCAAGTATATATATATGCAAGCAAATGCGACCAATTTTCAATATAATTCAATATTTGATCCAATTAGGCTTAATGGTTAAAAATTAGCAAACAACTAAACAAACAACACAAACATCAATCAATTAGTGAATTAGAGTTTCAAATTCATAGCTTTGATACATATACAGAAAATCATGTTTTTGATGCCAATTTACAACAATGTATTCTAACTATATAAGTTTTGGTTCTCACACCAGCCTGATGGAAATATATAGATATCACACCTTCGTCACTCGAAAATAAATACTGGTAACGCTGCAGCATTATCAGAATCATCCCCGGGCAACTAGAATGTGATTCTATATCTACCCAATATATTAAAACTTTGAATATACGTTTGCAAGGCGTATATGCAAATTCTTTATATACTGAATTGTCCAAAATCAATATAAATGAATAATCAAATACAAATAAGTGATTTGAATTTTCAAAACAAAAATTTGTTTTCATTTTAAAAATATACTCTTCACACTCGTTCTAGGATACTACTGATCCTATCTCTAACGAGTCATTCCCGTTGGATATTACTAATCCAGTATCTGATGAATTCTTTCGTATGGTTCTAATGTGCCTTGTTCTCTGAGCTTTGTAAACCAAAGCTCTGATACCAACTGTGAAAACCCGTAACTTCCCCGTAAAGGAAAGCGTCAGATAGTTCGAGAACAAACCACAACAAAACGCATACGGAAGAACATTTCATTGTATATTACAACAATGCACCAGATTACAAGAATATACAGAGTATAAATGAATATTACACAGAAATATCAGAGATTTAAATTACATTTAAATACATCGCAGCGGAAAATAATACAATACACAACTAGAAGGAGATATACGGATACAAAGCTTTCCGGATATCGTTCCAGCTGCAAACCAGGATCCTGTGAATATAAATCTGCAAAACCAAAACTACTAGCTGCCCGTGTGGAAAATAGGGGCACCCAGAGTTTAGGTTAAAACAATAAACTCCAGGTCAGTCATGGGACTGGTGTGAGAACTAAAACAGTTATAAATCTTTATTTTAAAGTTAGGTAAATCAAGGGACCACGCCGTAAAACACGGAACGGGTTTCCTCCCAAGAATACCAGTGCATAAACAAACAGCGCAATGCTAAATAAAGAAAAATGAAGCTGTTATAAGACCTAGGTCCCATCACACAATGCAACGCAGCCGAGGATAGGGTTTTCCCTTATAACAGCCAAAGAATGCTTGATACGTTTAAAACAAATCGTTTGATACTATTATAAGTGCATAGTGTATAAAACAACTTCAAATCATAAGTATCAATCATAGACGGCATAAGTGCCCCATCCCACTATATCGCCATACTAGGCTCTACAAATAAAACTGCAGAATCACGTATTTGGAAATTGGGTTTCCATCTATGAACCGAGGCAAAAGATAGTCCTCAACCGATTCGAGACGCTCTAGCCCGCCCCTCAGGATCAGAGCTCGAGTGACCCTTGGATCCTCAGGGCCGGTCCACCGATGTGGATTAAAATGCCTAAACATGCGTTTCCCCGCCCTATGGGGCGTAGGTGAGCCAACTAAATGACTCCATCGGTTCGAGAACGACCGATCAATCCGAGGCGCCTCGCAACAGCAACAACCACATAAGTCAAACTCGTCAGGGCGTGTAAAACCACTGACGCCACTTTTTAGCTAGAAAGAAACGCATGCCCTCCCTGACGTCCTCTCCCGTTTTTGGTTCATACCGGGTGTGAAACACGCGAAGTAAACGTTACACAAAGCTACGCCACAAAGGCCTTGCTTTGATCATCACCACAAGACTTTGCTTTTCAACAGAAGCCTCGATCAATTGCCACTTAGGCATGCCACACAGGCAATTCACTCCATGTGTTTGATATCCATCAATATATAACCCCTGAGCTCGTACGTCTCAGAGAAGGGCGTTAAGCAAGAGAATAAATTCTCCGCCGCCAAACAGATATATATTTAATAGAGATCAATCACACGGACTAAAATCCAATGTCAGACACACAGTCCATTTACAAGTCCGTTCTGGGTCTGAACGAAACCGGAGGCACCTGGTACCCCGCATATCCATCGATCTCCAAGTACGTCTGGGCGATCACCAACTGTTTCCATCTTCTTGGGTGTACAGCCCAATCAAGATCATCAGTAATCCCCCAAACGACGTGAAGACCTCCGGTCTTCGACCATCGTCTTCATCTTCGACTTATCGTCGTATCAGTTATTCAGAATGGGATAAACCCGGTCTTTCCGAATAACTCGCGTATATTTTAAATAAGTGTTACACAAACACAACATACGCCTCATTCCAATTCATCAGTCACTAACCGTAAATTAATCAAGAGAATAATTTCCCAAATATTAACCCCGAAGGCCGAAACCAACATCAGATCAATATCCAGAAAACCATTCTGCTTGGCTAACCGACAGTTAGTTTCTAAATTTCACATTCATAGGGAAAGGTTCCCATTAATTTTATCCAAGATAAATTCCTTGAATTTATTCTTTAATATTCTTTTGAATTTCGATTCAACTAGTCGGGATTAACGAACCTTACCGAAGTAATCATTTGTTTTAATTTCCCAATCCCAACCTATTCATCTCATGAAGTAAAACTGGTTATACTTCATATCTAACACCACGGTGTTATCGGTAAATTCAATTACCATTTCACGTTCAAATCTAATTAAAGATTTAACTATCGCTTGGAGTAAAACTGGTGATGCTCCATTCTCGATCTTTTCAATCTAATTAAAGATTCATTAAAACTCCACTTAGTTTTAATCGTTAACTGGGTTAAAGAATCAGTGTCATTTAAAACACGGTTCACGATAGACCCAAAATCACATCCATTAATTACCGGGTTAAAGAACGAGGGTTATTTAAAACACTGTCCACGATAAACCCAAAAATCAATATCGATTCAATTTTAATTAAATATTATTTAATTGGTACTCTTCATTAAATCTAAATAAAAAGATTTAATCTTTTCTCAACTGGGTTCAAGAACAGTGTTAGTGAAGACACCATTCACGACAAACCCAAATCACATTTGATATTCAATACAAGGCTCTGAATAGAAAATATATCGGCTTATATTCGATATCAAATTCTACGATTAACAAATGTCGTATTGGAAGTAACGATATAAATATATATCTTTCAAATTTCCATAACAACATCCGTATAATCACGAATTCCAACATCGAAATATTCCGAAGACAATTTCGATTCAAATCCACTCCAATGCAATCATTGGAAATTCTGGTTATTTTTAAAACCCTTTTTCAAATTCAATTTATTTATTTAAAAATAAATAGAATTATAATTCTAGTTCAAAACTAGTTCATTTCGATAAAAACCTATTTTTATCTTTTCAAATACGGAGTTTTTCATCCCAATTCTTTCTAAATCATTTCTTATGATTTTACACAAATTATTACTATTTTTAATAATTTTATCAAGGGCCGTACAGTCGATTTCCATCAACGGCCATCGAACTGCACTTATAGCGACCTTTTTCAAATTTGATTTGGACATAATTCCAAACCCAACCGTTAGATTTCTAATTTCCAATATTCGTTAGAAAGCTCTTTTCGATACGAACCCAACGGTTCTGGTTTTAGGAGAATCCGACGGTCGGATCTCCCGTAATGTCCGTTTGAAATAAATGGTCGAAATTCACGAACTACCGCGGCGCGGCGCGTTCTATTCAGGCCATTATATTATATATATAATATATATTTCGTCGATATCTATTTAAAACGAATTATATAAATAGTTTTAAATTCGTTTCAAAAGCAATTTCAACTTCCATTTCAATTCAAATCAAAATTGAATTCTTCTTTATAAATTCGTTTTAAAATTCATTTCTATTCAATTCAAATTTCAATTCAATTTGAATTCATTTCAATTTGTTTCCAATTCAATTCGAATTCGTTTCGTTTGCTATTCAATTGAAATCAAATTCGTTTTCCATTCAATTCGAATTCATTATATATTCAATTCATTTCGAAATCGTTTTATATTCAATTCATTTCGAAATCGTTTTATATTCAATTCATTTCGAAATCGTTTTATATTCAATTCATTTCGAAATCGTTATATATTCAATTCATTTCGAAATCGTTATATATTCAATTCATTTCGAAATCGTTATATATTCAATTCATTTCGAAATCGTTATATATTCAATTCATTTCGAAATCGTTATATATTCAATTCATTTCGAAATCGTTATATATTCAATTCATTTCAAAATCGTTTTATATTCAATTCATTTCGAAATGAATAAAATCGATATAAATATCGTTCACGTCAAAATGGCGTCAATCTAATCAACACTGCTTCATAAATTTCTATTTTCAAAATAGTTGTTATTATCAAAATATTTCGTTCAACACATGACCAATCTCAATGGATGAGTACTGTCAACACATGAACCTTTATTTTATATCGATAAAGATGTAAATTTTATTACTAAAATATTTCGTTCAACACATGACCAATCTCAATGGATGAGTACTGTCAACACATGAACTTTTATTTTATAATATTCTTTATTTTTCAAATTGGAATGAGGCCCAATCAATTACCATATAAAGTTAATTATATGGATTTTCATGCATTACACACATATAATAGCATTGAAAAATAATCAACCATCAACCAAAGTGCACTACACTGTATAAGCATCAAATATAGATATCTAACGCTTATAACAGCCTGTCAATCAATCGATCGACATATTTAATCAATCAGGATGAGTGAACTTCAAATTTCATCCCAACACCCGTGTGGGGTTTCAAACAATCAAACGCATATTTTATTTGTGCAGTTGGGCGATGTGTAAAATTTATCGACCCAATCAATGTCCTTCAAATAGGTGTACATAAACAAACCGTCTGGTTTGTAAATGAATATTTATTTATTCACATTCACGTTAAAAATTATATTTTTAACGACAAAACATTTTATTCCAACATATGAATTTCTATTCAGTTCATTCTTTAAATAAAATGATATTTTTTTTATTTTTCTAACTTATTTTAGAAAATTTCGGCGGCATAACGGCACGATACTAGAAACGGGACAAGGCCTAGCCTTATCCCCGGTCTAGTGAAGGCCCACGCCATTCACACATCAATCTAATTCACCAAACAACCAAATTCAAATCAAATATCCAACTAATCCATGCAACCAAACAAACAAGTCCATGGTCTGTGGACGATTGTGTCGGGTGCTACTAAGCACCGTCTGCATCCTAGTATATATATAACTAGAAAAAGAAATTGAAAGGTGAGAAATTCTCACCGATTGCTATCCTAACTCCACGGCACTTCTAATGCAGGAAATCTTCACTGTTCTCGCCTCTTATCACTTTCCTCGCCCGCAGCCACTACATATATAAAAATCACATTTTTACTTCGATGTTCAATATATAAAAATCGCATTTTTACTTTGCTATTCAATATATAAAAATCGAATTTTTACTTTGCTATTCAATATATAAAAATCGAATTTTTTCTTTGCTATTCAATATATAAAAATCGAATTTTTACTTTGCTATTCAATATATAAAAATCGAATTTTTACTTTGCTATTCAATATATAAAAATCGAATTTTTATAACGATGTTATTTAGATAAAAATTCTATTTTTATCCCGCTATTTTTCATATAAAGATTTCACCTTTTCAAAAATATAGATATCGCCCTTTCAAAAATATCATTATAAAAATCACATTTTTATCTTTCTACACATATAAAGATGATATTTCTAATCTTCCTATCATGTAAAAATTATATTTTTTTTCCTCTACCTAAACAAAAATCATATTTCTACCACTTCTATATAGTAAAGATTATATTTTTTATACTTTATAAAAATCGTATTTTTAATACTTTAAAATATAAAAATCATATTTTTATTACCGAATAAAATCTTTTCCATTTAAATCTATCTATAATTTACAACGAGGGTCTTTTTATTTTGAAAGAAACTAATCTTTATACAGTGATTAATTTCATAAAGATCTCTTTTTAATTTACTGCTATAATAATTAAACTGAAAAGAGAATGCAAGGATAATCTCACTGTTAATCTTTCCCCCTCTTCTTTCCTGTACACGAGCCACCCATCAGAGCCCGTCATTGCTTCCTAGGGTTCCGCCTTGTTGTGCGTGCCATGGTGGAGGAGAAGGGCGGCTTCAGGCAACGCGTCGGTTTTTTGCAGTTCGATTGGAAGTAGGGGTTGACGCGACTGATAAATGGAGGAGGAGAAGACGGGGGAGCGGGGTTGCGAGGCCGGTCTGAGCTGAGGGAGGGTAGCGACGGAGGTGAAGGCGTCGATCGGTGGTGGGCGGCTTCGAGATCGACGGGGCGAATCGATTTTCTCTTTTTTTTTGTTTTTTTTTCTCTGTGGAAATGATGAATCGAGGGGGGGGGGGGCAGAACGGATAAAGGGGGAGAAGGATTATTTTATATTTTTATTTATTTATTTTTAATTTTTTATTCACATAAAGCAACTTTTTCTATCGACTTCGAAACAAGGCCCACCGCCTGTCATCCATAGCGATTCACCCCCATTCCGAACACAATGGGATATGTATCGCAAGCTGATTCGATCGTTACAATCAGTTTCCGTTAAATTCACATTTAAATCATTATATTGGATTTTAAACGTACATTTCAAATTACCGGGGTCACATTCTAACTCGAAAAATTCCAGAAAAATATTTTCTAGCTTCGTATTGACGATACGGTCCTAACAAAACTAATTTCATCGAATTCTGAGACCGTTTGAAAAATGGCCAATTCCCAGTCGATTAAAATCAACTGAAACTGGTCAAACGCGTTTTCCTTTGCCACGCTCACATATTGATTCGAAAAATTATGAAATTTGGAATCTAGCAATAACTTGGCATCGCGGATCCAACAAAAGTGGTTTCGTCGAAATCCGAGGTCGTTTGCAAAATTTCCATTTTTAAGGGCCTGAATTCCATAGCGACTATTCAGAATTTTCAACTGGACATATCTTTTGATTCCCGCTATGAAATTTCGATTTTTCGGATTTGTTGGAAAGATATTATCAATTAGATCCCATTATTTTTGGTTTCACTAAAATCCGGATTGTTTTGCACCCGGTACATTAAATTGAAGTTTGAAATCGAATTATCGAACTACCGCGCCATTTTCAATTCCATTTATAATTATATATAAATATTTATATTCTAACGACGGCGTATATAATATATACGTTCTAATTTTTTTCAAAATAAATTTCTCGTTGATATTACTTAAAATAATTCATTTTAAATAATCAAAATTCGCTAAAATTGCCAAAATAAAAATTTTAAACTGGCCCAGATTTTCCGGGTTGTTACAATCTCCCCCACTTAAAACTTTTCGTCCCCGAAAAGGAACAAAGTCGAAAGTGGTTTGATCATTCAACTCTACGCTCGATCTGGCTTCCATTCTCCAACCTTTCAGTTTCTGAGAATTTTCAAAATTTCAAAAATTTGGCTAACACCCTAAATTTTTGAAAAATTTCGCCATAACCTCCCCTGCACCGGGAGCATCGGGAAATCTCAAATAGCTTCCCCGGTCCTTCAGATCTCAAAAAGAAAAAGAAAAAGCCAAGCGGCTAGCCAATAGGCTCATAAAATCATCATCACCCAAACAAAACAGTAAATTATGTAGTAAACATGTACCTATTTGTCGGGCAAACAAATTTTATTCTCTGCTCTAGCCTCCTTGCTATGACCTGTTCAATGCAAGTATATATATATGCAAGCAAATGCGACCAATTTTCAATATAATTCAATATTTGATCCAATTAGGCTTAATGGTTAAAAATTAGCAAACAACTAAACAAACAACACAAACATCAATCAATTAGTGAATTAGAGTTTCAAATTCATAGCTTTGATACATATACAGAAAATCATGTTTTTGATGCCAATTTACAACAATGTATTCTAACTATATAAGTTTTGGTTCTCACACCAGCCTGATGGAAATATATAGATATCACACCTTCGTCACTCGAAAATAAATACTGGTAACGCTGCAGCATTATCAGAATCATCCCCGGGCAACTAGAATGTGATTCTATATCTACCCAATATATTAAAACTTTGAATATACGTTTGCAAGGCGTATATGCAAATTCTTTATATACTGAATTGTCCAAAATCAATATAAATGAATAATCAAATACAAATAAGTGATTTGAATTTTCAAAACAAAAATTTGTTTTCATTTTAAAAATATACTCTTCACACTCGTTCTAGGATACTACTGATCCTATCTCTAACGAGTCATTCCCGTTGGATATTACTAATCCAGTATCTGATGAATTCTTTCGTATGGTTCTAATGTGCCCTGTTCTCTGAGCTTTGTAAACCAAAGCTCTGATACCAACTGTGAAAACCCGTAACTTCCCCGTAAAGGAAAGCGTCGGATAGTTCGAGAACAAACCACAACAAAACGCATACGGAAGAACATTTCATTGTATATTACAACAATGCACCAGATTACAAGAATATACAGAGTATAAATGAATATTACACAGAAATATCAGAGATTTAAATTACATTTAAATACATCGCAGCGGAAAATAATACAATACACAACTAGAAGGAGATATACGGATACAAAGCTTTCCGGATATCGTTCCAGCTGCAAACCAGGATCCTGTGAATATAAATCTGCAAAACCAAAACTACTAGCTGCCCGTGTGGAAAATAGGGGCACCCAGAGTTTAGGTTAAAACAATAAACTCCAGGTCAGTCATGGGACTGGTGTGAGAACTAAAACAGTTATAAATCTTTATTTTAAAGTTAGGTAAATCAAGGGACCACGCCGTAAAACACGGAACGGGTTTCCTCCCAAGAATACCAGTGCATAAACAAACAGCGCAATGCTAAATAAAGAAAAATGAAGCTGTTATAAGACCCAGGTCCCATCACACAATGCAACGCAGCCGAGGATAGGGTTTTCCCTTATAACAGCCAAAGAATGCTTGATACGTTTAAAACAAATCGTTTGATACTATTATAAGTGCATAGTGTATAAAACAACTTCAAATCATAAGTATCAATCATAGACGGCATAAGTGCCCCATCCCACTATGTCGCCATACTAGGCTCTACAAATAAAACCGCAGAATCACGTATTTGGAAATTGGGTTTCCATCTATGAACCGAGGCAAAAGATAGTCCTCAACCGATTCGAGACGCTCTAGCCCGCCCCTCAGGATCAGAGCTCGAGTGACCCTTGGATCCTCAGGGCCGGTCCACCGATGTGGATTAAAATGCCTGAACATGCGTTTCCCCGCCCTATGGGGCGTAGGTGAGCCAACTAAATGACTCCATCGGTTCGAGAACGACCGATCAATCCGAGGCGCCTCGCAACAGCAACAACCACATAAGTCAAACTCGTCAGGGCGTGTAAAACCACTGACGCCACTTTTTAGCTAGAAAGAAACGCATGCCCTCCCTGACGTCCTCTCCCGTTTTTGGTTCATACCGGGTGTGAAACACGCGAAGTAAACGTTACACAAAGCTACGCCACAAAGGCCTTGCTTTGATCATCACCACAAGACTTTGCTTTTCAACAGAAGCCTCGATCAATTGCCACTTAGGCATGCCACACAGGCAATTCACTCCATGTGTTTGATATCCATTAATATATAACCCCTGAGCTCGTACGTCTCAGAGAAGGGCGTTAAGCAAGAGAATAAATTCTCCGCCGCCAAACAGATATATATTTAATAGAGATCAATCACACGGACTAAAATCCAATGTCAGACACACAGTCCATTTACAAGTCCGTTCTGGGTCTGAACGAAACCGGAGGCACCTGGTACCCCGCATATCCATCGATCTCCAAGTACGTCTGGGCGATCACCAACTGTTTCCATCTTCTTGGGTGTACAGCCCAATCAAGATCATCAGTAATCCCCCAAACGACGTGAAGACCTCCGGTCTTCGACCATCGTCTTCATCTTCGACTTATCGTCGTATCAGTTATTCAGTATGGGATAAACCCGGTCTTTCCGAATAACTCGCGTATATTTTAAATAAGTGTTACACAAACACAACATATGCCTCATTCCAATTCATCAGTCACTAACCGTAAATTAATCAAGAGAATAATTTCCCAAATATTAACCCCGAAGGCCGAAACCAACATCAGATCAATATCCAGAAAACCATTCTGCTTGGCTAACCGACAGTTAGTTTCTAAATTTCACATTCATAGGGAAAGGTTCCCATTAATTTTATCCAAGATAAATTCCTTGAATTTATTCTTTAATCTTCTTTTGAATTTCGATTCAACTAGTCGGGATTAACGAACCTTACCGAAGTAATCATTTGTTTTAATTTCCCAATCCCAACCTATTCATCTCATGAAGTAAAACTGGTTATACTTCATATCTAACACCACGGTGTTATCGGTAAATTCAATTACCATTTCACGTTCAAATCTAATTAAAGATTTAACTATCGCCTGGAGTAAAACTGGTGATGCTCCATTCTCGATCTTTTCAATCTAATTAAAGATTCATTAAAACTCCACTTAGTTTTAATCGTTAACTGGGTTAAAGAATCAGTGTCATTTAAAACACAGTTCACGATAGACCCAAAATCACATCCATTAATTATCGGGTTAAAGAACGAGGGTTATTTAAAACACTGTCCACGATAAACCCAAAAATCAATATCGATTCAATTTTAATTAAATATTATTTAATTGGTACTCTTCATTAAATCTAAATAAAAAGATTTAATCTTTTCTCAACTGGGTTCAAGAACAGTGTTAGTGAAGACACCATTCACGACAAACCCAAATCACATTTGATATTCAATACAAGGCTCTGAATAGAAAATATATCGGCTTATATTCGATATCAAATTCTACGATTAACAAATGTCGTATTGGAAGTAACGATATAAATATATATCTTTCAAATTTCCATAACAACATCCGTATAATCACGAATTCCAACATCGAAATATTCCGAAGACAATTTCGATTCAAATCCACTCCAATGCAATCATTGGAAATTCTGGTTATTTTTAAAACCCTTTTTCAAATTCAATTTATTTATTTAAAAATAAATAGAATTATAATTCTAGTTCAAAACTAGTTCATTTCGATAAAAATCTATTTTTATCTTTTCAAATACGGAGTTTTTCATCCCAATTCTTTCTAAATCATTTCTTATGATTTTACACAAATTATTACTATTATTAATAATTTTATCAAGGGCCGTACAGTCGATTTCCATCAACGGCCATCGAACTGCACTTACAGCGACCTTTTTCAAATTTGATTTGGACATAATTCCAAATCTAACTGTTAGATTTCTAATTTCCAATATTCGTTAGAAAGCTCTTTTCGATACGAACCCAACGGTTCTGGTTTTAGGAGAATCCGACGGTCGGATCTCCCGTAATGTCCGTTTAAAATAAATGGTCGAAATTCACGAACTGCCGCAGCGCGGCGCGTTCTATTCAGGCCATTATATTATATATATAATATATATTTCGTCGATATCTATTTAAAACGAATTATATAAATAGTTTTAAATTCGTTTCAAAAGCAATTTCAACTTCCATTTCAATTCAAATCAAAATTGAATTCTTCTTTATAAATTCGTTTTAAAATTCATTTCTATTCAATTCAAATTTCAATTCAATTTGAATTCATTTCAATTTGTTTCCAATTCAATTCGAATTCGTTTCGTTTGCTATTCAATTGAAATCAAATTCGTTTTCCATTCAATTCGAATTCATTATATATTCAATTCATTTCGAAATCGTTTTATATTCAATTCATTTCGAAATCGTTTTATATTCAATTCATTTCGAAATCGTTTTATATTCAATTCATTTCGAAATCGTTATATATTCAATTCATTTCGAAATCGTTATATATTCAATTCATTTCGAAATCGTTATATATTCAATTCATTTCGAAATCGTTATATATTCAATTCATTTCGAAATCGTTATATATTCAATTCATTTCGAAATCGTTATATATTCAATTCATTTCGAAATCGTTATATATTCAATTCATTTCGAAATCGTTATATATTCAATTCATTTCGAAATCGTTATATATTCAATTCATTTCGAAATCGTTATATATTCAATTCATTTCGAAATCGTTATATATTCAATTCATTTCGAAATCGTTATATATTCAATTCATTTCGAAATCGTTATATATTCAATTCATTTCGAAATCGTTTTATATTCAATTCATTTCGAAATGAATAAAATCGATATAAATATCGTTCACGTCAAAATGGCGTCAATCTAATCAACACTGCTTCATAAATTTCTATTTTCAAAATAGTTGTTATTATCAAAATATTTCGTTCAACACATGACCAATCTCAATGGATGAGTACTGTCAACACATGAACCTTTATTTTATATCGATAAAGATGTAAATTTTATTACTAAAATATTTCGTTCAACACATGACCAATCTCAATGGATGAGTACTGTCAACACATGAACTTTTATTTTATAATATTCTTTATTTTTCAAATTGGAATGAGGCCCAATCAATTACCATATAAAGTTAATTATATGGATTTTCATGCATTACACACATATAATAGCATTGAAAAATAATCAACCATCAACCAAAGTGCACTACACTGTATAAGCATCAAATATAGATATCTAACGCTTATAACAGCCTGTCAATCAATCGATCGACATATTTAATCAATCAGGATGAGTGAACTTCAAATTTCATCCCAACACCCGTGTGGGGTTTCAAACAATCAAACGCATATTTTATTTGTGCAGTTGGGCGATGTGTAAAATTTATCGACCCAATCAATGTCCTTCAAATAGGTGTACATAAACAAACCGTCTGGTTTGTAAATGAATATTTATTTATTCACATTCACGTTAAAAATTATACTTTTAACGACAAAACATTTTATTCCAACATATGAATTTCTATTCAGTTCATTCTTTAAATAAAATGATATTTTTTTATTTTTCTAACTTATTTTAGAAAATTTCGGCGGCATAACGGCACGATACTAGAAACGGGACAAGGCCTAGCCTTATCCCCGGTCTAGTGAAGGCCCACGCCATTCACACATCAATCTAATTCACCAAACAACCAAATTCAAATCAAATATCCAACTAATCCACGCAACCAAACAAACAAGTCCATGGTCTGTGGACGATTCTGTCGGGTGCTACTAAGCACCGTCTGCATCCTAGTACATATATAACTAGAAAAAGAAATTGAAAGGTGAGAAATTCTCACCGATTGCTATCCTAACTCCACGGCACTTCTAATGCAGTAAATCTTCACTGTTCTCGCCTCTTATCACTTTCCTCGCCCGCAGCCACTACATATATAAAAATCACATTTTTACTTCGATGTTCAATATATAAAAATCGCATTTTTACTTTGCTATTCAATATATAAAAATCGAATTTTTACTTTGCTATTCAATATATAAAAATCGAATTTTTTCTTTGCTATTCAATATATAAAAATCGAATTTTTACTTTGCTGTTCAATATATAAAAATCGAATTTTTACTTTGCTATTCAATATATAAAAATCGAATTTTTATAACGATGTTATATAGATAAAAATTCTATTTTTATCCCACTATTTTTCATATAAAGATTTCACCTTTTCAAAAATATAGATATCGCCCTTTCAAAAATATCATTATAAAAATCACATTTTTATCTTTCTACACATATAAAGATGATATTTCTAATCTTCCTATCATGTAAAAATTATATTTTTTTTCCTCTACCTAAACAAAAATCATATTTCTACCACTTCTATATAGTAAAGATTATATTTTTTATACTTTATAAAAATCATATTTTTAATACTTTAAAATATAAAAATCATATTTTTATTACCGAATAAAATCTTTTCCATTTAAATCTATCTATAATTTACAACGAGGGTCTTTTTATTTTGAAAGAAACTGATCTTTATACAGTGATTAATTTCATAAAGATCTCTTTTTAATTTACTGCTATAATAATTAAACTGAAAAGAGAATGCAAGGATAATCTCACTGTTAATCTTCCCCCCTCTTCTTTCCTGTACACGAGCCACCCATCAGAGCCCGTCATTGCTTCCTAGGGTTCCTCCTTGTTGTGCGTGCCATGGTGGAGGAGAAGGGCGGCTTCAGGCAACGCGTCGGTTTTTGGCAGCTCGATTGGAAGTAGGGGTTGACGCGACTGATAAATGGAGGAGGAGAAGACGGGGGAGCGGGGTTGCGAGGCCGGTCTGAGCTGAGGGAGGGTAGCGACGGAGGTGAAGGCGTCGATCGGTGGTGGGCGACTTCGAGATCGACGGGGCGAATCGATTTTCTCTTTTTTTTTGTTTTTTTTTCTCTGTGGAAATGATGAATTGGGGGGGGGGGGGGGCAGAACGGATAAAGGGGGAGAAGGATTATTTTATATTTTTATTTATTTATTTATTTTTAATTTTTTATTCACATAAAGCAACTTTTTCTATCGACTTCGAAACAAGGCCCACCGCCTGTCGTCCATAGCGTTTCACCCCCATTCCGAACACAATGGGATATGTATCGCAAGCTGATTCGATCGTTACAATTAGTTTCCGTTAAATTCACATTTAAATCATTATATTGGATTTTAAACGTACATTTCAAATTACCGGGGTCACATACTAACTCGAAAAATTCCAGAAAAATATTTTCTAGCTTCGTATTGACGATACGGTCCTAACAAAACAAATTTCATCGAATTCTGAGACCGTTTGAAAAATGGCCAATTCCCAGTCGATTAAAATCAACTGAAACTAGTCAAACGCGTTTTCCTTTGCCACGCTCACATATTGATTCGAAAAATTATGAAATTTGGAATCTAGCAATAACTTGGCATCGCGGATCCAACAAAAGTGGTTTCGTCAAAATCCGAGGTCGTTTGCAAAATTTCCATTTTTAAGGGCCTGAATTCCATAGCGACTATTCAGAATTTTCAACTGGACATATCTTTTGATTCCCGCTATGAAATTTCGATTTTTCGGATTCGTTGGAAAGATATTATCAATTAGATCCCATTATTTTTGGTTTCACTAAAATCCGGATTGTTTTGCACCCGGTACATTAAATTGAAGTTTGAAATCGAATTATCGAACTACCGCGCCATTTTCAATTCCATTTATAATTATATATAAATATTTATATTCTAACGACGGCGTATATAATATATACGTTCTAATTCTTTTCAAAATAAATTTCTCGTCGATATTACTTAAAATAATTCATTTTAAATAATCAAAATTCGCTAAAATTGCCAAAATAAAATTTTTAAACTGGCCCAGATTTTCCGGGTTGTTACACCAGCATTCACATTTTAAATGGATCTCTAGTCGTTGCCACAATTTTCAGAAAATGATATAAGGAATAAAATCATTCGAAGTTTTCCAAAAATGGCAAGATGTCAAAAATATTTCTTCCAGAAATCAAACAGGTGATTCACGGTAGTTAAACAATCACGCAAGGGCAAGAATCATTTCTATGGTTTCCGGAATTCAACAAATCATACGAGGCAACAAATCAAGCAAATTATTCACACAAGGATTTCATTCAATGTCATGATTCGAACAATCAGTAATCAGCCAAGTCATTAAAAGAAATCAGAGAATGATGTTTAGGGTTTTATAAACCTATAAATATCACCTATTCATCATCGGCTATTTGATCAAAAAAACTAATGTAACAATTCGAAGAGCAAACAATTTCAAATTAGATATACTCATAGATTGTTTTCGATTGTAAGCCAAATCAACCGACCAAGGACGACGGCACTTGAAGTTCATCAGAGAATTAAATTTCATCAAACAACCAAGTCGCGATTTAGGGGAAAGGGGAAAACCCTATTTCTGTTCGACCGACATTTTTGAAGCAAGGACAATGCAAAGAAATATTACAAGGGGCTGACTATTTTTAGTTATAAAGGGGTTTTTCCTTTTTGAGTCATTTTATATTGTATTGTTTTATATTTCTTTTGTAACCATTCACGGTTTTCTAATTGGTCTGTAAAACTAAGGTTTACTAGTTATAGGGTTTATAACTAAGGTTTACGAATAATGGGTTTGTAATTAGGGAAAAATATTATCTTGGGGATAAAGATCAGTCCAGAGTTTTAAGTGTCAGATTAGAGCAGGAGCAGGGTCTGCGAGTTTACATGGTTTTATAAGCGGGATCTGTTTTAATACATAGTAGAAATCTTGGGAATGCAGCAGTATGCAGGGTTTGCCGAAGCTAGGTAAAATCTATGTTATTTATTTCTTGCATTAATTTTCTCTACTACGTTCTGTGCTATGATAATTTTAATATCTCGTAAAAATCCAATAAACCCTATTCACGTCCCTCTAGGTTTAATCTAGATCCAACATCGTTTGTTCATCCTTAACTTGCTAGCAAGTTAAACATCGGGCCTCAAATTTTGCAACATTGTTTTTTATGCTAGTCCAATGAAAAACTCGCTTGATGTCTCAGTACATCTTGCCACCTCCTAGATGGATATTCATCCCAGAGTGATGAGCCTCCTCAAGAACCGATCTCAACAAATCCCCGACTCCAGGAACACACAATCTCCCATCTCGTCTTAGCCACCCTTTCTTGTCCACCCAATATCTAACTAGGTGACTAGAGGTCTCTCCTCTACCAAGTCTATCCAAGATGTCCATTAACTGCTGATCCACTCCCTGTGTGGATCTAATGCGCTCCATAAGAGTAGGTCTCACTTCCAACGATGCCAACAATCTAAGCGTAAAATACGTAGATGGCCTAAAATCAAATGTTGAGATAAACTCCAAGCTCTGCCTCTCTACAAACAAAGGACTTAAGGTCATCCTTTTCCTACTCAATGTATCCAACCACATTACCATTGCCTAGGGTATAAACTATTTCAAAATCGTAGGATGCAAGGAATTCCATTCATCGTTGCTGCCTTAAATTGAGATCCTTATGCGAGAATAAATATTTGAGCGGCTTGTGATCCGTATAAAGCTCAAACCTCTCTCCAAGTAGATAGTATCGCCAAGACTTAAGTGCGAACACTATTGCAGCCAACTCTAAGTCATGGGTGAGGCAGTTCTTCACATGAACTCTTAATTTCCTACTTCCATAGAAGACTACCCTACTTTCTTGCATCAACACGACACCCAACCCCATGCGACAAGCATCCATGTAGACCGTAAACACCTCACTACCATCGGGAAGAGTTAGAATAGGGGATGATGTCAGAGCCCTCTTTAACCTGCGAAATGCATCCTCACAATTGATTCTCCAAGAGAAAGTCAAATTATTCTTCATCAGACGAGTGAGCGAAGCTGATATCCAAGCAAAGTCCTTAATGAAGTTTCTGTAAAAACCCGCCAATCCAAGGAAACTCCTAACCACCATTGCATTATTAGGGGATTTCCAATCTTGAAGTGCGACAACTTTAGCGAGGTCCACCGCTATTCCATCTTTGGAGACTACATGCCCTAGGAACCTTGCTTCCTTTCTCCAGAAATGACATATAGAAAACTTAGCCTTAAGCTGATGCGATATGAGAGTGCTGAGAACCTCCTTTAAGTGTCTGGCATGCTCTTCCTCGCTCCCCGAGAAAACCAGAATATCATGCACGAAAACCATCACGAACTTGTTTAGATGCTTCCTAAACACCCGACTTATTAAATTCACGAAGTATGCTGGTGTATTGGCCAGCCCAAAAGGCATGACCAACCACTCAAAGAAACCATCCAGAGTCCTGAAAGTCGTCTTATCGAAACTATCATCTGCGACCCTCAGCTGATGAAATCCCGTGGCCAGATCCAATTGTGAGAAAAACGAAGCACCTACTAGTTGGTCAAATAAGTCATCGATCCTCAAAAGTGGGTGCCTATTCTTCTTGGTGAGTTTGTATAACTCTCTTAGTCCATGCATAGACAGAGGGAGCCATTAGCCTTGGTTGTAAAGACGACTGGAGCTCCACACTAAGAAATGCTCCATCTAATGAATCCTTCCTCCAATAACTCACCTACTTGTTTGCTGAGCTCCCTCCTCTCCCTAGGATCCATGTGGCATACTGGTAAAGCAACCGGTTTCACATTCTCCACCAAGTAAACCCGGAAATCTATATCTCACCTCGGAGGTAATCCTTTAACCTCATCAAACACATCCGAAAAACCACTAACTATGGGTACTGATCAAAGATCATCAACGAAAGCATCAAGAGAATCTAGGATATTAGGCATAACTGACTCCCGTAGGTTACAAGAAATTTTGAGAGTTCTACCATGGCACGTTAGAAGTTTAACAACTCTCCTCTCACATCAAGGATGGCATCATACATGGCTAGCTAATCCATCCTTAGAATAAGTCTATAACCCATAAACCAAGAACATATGCATCGCATTCAAATTCGATGCCCATAACAGAATTTTTCAAACCCCTACATATCGTAGATAAATAAGTTGTTCCTCCTATGGGGTTTGAGATTATAATAGGATCAAAAACAATTCTAGTATCTAGGTGCAAATTATCTGCCATGGAATTGGACATGAATGAATAAGAAGAACCATAATCAAAGTGAGTCCTAATAGAAGAGTCAAAAAGAGAAATCAAACCTTTAACGGTGACTTTCCTACCATGGTCCGGTCCACCAGCCTCCAGAGCATGAACTTTTCCTTTAGACGATTCTGCCTTCTGACCTTGCTTGTTGGGGTATTGCCTAGTGAAATGTCCAATTTGACCACAACTAAAACATGCATTCTTCGTCTTCTTACAGTCTCTCACAAAGTGCCCCAAATTTCCATAGCCATGGCACTTAACCTCTGTTTTGATCTGGGCCTTATCAGGTATTCCTCCCTTCTTTGTCGCTGCCTTTTGGGGTCACCATTTCTTTTTCTCAGTCTTGGGTTTTTCCTCCTCGGTCTTAAATTCTTTATTTTCCTCTTTCCTGTCCTCATGCATCAAAGTCATGTCTACTAGCCTCTTGAAAGTTACTCCCATCGGTATACACGTCAATTCTAGTCCTTGCAATGGTTGGTCCAATCCTTTTGCGAACCTCAAGGCCTTCTTATGTGGAGCGTTCACCAAATCCAAACCGAATCTCGCTAGCAGGTTGAAACTATTGACATATTCCTTTACAGACATATCTCCTTGTTTCAAATTCAAAACCTTCTCCATTTCCATTCCTTCCTCAGCCTGCGAGAAGAATTTCATCTCAAATCTGCGTCTAAATTCATCCCAAGTGGCAACCTCCTGCCCCGCCTGAGTTACCTCCCACCAGTATGAAGCTTTCTCTTTCAGTTGGCGAACGACTAAATGAATCTTTATCCCACCGTCGAGCTCCAATAAATCAAACACATTCTCCGTTTCTCTAAGCCAATTGCGCGCCCCAACAAAATTATCAGTATCACGAAACGACTTGCCTCCCATCGTGCAAAATTCCTTACAAAGCTTAGAAAAATCGGCTACAAGATTGGGTGGAGCTACTGTGGCTGCAGCTAGGGGTGGGGCATTGCCTTGCACTTCGGCAGGGGTCGTAGCCTCTACGTATCTATAGAACCATGTCGGAATGGGAATTCCCCCAGAGAAATTAGGAGCCCTAGACATGCTGAAAAAGAGATGAAAAAAGATTTCAGAAAGAGATCGAAGGAATATCGTAAAAGACTTGAGGGGATGTATTTTTCAAAAATTGGTTTTACTTGAAAATCTTTACTTTGAAAAATACTTTTTCAAAAACTTTTTCTTTGATCTTTGTAACCTTAGGCTCTGATACCAAATGTGACACCCCACATTCCTTAATGTCACCCATATGAGGATGTATTAAGTTCTTTGAAGCGCAATTATAATACATAGACTAAATGTAACAAGACAGAATATAAAAATGCAGGTGAAAAACTTAAAATTTTATTTTTTACCCAATTTCAACATTATATTTTCAAATGAACCATCAATGTCAGAAAGTCATAAACTTCTGTCTTATAAATCATTAGAGTACAAAAACCATAAAATAATATTCCCTCACATGCCATAACAATAAACATAAAAGAAATTAAAGTATTCCATGGAAAGAGAAGTAATCCAAATCCAAGCAGGATAGAATCACGATCATAGCTGCTGTCCGCCACCACTTTGAAAACTGAGGGGGAAAGGAATAGAGTGAAGGAAAAGCAAAATAAGTCAGACATAAAGTCTGGAAAGTTCCAGTGATTTTCAGCATAAGATAAGAAGTATCAAGACAGATAAATGGTTCTGGATATGAAAATACAATAATACGCAAGTACGAAGTAAACGAGATAACAAGGCAAGGTAATGATCAAGTAAGCTTCTCATTCATATCCCAAGAACAAGTATCCACACCAACTACAAGAATATCAGGATTAGGTCTTACCCTAATTACTACCCATGTGATTGGCTCCCTACTACGCAAATATTCTGTGCCAGCTACGGTAGTAGGGGATATCCGTCCCTATCCCATCAACTTATAAGACACAAACTTATTCATTGGTGTTACAATGTCTTAGTTTCCCCCATCGGACCCATGCACGCTCATGACTCCGCCGAAACACACCCTTACCCACCTTCCATCCTTTGAACCTCTTACAATCCAAATCAGCAAAGCTCGCCTTGGTCCTTACCTAGTGTGAGGCCTTTCTATGATACCAATGGGGATACTAACTGATACGGATTCCACACAGCAAGATTGACACAAGGCACCCCCAGGCTTGTACCCTCAAATAATTAGGATTTTAAGAGTCCTAAAACTGGATATAAAGAGCAGGACGTGGGACCACTTAGCTTATTAATTAACAAGTTTAACTTAGCAGGTATAAGTTCATTAAATAAGCATGGTTGCAAATGACATTTCCTAAAAATGTTACTCTGTGTACAACCCTCCCTCAAAACAGACAAACACCTACTTAGATGTATATATATAGATTACAGTAACCAATTTTACTTAATTTACATTTGATTCTCATACTTTTCCCTAACATGTTTTACTTAATATTAAATTAAGTCCAATCTCTTTAGATTAACATGTTTGCGTATTCTTCCCTTTTGTAATTACCCCAAATTTACAGTCAAAGGTTCTCAAGTTATAATATGCCCAATTCTCCTTATTGTCAATACAATTTATTCCAATTTATCCCAAATTAAACAAAATTCTAATGGAAATGGCCTAGGCTCTTGATGGCTTAGACTCAATGTAAAATAAAAAGGAAAAGGAGAAAACAAATCCAAACTGAATAAATAGGCATAGAAAAGACTGTATATAAATAAAAGACTAAAAATGGGATAAGGAAGAAATTTTTTTATATGAACATATAATAACTTTAAACTAAATAGATAATTAACAATAACATATACACAAATAAAAAGTGCTACTTTTTAGATTCGATCATTTACTGTCAAAATACCTGTTTAAATAGTTGATCTAAAAATAATTAGAACTCAAATTTGATTAAGGTCCACAAAAATGTCTCTTTAGATTTGTTGTTGTAGAAAACTAGAATTATCCCCTTAAATCTATGTTTTGGTAGCACCTCGGCATCTTCTTATTTTTATTTAGAAAATAGCTTAGAGGAAGAAGAATGAAGAATGTTTGTTTATAGGACAATGGTGAGACTGTTAGCCTATTTATAGATTAGCTAGGATAATCCTAAAACGTTAGACATCAGGTTTATAAATCCAACCGTACACCTCAAGCTGAGTCAGCATGTGAATATTGTAAACAAAACAGTCCAGATCCAGAAAAGGAACCTGCATGCCGGTGGTTGTAACGTCCCAGATTTTTTGGCCATTTAAATTAGAATATTTAAAGCTGTTTATATTATTATATTGGCAATATAATGGATTTTATATCAAATTTTAATTATTAAAATGGACTCTGAATATATATATATATATATATATATATATATATATATATAATTAAAACGAGCTCGAAATGCCGCGGTAGTTCGTAATTTTCGATTTGAGCTTTAATTGAATATACAGGATCCGATATAAGTCGGATTTCTGTGAAACAAGAAACGTTTGAATCGATCTGATTATATTTTTCTAATAAAAGAGAAAAATGAAGTTATAGATTACAAGTTATGTACAATTCAAATTTTCGAATAATCGCTATGGAATTTCGTTAATAAACGATAACGTTTATTTAATGAATATAAAGGGATTTCTATATATTTGGATTTCATTTTAAACTGAATTTCTGAATACTGAGTTTAACATATATATTGGTTATTCCATTTGGATAAATACGATAATAATAATTTATTATTTATTTAAATAAAATTTGTTTTGAATTTAAATATATTTTATCGATATATTATAGGCCTTAAAATAGTTTTCTTTTCAAACAACCTCCGTTTTCGATGAAACAAGTTTTATTGGAATGTGTACAATTAATTATTGCTATATTTCCAGTTTGGAACCAAACGGAGCTGTTTTGTCGGTAGGCGAAATTTAAGGGTGAACCGGGGAATAAATTATGATCTTTATAGCACAGTTTTTGCAAACGGAGTCCATTTTCAACGAAATTGGTTTCATTAGGACCGTAACGTCAAATTATTATATGGTGTCCATTTTCGTAATTTTTAGAGATCATGTTTTGCGGTGCGTATAATTTCCGGTAACGTGAAACAACGGTAGAGTAAAATTAACAATAGAATAAAAATATTGGAACTTCACCCCTAAGTTACACACACCTGCATATGCAAACAAATGTACCCTTAGAAGCTACCTACTACTACATGCCTAAACCAAAGAAAACATACCCTTTCCACATGTGCAGGTCATTGTCAATGTAAAACTCGTACCATGCCTAATCCCTATTTTCACTTCTACAAGGAAACCGTGCAGACAAAGTAAAATAAACAATTCATTTTATTTTTCTTGGCTGCCAAACTATTTACCGTGCTCCCCACGAGAACTTGAGCATCACGATTTCACCTTCCTATATAAATCGTGCTCCCCTTTCCTTTCCATCTAACGAGTTCACTTCTTTCTACTTTCCTCTCTACTGAATGAATCCGAACCCAACAAAAAATATATTATTCGACCATTTTAAAAACCCCAAAGCCCCAAAATAACGTACTGTTCCTTTCTTCACCCTTTTAAATACGAACTGAAATAGTGATGAGTGTGGAGTTATAATACACATGCGTGGGGAGGTGGTCAGGTTGAGCAATGCACTGGAGTTGTGAGTTGGGGGGTTGTAAGCATGCGGATGGCAGTTGGAGGTTGGAAGTGAGGCACGGTGACCTCAGGGTTCATGAGGAAGGGGACTGGTAACGACCTCGGGTGGGTGCAGTGGGGACCACCGCGTAGGAGAAGTTCGCCGGAGGGGGGTGCTGTTGGAAGCCGGCGAGGGGTCTTGGCTTAGGGAGTTGGACGTGGAAGATCGGATGTGGAGTAGAATCTTGTTGGTGATCTCAATAGGGTGGTCTGGGGTTTCATACGAATGCAGTTGGGAAGTGAAGAAAGTTGTAGTGGTGCATGCATACATGGAAGAAACAAGATGGTGGAGAGCAGTGTTCGAATACATACAAGAAGAGAACTTTACGGATAAATGAAAGTTGCGGCATGTTTTTATTGTGGGATCGCATGGAGCAGTAAAAAGAAGTGGAGGGGAAGTTCTCTTGTATGTTGCGTTACATATAGTGAGAGTATGAGGAGTGTAGTAGGAAGTGTTTGCGTTGGAAGGAGAGCATGGTATGGTGCTGGTTTCTTTCAGAAGGTGGTTCGAAGGGTACTGACGTGAAGAAGAAAGTTGGAGAAGATATAAAAGTGGAGGAGTGGTTCAAAGAAAATAATAGTAGTTGAGAGGAAGGTGTGGCATGAGTCCTTAGTTTCATTAGTAAAGCAACAACAGTTTTAAACAAATAGAAGCGTGGCTTGGGAGGTTTTTCCATTTACTGGAGCAAAGGGGTTCGTTGATGGCTATTAGGGGGTGTGCAGGCGATGCGGCGCTATCTTGGCATTGTTCTGGAAGCACGTGAGCAGAAGTATGGTGCGGTGGAGAGGATGTCGATAGGGAGGCATATAGTTTACATATGGACTTTGTTTTACATTTTTGTCTGCAACAGTTGAGCTTTCGAAAATTGAAGAGGAAAATATATAGGAAAGGTGTGCTAAGTGGCAGAACGTGTTGAAGTTACAAGCATACGAAGGTCTAGAAACATCTCGAAACATGAAGCAGCAAATAGAAAAGGGGTATGGCCAACTTTAAATTAACAATTATGTTTGTTTTAATATACGCGTTGGCCTAGATGTTTTAAAAGACCCAAATTGGTTATAAATGCCTAAAATGGATTTAACAGGACCTGGTGCTTTAAAATATGATTTTAGTGTGCCTAAATAATATTTAACTATACCCAATTGTATTAGTATACATATAACGTACCTAGAAGTGTTCCTAATCGTAGTTAATAACGTTAATAAGAGATTAATAAATAAAATTATTATTAAGATATTATAATATTAATTTAAACAGTGTATTAAATGTATGACGTTGTCATACAACAACAAGATTTGATAAAGCAAGTGGCGTTGGACCCATATCAACCGACGTGAATGGGAACGGATGGAGTAATCGCAGCTGGAAGCGTGGAAAATGAACCGTTCTGACAATGAATGGTATCCGAGGTGAGTTTAACTCACTCAGTTTATCCCGTTTATATTTTATATAAACCGGGTTTTTGTTTTGTGTGCAATAGTTGCTGATGGTTGATGATGTGATGATTGTTTACATATATGCTGAATATTTTTAATATTCACTGATTAAATTAAGTGTTTGTTTAATTTAATCAAATTAAATCGTTATTTTAACGATTAGAATCCCAAACAAGGTAACTTACCTTGTTGGTTACGTTTATAATAATATAAACGTATTGAATAAAAAAAATTGAATGCTTGATTGGATATTATAAATTGTTTGTTGACTGTTATTAGCTGAACTGTTTATTTCTGGTTATGGTAATGAATAAATATATTGTTGTATTAAATGTGAGATAACCCATTGTGATGCAGGGAAGGACAGGTTGGAGGGATCCAACCGGATTCCTCAAATATGTTATTTATTTCTGTATTATATGAGCTGTTAATCAATACAATTGATTGTTGAACCCAAACCCAACACTTGTTTGATAACCAATAATGATATTGGTTGAGAAAATTACTGGCAGATGGCCCAAAATGAATCGTTTTATAGAGATTGATTTACCGTCAGGTAAATCAATAGAAAGTAGTTATAAAATTTGTTTTATAACTAAAGCCAGTTTTTTTGAAATCTGTTTTTATAGATTATTTTTAAATAAAATTATTAAAGGAAATAAATAATTATTTTTACCTTGTAATTATAAAGATGAGTATATAAAGCAAGATTTGTGGGATAATGATTTTCTAAACAAGTAGGCAGAAATTTACCAATGGTTAAGGGTTGAATTTATTGTTTAACTGAGATGATTTAATTCAATTAGATTGTTAAGTAAGTTAAATGAGATTATTTAAATTGATTTTATAAATTTAAATAAAAGGACTAATTAGAATGGGTTAACGAATTAACCTTGTTTTGAGATGATTGAATCAACTACTTGAACGAGATTTGATTATAAAAAAACAATTATTGAATTGTTAATTATTATTAAAGTTAATTAAGTTAAAATAACCTTTTGAAGGAAAATTAACTATTTAATTAATAGTTAATGGTAAAGTAAACTTTTCAATTGAAAAGGAATTAAGGTCAATTATTATTTAAGGAAATGACCAGGTAACCAGAACTCGATTAATAAAGTCAAAGGTGATCTTAGGACCTTGTTTACAATTAAAAGGGATATTTAATAAGTTTACTCATATTTATATGAGTTAGATTTTAGATTTATTTACGGAAAGGATTCTATAAAAGGAAGTTTTAAAACAAGTTTAATAGGAGTTGAAATCGAACGGAAGCTTAAGTGGATTAAATCTGATTATAAAAGTGAAGATATAATGATATGATCTAGAGATAAATGTTTAGTTATGAATTGAAGTTTAATTGGACAAAACAAAGATTAGTGGTCATGAAAAGAAACTCTATAGTTAATGGAACCTTGGGATAGTAGCTGGAATATGGGATTCGTTTATAAACTCTTATCTATTCCGAATATAAGAATGTTGTCGGCTCAAGGTCTGAGAGGTAAATAAAATACCCCAACTTGAACGACCTCATGATTATCCAAAGATGATATTAGTTTAGAAACGAGGGTAGTTAAGGGAATTAAAGGAGTATTTTTGTAAAGGGTATTATATACTATGATTCGAAGAACTATACGTTGGGAATGAGAATTTAAAAAGATGTATTCCAAAGGTTGAAAGATTTAGAAGTTAATTTGTATTCCGAAGTTCGGAATGTTTATTGAGTGAGGTTTATTCCGAAGTTCGGAATGACTAATCAAAGATGAGGTTTATTTCAAAGCTCGAAATATTAAACGAAGAAGCTAAATAAGAAGTTATTGACATTAGAATTTATAATATTTCAATATAAATGATAAGTCAGTCTGATATGGCTAAGGAAATAAGATAGTTATAACGAAATGATGTACTTAATTTGAGGCAACAAATTATATTGTCGCTAATGATTTTACAAATGGAATCGGTAAATAAAGTAAGAGTTTTGAAAATAGAATTTGTAACAATGGTTAGGTAAACTATTTTGATTAATAAAAATTAATACTAATTATTGCAATGATGTGAAAATATAACCATAAAGATAACAACTGTTTTGACTAAAGAGGCCAAGTGACGCTGTATATTGAACCAATGAATCCATTTTATTTTCTATGGATGATAATTGTTTATTTTGATTGTTAAAACACCGACTATCAAAATCTGGCCAAACCGATTGTTGGTATGGAAAGACCAGGATCGAATTTATATTGGAAAACCATCCCGACCAGCAAATACGTAAACGTTGATGATATTCAATAGCTGATCGAGATGGAGCAATTGAAGACCATGGATCTTCATAAGCGGAAGGATTATTTGTCGAATATTCTCTGGTCTGCAGTTAGAGGTATTCTGACGTGATTCGGTCGTGAGTGGGATTTTGCGGATTGCAAGGACTTCTCACTACTGATCCTTTGGATGCGGTAGGAGGGGACCTTCGGTTCATCCTATCCCTAGATGACATGTATGGACAATGCGATTGGTGGCCAAATGTTCCAAAAGTCGATTATAACCTTAAGCCTCATCAACCGGGAAATGACAAAAATCGGGCAGGCAACTTGACTATGTGGGTCGCACCCATTAGGGTGTATAATCACCGATCTAGAGAAATTCCTTTTGTTTCTTTAATCTATCGATGCTGTCCCTTTTCGAGAAACAGTTGATGATCCCAGCCGTTGGTGATATACATTCGATACACTCAAGTGAAATGAGTGGTCGGTCATGTGTGGGCCGGGTTGCAAGACGTTCTAGTTGAACCCAGTGTATTCTCCTCTAGAGAGACACTATCGGCAGGTGGTTCCATACCTTGTCATAATCGGAATCCAATATCCAATAAGCGCCCGCGGTTTTGATTGTATACTATATATGTTGAGCGTGAGATGCAAGCGTTCCGCTAGATTGCTATTTATTTGTATTTAGACACTATTATAATATTTGTTGATATATATGATTTCAAAATGTTTTGGTTTATAGTAAGGTAAAAACCATCCGTATTTATGTGTGGATTTGGTCTTACTATTATCCTTTTCTTTCAAAAAGATTTTGAACTTTAAAATCAAGATGGATGATTCCCCTTAAACTGTGCGAGCTTTTCTCACTCTGGTTCACCAGACTGATCCGGTATTTGTAAATGTTTGGGTTAGACCGGGTTGTACAGGTTCACGTTATCGGATAATACGAAGTTCAGAAGACATGCTGGAGGAATTCAGACGTATTATTTTATCTAGTATATTCCGCTGTGTGCTGTATTTAAGGACATGTTGTTATAACTATCCAGATTCGTCTATTGTACTCTGATGTATGTAAGTATATTACTTCAAGCTTTCAATAAAAGTTATTTCTAGATTATATTTTGTTCTGTTGCGATGTGAGACTCAGTGTAGTGTTGTGTTCTTCTTCTTCCTCTATCCTAATATTTTTATCTTTCTTACCTCACCCTCTAATTTCTTTCTACTAACATCTGGGTTTCCAGTACAATTTGGGTTGGATTGGTGTTGTTTGATCAACTCAAAAGGTACCAGAAATTTGGGTCATCACAGTTGGTATCAGAGCTATTGGTTGAGTTGTAACCTTGGCTCTATGGCGAAACTCAGTAGAGATAGGTTTAGTAACACCCTAGATTGAGTTTGGGTATATATATACGAAAGAACATATTTGTATATTTTATATAAAAATGTTTTGTATTGTGTTGATTAATCGGTTCAAGTGTTGAGAAACCATATTGAACTGGCGAATGACACGATATTGTTTTATGAAGAGGGTAAATGAAATAATTTTGCCCAAAATTATATTTTATAGAAAAAGGAATAAATTTTCTAGTAATGTTGATTGTTTAGTTGTTGTTGTTTTTATTTGATTGGAATTCAAACAGAATTATGAATCTGAATTATGAAATAGAATTGAATTAATTAGAAAAATTCAATTAGTTAATTGAATTGGATAAGGACATGAAAGTTAACCTGGTCAAGTAAGAATTAACTTGAGAAATGGAATTGAATAAATTTGGGATTTGAAAATCGAATGGATAATAATAGAAATCAATCAGATATAAATTGGTTGATGTTAATGTATGATAAACTAAGGTGAATGCAGACCAACAGATATCGATGTTGAATATAATTCAAATAATTTGGTTGTTTGTTGTTTGGGTATTGGATTGATTGAATAAAATTCATCAAACGAGTTAATAAAGAATTGAAGGGATTGGAAACAAGGAAATAAATCCCAATATAATGAATTGAAAATAAAATCGGTTATGAAATTAAATTAAATCATTTAAACCCGTATTTGTTATTTGCATTATAAGTGGAGTTAAGTGCATAATCTTGAAGGTTGTGTAAATGATTAGATATAAGGATTGGAAGCACAAATGAGAAGACGAAGGGCAGTTAGTCTATTGATTCAAAATTGGAATAGAATTGCCCGATAATCAAGTAAATCTTAATAATTTGATTTGAGTGATTGATTTTATACACATGAGTTGAGTAGCCATTTGGCTTTTGGTTTGCTTTTGGAGAAGTAAGGCCGGAGTGGCGAGTTGTAGTTGTACCGATGAACCATGCGGAGGAGATGCTGGCGAAATTTTCGAAAATTTTAAAGAAACTGAATTTGTTTTGGTGATAATTCTAAAGTAATTATTTTAAAAATAATTGAGTTTGGATCATTATTCTTACCTTGTAATTTCGAGGACGAAATTCTTTTAACAGGGAAGAATGTAACATCCCAGTTTTTTCGGTCATTTAAATTGGAATATTTAAAGCTGTTTATATTATTATATTGGCAATATAATGGATTTTATATCAAATTTTAATTATTAAAATGGAGTTTGAATATATATATATACATATATAATTAAAACAAGCTCGAAATGTCGCGGTAGTTCGTAATTTTCGATTTGAGCTTTAATTGAATATACAGGATCCGATATAAGTCGAATTTCTGTGAAATAAGAAATGTTTGAATCGATTTGATTATATTTTTCTAATAAAATAGAAAAATGAAGATATCATACTATAGATTACAAGTTATATACAATTCAAATTTTCGAATAATTGCTATGGAATTTCGTTAATGAACAATAGTGTTTATTTAATGAATATAAAGGGATTTCTATATATTTGGATTTCATTTTAAACTGAATTTCTGAATACTGAGTTTAACATATATATATTGGTTATTCCGTTTGGATAAATACGATAACAATAATTTATTACTTATTTAAATAAAATTTGTTTTGAATTTAAATATATTTTATCGATATATTATAGGCCTTAAAATAGTTTTCTTTTCAAACAACCTCCGTTTTCGATGAAACAAGTTTTATTGGAATGTGTACAACTAATTATTGCTATATTTCCAGTTTGGAATGTGTTAGTGATCAATTTTAATGCTAATAGTATCCATGGGGTACTAGTCAGAAGAAGGAAAAATAATTATTATGGGTGACGAGCCATAAGATGAGAAAAATTATTATGAGACGCCATCAAAAAATATATACTGAGAAATTTTTTACAATACCCTATCAAAAAGAAAAAAATGAGGTTGTTCACCAAAAACCATTTTCAATGGGGTATGATCGAAAATATGAAGGAATATTTATACATGTGTCTATCAGAACACGATAGTGGATAACTCAACAAAATCACAAATTATAGATGATGGAGGGGATAAATGAAATTCTACATGTGGGTTGCCAATAAAAATTATTTCACAATGCTTATTTGATGAAGCTATTGCAATCGCACTTTCAGTGTGCATTGAGGGTAACTATGTAATTTGATTGTATAGTTTAATCTTATATATAATCTTATTGAACTAAAATAACCTTTCGATTTTATGTTCAATTGTACATATCATATTGTGATATAAATAATGAATTCAAATTCATTAAACATATACAACTAGAAAACCTTTATAAAAAAATTAGTCAGTCGCAACTCTGAATGTGTGTTGTGATTTATATGTTTCTATTCACATCTAAGATAATAATCTAATATAATTAATAAGATAACGTGATTCTTAATTGTATATATTGGGGCATTAAAATTATAACATGAATAATTAATAGTAAGCAGGACGAGAGATAAAAGAATAGATGAAATATGTTGTGCATATGTGATTTATAATTTCTTATTAGGCATCCAAGTTAACCAAAACTCATATTCCCATTTGTATATAAAATTTCACTTCATTTTTGTTTATATATCTCACTGCTCTAAAGTTAATGATGACATCCAATAAACTTTCATCCAAAAAAATTTAATTAAAAGAAAATGTAAATAACTTTAGGAAGAAAGGATCTTAGAAAACTAAATTATTCATTTTTGTACAAATGTGAATAATATTACTCTGAAATGACCTACTTTCTTCATCCTCGGAACTTGATGCTAATACATCATCAGTATTTGCGTGATGAAAAAGTGGATCATTTATGGTTAGAAAGAAAATAGAAGGAGCGATATCTTGCAAATGGAAATATATATATATATATATATATATATATATATTTCAATATACAAAATCATTACAGTGAAAATTTTAACATATGTATTAGAGTGTAACTAATATCTGCCAAGGCAGTTATAAAATATGTCCTCATAATTGCAAAATAAAAGTAAGTTAAGGTGGCAACTGATGACTAGTTGCAGAATCTTCAGCTCTAAGCTCCATCCAATTATCCCAAGTCAAACCTGAGCTACTAGGAAGTGCGGAGAAAATAGGGTACCCAAAATTTAAAGGAAAAGAAAAATAAACTCCGGGTCAGTCGTAAAACTTGAGTGAGAAACTTAAATCCAATATTTGAAAATAAAGATATCCCATAAGATCATGACCGCACATAAACATTGCACGAGTTTTTTCCCTTATGGTAACCAAATCTTTGCTACATAAAATTATCTAATATTACCTTTAATTACTTGTGCGATAAAATCCATAAAGTAAATCAAATCAAATTGAAAAATTATTACCATTTTTAAATTTCATGTTAGGAAATACAAACAAATCTGCACTCTCTTAAAGAGAATGAATTTCCATACAATGGCAAGGCAAGGAACCACCATTTGTAAAGTACACCTCTATAATGATGTACCGACCAACTGCCGACCAACCAGCTATATAGACCCGAAGGTGGTGAACCAATTGAATATGACATCATCTTGGTTATAACAGGCATATCCAGGATATCCAGCATGCACCCCATACTCGAGAGTAATCTAAAAGGGTGATGATCTTGTCTTAATGAGAGCGACCCCATGTGAAGTGTGACGACCCGAATTTCCGGTACCATTGGAGCTGACCAAACAACACCAGTCCAACCCATATTGTACTGAAAACCCAGATGCCAATAGGAAGAAATTATAGGATGAGATAAGAGAGAAAGAATTTTTAGAATATAAGAAATAAGAAGAAGATAACACAATAGAATCAGAGTCTCACATCGCAGCAGAACAAAATATAATATACAAATAAATCTTTATTGAGAGCTTGAAATAAAAATTACAATCATCAGAGTACATCACTCATCTGGACAATTATAATAATCTGTCCTTATATACAATCACACAGTGGAATAGATACTAGATATCATACTTCTGAACATCTCCAGATCGTCTCTTGACTTCATAGCATCCGATAACCTGGACCTGTACAACCCGGTCTAACCCGAGCATTACAAATATCGGGTCAGTCTGGTGAACCAGAGTGAGAACAACACACTAAGTTTAAGGGGAAACATCCAACTTGATTTTTAGGTTCAAAATCTTTTCAAAAGAAAAGGATAATCGTAAGACCAAATCCACACATATATACGGACGGTTTTTACCTTACGATAACCCAAAACGTTTTGAAAACAACATTATTCTTCTGATATTATGATAGTGTCTAAATACAAGTAAATATCAATCTAGCAGAACACTTGCATCTTACGCTCCACATATATAGTATACAATCAAAATCGCGGACGCTTATTGGAGATTGGGTTCCGACTATGACAAGGTATGGAACCACCTGCCGATAGTGTATCTCTAGAGGCGAATACACCGGGTTCAACAAGAACGTCTTACAACCCGGCCCACACATGACCGACCACTCATTTCGCTTGAGTGTATCGAATGTATATCGCCAACGGTTGGGATCAACAACCGTTTCCTGAAACACCCCACCTCCATTAAGGTCACTCACAAAGGGAATGCCTTAACTTTGGTGGAGGTTTATAAGTAAAAGCAATAGATAAACTCAAGACAGATATAAATACACATATTTTTAAACAGCGGAAACCAAACAAACTTTTATTTCATCAATACGTGTATCAAACAAAAGATTTCCATAATCGTCTCAAAATACTTCCAACATTACAACCTCATAACTGCCTTGATTATTAAAGAAGCATGAAAACATAAATAAAGTCACAAAAATCCCCATAGTGATATCCAAAGCCATTATCCGAGCAAGAAAGATCCAAATCATACATCTACGTTCTTGGTGCTTGTAAAGAGTCTGACTGAGTTGAGCTGTTTCCTCCCTGTGGACCTGGGGAGGCGGGGGGGGGGGGGGAACGAAAGAAAAGAAGACGAAAAGAAAATAGGGTCAGACATAAAGCCTGAGTAAATCTAGTAACTCTTCAATATGTGAATAAGAAAAGGGTATGATGGATGTAAACTAAAAATAGGAATGTGTCACCAGCTAAGGAAGTTTCGAATGTACTATCGCACCCATACTATATCTCTGCACCTACTTGAATTTATTCTAACTGGCACCCCATGGTGAGGGTGAAATGATCCCCATTCTTGTTAAAAGATCGGCTCCTACTCGCGTTAACATGTGTCATACGGCCCCCAAGAATTGTAGATACCTATGCTGGTCCCACCATGGGGTGTATCAAGACCCATGGTGGCGGCCCCGACACAAAACTAGAAGGCATAGGTTATACTACTGGTGTCCCCAGTGTCCTGGTTGTCTGCTCCGGAGTGTGCACGCCTGCACCCCGTTAGACCTACACTGTGCACTCACCGCCGTCGTTTGACCGCTTACAATCAGCCCAGTAATCGTGCCCCACCCTGCCTAGTTTCAGGGTACCGTTGATACCTAACTTGGGTTACTACTGAAATGTGTCCCTCGTTACCAGGATTTTCTAGTCAAACATGCTAAGTGGTTAAGTGTCTGTATTTACCTAACCCCACCCATCAATTCTTGTTAACATGTTGAATTTAGTTAAGTGTTATAGTTGACTTAACCCTACCATCTGTCCTTAGCCTCTTAGGAGCACCAGACCACTCACATTAGGCAGGTATTGCTACGGTTACTGGATGTGCCGGTCGGTTCCGGGCAGGTTTACACCGTAGCTCAGTCTAACCTCGGGTCCTTATTGGGCTCAATGCCTAACCACCCACATTGGATAGGTATTGTTGTGACTACTGGACAGCCGGGCGGGTCCGGGCAGGTTTACATCACACCTCAATCCAACCTCGGGTAAGCATATCGTGTTTTCTAAATTTACATATTTGTCTTTATTACTGAATATATGTAAATTTGTCAACAATTAAATATTATGGCCCACATTCCAAGTTAAACATTTTTGGTATAAGAATTTATACCGTTTAAATGCCACCAATTTTGGCATGTGACAAACATGCCAATTTCATATATTTTTATGTCAAGTTTTCAAATATTCCCAACGTTACCCCGTTTAAACATTAGGCTAACAATCTTAGCCTAATCTTCGTTCGCATAGTTTTTAACATATAATATTGGCTAAAAACTTAGCCTAATTTAGCGTACACAAATAGGCATAAGGGAATTCATAAACGTAAACGTGACATAGGTGTAAACTTGGCATTTTTGGCATAATCAATATGAACATCATAGGTATGAACTTGCAATTTGGCGATTCAACCAACATATAACATGGGTCATGTGAACTTGCATTCAAATCAAAGTATGACTAAGTAGGTGACATATGAAATGGCATAGTTTAGACTAATACAAACTTGTGTTTAAACATGTTTAACTTAGCATAATATCAACCACAAAACTAGCATGTTGTATATTCACAAAAATGTACAAATTTTAACATCTAACCATATAGCCTATTTCAACATGAACTTGCATAGTTTATGAATCCCAAACTTAACATAGATCTAATTATACTTGCAAATAAATATGAACTTGCATAGTTTATGAAACCCAAACGATACTTAACATAGGTCCAATTATACTTGCAAATAAACATAAGAATGATATCATAGGTTTTGGGTCATGTAGGCATAAAAGGTTTCAAATCTAGAACATGTTTTCATAAATTCTAATTTAGACTAAGGGAATATACATAGTCCATGCCATCGACATATACAAAAAGGGATCAATTTCTAGTTTTTGCCACAAACTTGCAAGTGCCATTGTTTTCATATACAATTGTTCAATAGGCTTGCATCAATCAATTTATGCCACAAACATCAATACAAAAGTCATGATAGAACCATTACAATACACAGAAATAACACAATTCTATTTTCATTTACATCGAATCACATCACAGTTTTTATTCATATTCTGAAAAGTCACTATACTTACAATGAATGCAGAATCTTGAATTCTTGATTCTGAATTCTGAAACTGAGATGCGCTCCTTTCGGTAGACTAACATTGCGTTGATTGATTTGATTAAACTTTAATCTTCTTCTTAATTTGATTCGTCTCTTAGGCTTTAGTGTTGGCTTGTCTCTAGGTTTTCTAATTGACGGCCACTCCTAGTTCCTTTCCAGCAGCATGACGGCTTTTGTATTCTATTATTTGTGTGAATTTAGGGTTAGACTTGAGTTGTATTTATAGAGTTTCAATCTAATTAGAGCCGTCGATGAAGCTAGAGTGAATTCAGATCATCCATCTCAAGAGAAGCCAATCAGAAAGTGACATGTAAGCCCTAGTGACTCAGCCAAGCCTCAGAATTCGACCAGACCCTGACCAGGCCAGCTAGGACCTGACCAGCAGGTCATTCTGACCTGGGCGCACTTGGCAGGTGCGCCAAGCTAAAAATGTACTTTCGCATTTCCCAAGTGCGCCAGTTCAACTTTGTTCTGATGCACTTCCCAAGTGCACCGTGCATTCTGACCCGTTTTCTGGTTTTTCTGCCCAACTTCGTTCGTCCATATCTTCTTCATACGATATCCGTTTTGCGCAAACTTGGACTCTATCTCAAGCAGAATTTCGAGACGAACGCAATGGCGTAAGCCATTTCTCTTGATTTCATCATTTATAATTAATTATACTTTAATTTGTGAAGCTTAACATTATAGAATTCACGGGGTGTTACATTCTCCCCCCTTAAAAAGATTTCATCCCTGAAATCTTCAAGTTAGGAAGAATGTATATCCTACCATCCAATAGTCCATCTACTCAACCAACAAACACAGGCATCCACTGTCCTTAAAAGACTTCTAATGCTTCATGATCATATGCATAGTGTGTGTACATGTCCTTATCTAATGCAGAAATCAGGCGGCCTACTGATTCAGTTGACCTCCTTAATGCGAATCATGTAAGTGTCATGAATCCATTATGTATGCAAATTTTTTCCTACTCATAATTCTACATGAGTGCGCAACCATCAATACAAATGCGACATCCATATGACAACATATCAAGTTTCAACCATGTACAAATATGAATACATGTATGCATATGCAGTATGAAGTGATTGAGCCGATCTAAGACCTAGGTTGTGTGTGTATATGTATCCACGAGCAACCACTAGCAAACACTTGCAGCCATCAACCATAACATGTTTCAAATACATGTTTTCATCCAAAGGGGTTTCTACCTAAGGATAAAGATAATATCAAGGAGATATACCTAAAAAGATAGATACAAGCACAACTTAAGAAAAAAAAGAGGTCAAAGATGTACCCTCAAAAAGAAGAGGGTAGGCAGCGCGTATTCTGTCCTCAGTTTCCCAAGTCGCTTCTTCCTCGGCGTCGCTCCACTGAACCTTAACGAGCTTCACTTCGCGGTTGCGTAGCTTTTTGATTTCAGTTCCTACGATTCGAGTTGGAACTCTCCTCACAGTTGCTTCACGTTCCACTTTGGCTTCTTCTAGAATGCTTGGCTCCACCACTTCCGCTGATTCATGTAGACATTTCCGGAGATGAGAAACGTGAAAGACATTGTGAATTCCAGCCAATCTTTCAGGCAGATCTACTCTATAAGCCATTTTCCCAATCTTCTCGATGATAGGGAACGGTCCTACAAATCTTGGTGCTAGCTTTCCTGCGGATCCAAAGCGAACGACGTTCCTTAAAGGAGATACCTTAAGGAAAACCCTGTCCCCAACCTCAAACTCAAGGTCGGTCCTTCTTTTGTCGGCGTAGGATTTCTGTCTGTCTTGGGCAGTCTTCATTCTCCTACGTATCAAGTCCACTTTCTCCGAAGTCTCTCGAATCATGTCTGGCCCAAGTATAAGCTTATCTGTAGATTCCCACCAACAAGTTGGTGATTTGCACGGTCTTCCATACAAGGCTTCGAAGGGTGCCATGCCGATGGTAGCTGTTGTTGTAGGCAAATTCCACTAAAGGAAGGTGATCCTCCCACGTCCCTCCAAAGTCAAGAACTCAAAGTCTTAAAAGATCCTCTAAAACCTTATTCACCCTTTCCGTCTGGCCATCTATTTGGGGGTGATAGGCCGTGCTCAAACATAGTTGTGTGCCTACAGCTTCTTGCAGACTCCGCCAAAATTCACATGTGAAAATAGGGTCTCGGTCACTAACAATGCTGGAGGGTATCCCATGGATTCGAACTATTTCCTTGAGATAAAGAGATGCTAGAGACAAGGCAGTCCTTCTACTTTTGATAGGTATAAAGTGGGCGCTCTTAGTAAGCCTATCCACTATTACCCAAATGCTAGTGTTGCCTCTTCTCGACCTAGGCAGTCCATCAATGAAGTCCATTGAAATGCTATCCCACTTCCACTGTGGGACCTCTAGAGGGTGTAGTAGTCCTCCAGGCTTCTTTTGTTCAGCCTTGACCCGTTGGCAGGTCATGCACTTAGAAACGAAATCTGCCACGTCTTGCTTCATGCCGCTCCAAAAGAAAGTCTGTTTTATAACCTTGTACATCTTATCACCGCCAGGGTGTATAGTCATCTTGGAATGATGCGCTCCCTCGAGAACCCTCTTTGTCAACTCCCTTGCTTGTGGGACTCCTAATCTTCCATCTCGTCTCAGCCAACCCTTATCATCAATGGCGTATCTACTGAGGTGACTAGAAGTCTCACCCCTAATAAGTTTATCAATCACATCAACAAGCTGAGGGTCTTCACGTTGTGCAGCCCCTATTGAGTCTAAGAGAGTAGGGCGTACTTCGAGAGATGCTAACAAACCCGGTACAAAATCCGAGGAGGACCTAAAGTTAAAACTGGCTATATACTCCAAGTTTTGCCTTTCCACAAAGAGAGGGCTTAGGGTCAGTTTCTTTCGGCTCAACGCGTTTGCTACCACGTTGCCTTTTCCGGGAGTATAGGAAATTTCAAAATCATACGAGGCAAGAAACTCCATCCATCTTTGCTGCCTCAAGTTAAGATCCTTCTAGGAGAAGAGATATTTCAACGATTTATGGTCAGTGTATAATTCAAACATCTCACCTAAGAGATAATGGCGCCAAGACTTAAGTGCAAAGACGATGGCGGCTAACTCAAGATCGTGGGTTGGGTAGTTCTTTTCATGAACTTTCAATTGTCTTCCACCATAAGCTACTACCCATCCTTCTTGCATTAGAACAGCGCCTAGTCCCGTTCCATATGCATCCTTTATACTGTGAACATTTTGCTTCCGTCAGGCAGAGTTAGAACTGGAGCTGTTGTAAGAGCCCTTTTTAATCGTTGGAAACAAATGTCACAGTCCAAGTCCCAAGCGAACGTCAGATTCTTCTTTGTTAGTCTTGTGAGTGGGGCTGAGATTTTCGCGAAATCCCTAATAAACTTTCGATAAAAACTGGCTAGCCCAAGAAAGCTTCGAAATACGGTTGCATTTCTTGGTGTCTTCCAATCTTGCACTGCCACCACTTTCGCTGGGTCTACAGCCAACCCTTCTTTGGACACTATATGCCCAAGAAACCTTACTTCTTTTCTCCAGAAGTGATACTTGGAGAATTTGGCTTTTAGTTGATGTGCACGGAGAGTATCCGTGATTCCTTTCAGATGTTGAGCATGTTCTTCCTCATTCTTTGAGAAGATTATGATATCATCTACGAAGACGACCACAAATTTGTTGAGGAATTCTCTGAACACCCTGCTCATTAGGTCTACGAAATAAGCGGGTGCGTTTGTCAAGCCGAAAGGCATGACAAGCCACTCGAAGAAACCGTCTGGGGTTCTGAACGCTGTCTTATCAATGCTGTCTTCAGCTACTCTTAGCTGATGGAGCCCAGTTGCCAGATCAAGTTGGGAGAAGACCGTCGCCCCTACAAGCTGATCAAACAAATCGTCGATTTGGGGAAGAGGGTGCCTATTTTTCTTGGTCAATTTGTTTAACTCCCTATAGTCGATGCAAAGGCGAAGCGAACCGTCTGCTTTGGTTGCGAACACCACTGGAGCACCCCATTCCGAAATGCTTCGTCTAATGAACCCCTTTTCGAGAAGTTCTTTAACCTGCTTACTAAGATCCTTTCTCTCCCTTGGAGTCATGTGTCTGACAGGTAAAGCTACAGGCTTTGCGTTATCCACAAGATATATGCGGAAGTCTATTTCCCGCCTCGGAGGTAAGCCTTTCACTTCCTCAAAGACGTCTGGATATTCCCGGACTACTCTAACTGATTGCAAATTCTCATCAGAAGCATCAAGCGACCCTAGATAACTAAGCATAACAGCATTCAAGGGATTACAAGAAATTTCTAGAGTATTACCAAGCCGAGTCAAGAGTCGAACTACTCTTTTCTCACAGTCAAGAATGGCATTATTACTGGATAACCAGTCCATGCCTAAGATCAAACCATATCCCGAGAAGCCCAAAACAAAGGCATTACAACTAAACTCAACGTTGAGAATAGAGATTTTCAAACCCAAACAAACCATTGACAAGTAAGCGGAGCCCCCAATTGGATTTGAAACTACTAAGGGATCTTCTACCATACTAGTGTCTAGATGCAGAGATTCTACTAAGCAGATGAAATAAAAGAGTGTGATGCGCCAGAGTCAAAAAGTGTACGAACTGGATGATCATAAAGATAAACTAAGCTTTCTACAGAAATATTTCTACCTCGTTCTCAAGATAGGATTGAGAAGATAAGCAAGATAAAACAAAGCGTTTAGGAGAAGAAGTTAAAGAGGTACCCCTAGAAGGTCCTGCTTGTGGGCCTTGCCCTTGCTTCTTAGGGCAATTCTTACTAATATATCCAATATCACCACACTGAAAGCATGCCCCCATCTTCATCTTCTTCTTTCTACAATCCTGAACTATATGCCCAACAATGCCACAGAAATAACATTTCCATTTCTCATGTGTCTTGTTATTATTGTTGTGGTCCTTTCCTCCTTGACTATTATCAGTCTTCTTGTTCTGCGATTTTTCCGCTTGCTGTTTCGCGCAGAGGAGGAGGAGGAGTAAAAGCGTATGTAGCTGGGGAGTAAGGTCCCCAGACATGCTGAAACAGAAAGGAAAAATTCAAAACGAAGGATAGAGAGGGATAGATAGGGCAAATGGCTTTGGGAGATTTTGTCTTTTTATAAATATAACACTTTTTCTAAAAAAAAATGCTTCTTTAAACTTTATTTTTGAAAACAATTTCAAAAACTTTTATCTTGTCTGGTAAACCTAGGCTCTGATACCAAGTGAAACACCCCACCTCCATTAAGGTCACTCACAAAGGGAATGCCTTAACTTTGGTGGAGGTTTATAAGTAAAAGCCACAGATAAACTCAAGACAGATATAAATACACATATTTTTAAACAGCGAAAATCAAACAAACTTTTATTTCATCAATACGTGTATCCAACAAAAGATTTCCATAATCGTCTCAAAATACTTCCAGCATTACAACCTCATAACTTCCTTGATTATTAAAGAAGCATGAAAACATAAATAAAGTGACAAAAATCCCCATAGTGATATCCAAAGCCATTATCCGAGCAAGAAAGATCCAAATCATACATCTACGTTCTTGGTGCTTGTAAAGAGTCTGACTGAGTTGAGTTGTTTCCTCCCTGTGGACCTTGGGGGGGGGGACAAAAGAAAAGAAGACGAAAAGAAAATAGGGTCAGACATAAAGCCTGAGTAAATATAGTAACTCTTCAATATGTGAATAAGAAAAGGGTATGATGGATGTAAACTAAAAATAGGAAAGTGTCACCAGCTAAGGAAGTGTCGAATGTACTAACGCACCCATACTATATATCTGCACCTACTTGAATTTATTCTAACTGGCACCCATGGTGAGGGTGAAGTGATCCCCATTCTTATTAAAAGATCGGCTCCTACTCGCGTTAACATGTGTCATACAACCCCCAAGAATTGTAGATACCTATGCTGGTCCCACCATGGGGTGTATCAAGACCCATGGTGGCGGCCCCGACACATAACTAGAAGGCATAGGTTATACTACTGGTGTCCCCAGTGTCCTGGTTGTCTGCTCCGGAGTGTGTGCACGCCCGCACCCCGTTAGACCTACACTGTGCACCCACCGCCGTCGTTTGACCGCTTACAATCAGCCCAGTAATCGTGCCCCACCCTGCCTAGTTTCAGGGTACCGTTGATACCTAACTTGGGTTACTGCTGAAACGGGTCCCTCGTTACCAGGATTTTCTAGTCAAACATGCTAAGTGGTTAATTGTCTGTATTTACCTAACCCCACCCATCAATTCTTGTTAACATGTTGAATTTGGTTAAGTGTTATAGTTGACTTAACCCTACCATCTGTCCTTAGCCTCTTAGGAGCACCAGACCACTCACATTAGACAGGTATTGCTACGGTTACTCGATGTGCCGGTCGGTTCCGGGCAGGTTTACACCGTAGCTCAGTCTAACCTCGGGTCCTTATTGGGCTCAATGTCTAACCACCCACATTGGATAGGTATTGTTGTGACTACTGGACAGCCGGGCGGGTTCGGGCAGGTTTACATCACAACTCAATCCAACCTCGGGTTAAGCATATCGTGTTTTCTAAATTTACATATTTGTCTTTATTACTGAATATATGTAAATTTGTCAACAATTAAATATTATGGCCCACATTCCAAGTTTAACATTTTTGGTATAAGAATTTATACCGTTTAAATGCCACCAATTTTGGCATGTGACAAACATGCCAATTTCATATATTTTTATGTCAAGTTTTCAAATATTCCCAACGTTACCCCGTTTAAACATTAGGCTAACAATCTTAGCCTAATCTTCGTTCGCATAGTTTTTAACATATAATATTAGGCTAAAAACTTAGCCTAATTTAGCGCACACAAATAGGCATAAGGGAATTCATAAACATAAACGTGACATAGGTGTAAACTTGGCATTTTTGGCATAATCAATATGAACATCATAGGTATGAACTTGCAATTTGGCGATTCAACCAACATATAACATGGGTCATGTGAACTTGCATTCAAATCAAAGTATGACTAAGTAGGTGACATATGAAATGGCATAGTTTAGGCTAATACAAACTTGTGTTTAAACATGTTTAATTTGGCATAATATCAACCACAAAACTAGCATGTTGTATATTCACAAAAATGTACAAATTTTAACATCTAACCATATAGCCTATTTCAACATGAACTTGCATAGTTTATGAATCCCAAACTTAGCATAGATCTAATTATACTTGCAAATAAACATGAACTTTCATAGTTTATGAAACCCAAACGATACTTAACATAGGTCCAATTATACTTGCAAATAAACATAAGAATGATATCATAGGTTTTGGGTCATGTAGGCATAAAAGGTTTCAAATCTAGAACATGTTTTCATAAATTCTAATTTAGACTAAGGGAATATACATAGTCCATGCCATCGACATATACAAAAAGGGATCAATTTCTAGTTTTTGCCACAAACTTGCAAGTGCCATTGTTTTCATATACAATTGTTCAATAGGCTTGCATCAATCAATTTATGCCACAAACATCAATACACAAGTCATGATAGAACCATTACAATACACAGAAATAACACAATTCTATTTTCATTTACATCGAATCACATCACAGTTTTTATTCATATTCTGAAAAGTCACTATACTTACAACGAATGCAGAATCTTGAATTCTTGATTCTGAATTCTGAAACTGAGATGTGCTCCTTTGGGTAGACTAACATTGCGTTGATTGATTTGATTAAACTTTAATCTTCTTCTTAATTTGATTCGTCTCTTAGGCTTTAGTGTTGGCTTGTCTCTAGGTTTTCTAATTGACGGCCACTCCTAGTTCCTTTCCAGAAGCATGACGGCTTTTGTATTCTATTATTTGTGTGAATTTAGGGTTAGACTTGAGTTGTATTTATAGAGTTTCAATCTAATTAGAGCCGTCGATGAAGCTAGAGTGAATCCAGACCATCCATCTCAAGAGAAGCCAATCAAAAAGTGACATGTAAGCCCTAGTGACTCAGCCAAGCCTCAGAATTCGACCAGACCCTGACCGGGCCAGCCAGGACCTGACCAGCAGGTCATTCTGACCTGGGCGCACTTGGCAGGTGCGCCAGGCTAAAAATGTACTAGCGCACTTCCCAAGTGCGCCAGTTCAACTTTGTTCTGGCGCACTTCCCAAGTGCGCCAGTGCATTCTGACCCGTTTTCTAGTTTTTCTGCCCAACTTCGTTCGTCCATATCTTCTTCATACGATATCCGTTTTATGCAAACTTTGACTCTATCTCAAGCAGAATTTCGAGACGAACGCAATGGCGTAACCCATTTCCCTTGATTTCATCATTTATAATTAATTATACTTTAATTTGTGAAGCTTAACGTTATAGAATTCACGGGGTGTTACATTTCCCGAAAAGGGACAGCATCGATAGATTAAAGAAGCAAAAGGAATTTCTCTAGATAGGTGATTATACACCCTAATGGGTGCGACCCACATAGCCACGCTGCCTGCCCGATTTTTGTCATTTCCCGGTTGATGAGGCTTGATGTTATAATTCTTCTTTCCCAGGTTGCACACCACCATTCACTTTGAATGCCACATCGTCAGATCCGCCAAATCACTAATTGACGCCGACAAAAATACCCTGGGTGTTAGCGTCACCAAACAGGAGTACGTTTGTAAAAATCAATGTACGTGACTCTTAAGAAATATTTTGTCAGACATTCGTCCATACAAGTCATCCAGGAACAGGATGAACCGAAGGCACTCTCCTATCACATCCTAGGAATCACCCTATAGATTGATAGTGAGTAGTCCTTGCAATCCGTGGATTTCAACCACGACAGAGTCACAGTATATCTTTGGCCGCTAAATATGAGATTACAAGTAATTTTACCGTTTTATGAAGATCCACGGTCTTCAATTTCTTCATCTTGATTAGTATATGATATCTTCAACATTTCGTATTCGTTGGACGGAATGGTTTTCGAATATAAATTCGATCCCGGTCTTTCCGTACCAACAATCGTATTGGTTAGATTTGATAGTCGGTTATTTAACTATCAAATAACAATCATTCAATCATGAAAAATGAAAATAGATTTACTGGTTCAGTACTCAGCATCACTTGGCCTCTTTTAATTGAAAAAAATCATTGATTAATTAAAACTCCTGAATCTTTTAATATTTTAAAACACGGTATTCACTTCTTATTTTCATATAGTAATACTCTCAAAGACCATTTCGAATCTAATATTTAGAAAAAATATTTAAATACCATATCTAATTTCTATTTTACTATTATTTCAAAACATTAATTACAACTCCATTTATTATTTATCATCGATTCAACTCGCCATTTGTAAAACAATCGTTACGACCTCTCCTTTGGTTTCCTTATTTGAACACTATCCTCGTCACATATCTTTTTAGAATAAACCCATTCTAAATCTTATCTTCTTACTTTGAAAACATCATTATATCTTCGCAAATCTCCTTTATTTCCTTTTTTATGGAAATATCATATCATATTCTCAAACCTGTTTTAATTTCCTTTTATTTTAGAATCTATTATATATATTCCAAATTCTTCAAATAGCGATACATTATTATTTCTCAAAATAAATTCTTTTTAACATTTCCACCACTACAACTAATATCATCTCTCAATAATCCTGAAGTCATTCAAGTTGGGGTATTTTTAACTACCTCTTAGACCTTGATCAACATCGTTCTTATCTTAAGATAGATATCCGTTGTAACACCAAAACCAATATTTATTCCCAATATCAAACCAGATCTCATTTTGGTTATAACTGATGAAACTTCATCTCTCATTTAATATAGCGAATTTAGATCGCGTCTTATAATTCCAGAAAATCTTATCGTTTTAGCCTCATACTCCTCTTATAACAATATTCATAAAACTCGGATTCAATATAAAATCCCTTTTTATCCCACTTTTCTTTCCTTAATTTAAACGCTTACTTTAAGCTATCGTCTTAGCTTAAAATCTCCTTTATAACCTTGTTTATAAATTTCGGTTTTAATATAAAACCGTTCATCAATACTTTTCAAAAATCCAATTGTGTTTTAATATCAACCTTGATTACTTACCTTAAAGAATCCTGTTTATGAATTGATCACTTAAATTATTATTCATTAAAAATAATAATTTACGTCATCATTAACTATTATAGAAATAGTTAACTTTTTATTTAACTCAATTTAACAGTAATTTCTTTTTAAATCTTATTAAAGTTAAAATAATTATCTGTTAAACTATTTTATTTGATTAATTAAAAATAAAATAATCAAATAACTAATTAAATAACTAATCCCATTTTAAATTACTTTACTTCATCAGCTTAAACATGATTTCTCTTGTTAATCAACTCCAGTTAGTCCTTCAAATTTAATTAATAGTATAATTATTTTAAATAAATCTCATTAAATTTTCACTAAGAAATAATTAATTCAAGTCTAAACCGTTATGTTAATTTCTTCTCGTCTGTTATAAATCTTATTTAACAAAAGAATCGGTTTATAAAATCATTTAATAATCACTTAAAAACTTGAATAATAAATAATACATTTTAATAATTTCCTTATTCAAAATAATAGATTTAAAATCTATCTTTAATTATCAAATAAATTCTACAATTTTATTACCGTCGATTTACTTGACGGTAAATCAACATTTGTAAACCGATTTATTCTTAGGCCAACCGCTGCCAATTACTCAAGCAATACTACCTATTGGTTAATATTAACAAATATTGAATTTAGATTCAACAAATCAATAATCTAATCAATCATCCAATCACATCACTTAAACAGTTCATATAAATGAAAATAAACAATAAATTTGAGGAATCCAGTTGGATCCCTCCAACCTGTTTTCCCTGAATCCAAATATGTTATTTCAATGATATCATTTATTTCAATAAACAGATATAATATTCAAAAATCAACCAATAACAGCAATCCAACATTCATCTATAAATTCAACACGTTTATATTATTATAAACGTGACCAATGAGGTAAGTTACCTCTATCGGTTACAACCGTTAAAAATAACGATCGATTAAAATTAAATTAAACGAACGTTTAATTTAATCTGTTCAGTCACCGCATATTTATTCAGCATCCATCAACCAAATAAAAATCATAACACACAAATATTTAAACCTGGCTTATATGAAATATAAGTGGGATAAAAACTGAGTGAGTTGAACTCACGTTGATTCGTCCGTCACTGAAACAATTTGTTTTACACGCTTCCGGCTTCGTTCAACTTTGTCTATCCCATCCCATAACACTATGTTCGTCGATACGGTCTCAACGCCCTTTGATTTGTTCCATTCTGCTACTGTTGACACGGTTACTAATTCTAGTACGGTATTCCCTTATTATTTAATATTATTAAACCGTAAGAATAATTAAATCTAATCTTTATTTAACGTTAACACAACCTTTGTTAGACATATTCAAATTATTTGTTAATAAGATAAAAGTTAGATATACTAAACCATTGATGCGTTAAAAAGAAATTTGGCACATTCACATATATTAAGTTATTAATTTATTAACTTCCAGAAGCTATGTTGTCTTTGCAGATGGGAATAGGTCCATAAGCGTCACCCTCCAGGCTCCTTAAATTTCGACATACACATTATTAAATCTCAACGTTTGTGTATACACACCTACAGTTTGCAAATATAATGAGAAGTACGTTTAAAAGAATTAAACGTTAAAACCAGTGTATTAGATTTATACAAGGTAAGTATACTTGTATCTAATATTAACTTCAAAATCTTAACCTTCGTATATAACAGGCACTGAGGCACATTATATTTCCTTCGCACGTGGTGTATTGCATTTTCTTTTTCACCTTTACATGTATGTTATATATGTTATGCATACTTAATTAGACACAAAATAAAACGATCTGGCTCATTTAGGATAAGGTAAATTTAGATTAGGTTAGGCACTGATTAGGTCCATCGAAACATACTCCAGGCCATATACTTTCCAAATGACTTAAAATATGTATTTATATAAGCTTAAACTTAAACTTACGTTAATTTATCGGTTGAAATAATCATTATTAAACATTTAAATAATACAGAACACGTTATCATATCTGACTGGCCTAATATATACATGGTGATTAGGCATACTACTAATTGTGATTTGGCACAATTCTAAATTCCCTTCCCACTTGTATCAACGTATAATTGAGGTTAGGCATTTTCGGAATTCCCAGGCACATCAAAAATAAAGTACTTATTGTACATTCACCTGCTAATTTACTTCACTTCTTTCCCCAACACCCATCATCTTCTCTACCGCATACACCACCTCGAATGCATCCGAACAGCAAGAGCCCCCCCCTTGCCTGCACCGGTCCATCGTTCACTGCCCCTTCCTTTGTCATGCATCAAACAGTTCCTCCCCATATTTCCATGCTCTTTCTCCACTCGCTGATACCCACTCACCTCCGCATCTTTATTCCCTCATGCAAAACAATACTCCTCCCCTTACTGTTCCGCCCATTCTTTTCCACCTCAAAAGCTTTGCAATGTTTTTCAACTTTACTAATGATGTCAACCGTACCTCCACTTTGCTACATATAAAACTCACCACGCCTTGGTTGTACCCCGTGCCTTCACTTCACGTCAACCCACGACTTCGCCAGACCCAAACGCTCGGCTGCTCCTCCTAGAATTCGCCGGAAAGTCGGCGACCACCCACCCTGGACAGACCTGACTGTCCTCCATTGGTACTCAGTTAAAGCCACTAGATGCAGATTTTTAGAAGATAGCTTTTGGTTTAAATTTTACAGAGAATGGTTCTCGTTTTAATCTAGGAGGAAGGCTTTTTATTTGTTTGATTTACGAAGAGCAGCAATGTTTATTTATATGGGTAGAAATAAGTGGGAGCCAAGTTTTAGGATACATAGGGTTACAGTAATTTATGTAGAGTAGCTGGGAAAGTTTTCAAAAGAATTACTTGGCTCACACGGTATTAGTAGATTGGCTTGCACAGCAAACTTTTAGTTTGGGACACAAGGTATTTGAGAAATTTGGAGTGCAAGGTATTAAGAAATTGGCAGCGAGAAAGTTAATAAAATATAAAAATATATCATATGTATTTGGTGCAAAGAAGGAAGTTACCCAATCCTATGTAACATTTAATTAGGCTTACAAACATGTTAGGCATTTTAAATTAAAAGTTTGGTTTGCTGTGAATAGTGTACACGTCATTAACTCAGCAATCATTTATTTATCCATTAATTTAAAGCTTCGTTTGTATAAACAGTTATGTAAATAATAATCACGTGAATAGTGGAATTTAGGCAAAGTCATACCCAAAGTTGAATACACTGTTCATTAGCTTCTCTTTTACTTATGTTTTATTTTGTATAGCCATATGTGCACTAAAAATAACAAAACTGACGACACCGCTCTCTTGACGTTTCATATTCGTTGGAATTAATTTCTTTGAAAACGGACTCCGTTTACAGGGTGTTATTTAAATTTATCGGTTTACCTTTAACTTGCGCGCACCGATAAAACAATTCCAATTGGCTCCAAACTGGAAATCTAGCAATAATTAATTTTACGCATTCCAATAAAAATTTGTTTTTCATCAAAAATAGTGGTCTTTTAAAAAACAATCATTTCTAACGCTTATATAATATATCGTACAATTTTCCGTGTGCGAAGCACTTGCCTCATCATAAGGTAAGCAACACATTGAATTCGAACGTGCCATTTCGTATGATCATTTAATTTCATCGACAATTGTCGGTGAACGTTTTGTGTTCGTACTGATATACATGAAATTTCAAATTGTAAATTACGAAATACCGCGACATTTACGAGTTCGAAATATAATTATATAAATTATACGTTCATACATCGTTTAATAAATGAATTATATATTATAAATCCATTTATATATTTTAAATCCATTTATAATACCAAATCGATATTTAAAATAATAAAATATATTAAATATCTAGCTACCAAAAATACGGGACGTTGCATTCCTTCCCCCTTAAAAGAATTTCGTCCCCGAAATTACTGATCGCTACTTTTCTATGAACTAGAAAAGCGCGACATTTGAATTAAATTCTGCAAGCATACAGGTGTGTAGCATACAGGTCGAACACAGGGAGGTGTAATTAAAAATTATTATTTATTTATTCTTGGGCGAGTTAGGCAGAATTTGGAGTTGTTTTTAATGTTGTTGAAATTACTCTGAATCTGAATCTAATCAGTATCAAATTCAACAATTGAAAAGAAAAGAAAGAATTACTAGAAAAAGAAAATAACAACTAGAACAACAACAGGGAATTAAAAAGAAGAATTGTCGTTGAATCTAATCGAACGGACAATAGCTAACAAGCAGTAATAAAAGAAAATAACAATGTGTTCTACCAAAACTAATTGGATAGATACACAAATTGTTATGAAAGAAAAAGACAGTCAACTAATAAAACTTTTTATTAATAAACGAGAATACAGAATTATGGAGATCCCCGTTACAATGGGTATACATGTGCTTATATAGGTGAACTGAAAAACCCTAATCCTCTAATGGGCCATGACTCAACCTCTTGAAAATAATATATTCACAAATAAAAGAGATAAGATAAACTTGAAATATTCCATGCAGCTTTCCTCTTTTGATTGGTTATGTGGCAAATTGATTGTCATCATGATTGGCATCTATCTAATCAAATCTTCATCTTTATGGAGAGTAAAAATGAAAGATTCCCTTTGATTTATCTATGAAGAATACTTCCAATTCTTGAAATATTTATTAGTGTATATCATATATTCATACATATGAATATATATATACACCATAAATCACTAATCCATAAATTCTTCAAAGAAAGGGAGACAGTGTGAACGCGTTCCATTCTTCAGCAAAAAGGGAGTTTGATGGGAATCGAACCCAGGTCTTTCTGTACAGATTTCCATGCCTTAACCAATGTGCTACGGCTTCCTTTGTGATTGAAAACTTGTTGAGATGGGAAAGTAGCTTCTTTTTCTTATCAGTGGTCTTTTATTTAATGAAGGAGACAATTAATCAGTGACCTGTAAAAACACACAAAATACCCAAAGTAGCATTTATTTATATACAATAAAGATAAGATATAAGCATAAAAATAAACATATTTCTGTGCTAATCAAATACCCCAACACTTATCTTTTACTCGTCCTCGAGTAAAACAAGAAATAAAAAAACTAAACTATATAGGTCACACTTTCGTAGGAAACACGATTGCATTAAGCGTATGCAACAAGCCGTTAAACCTCTAGGTGTCCCTAGTAGGACGAGTGGTGTCTCGTGAGGGTTTTCAGCGGATACTACCCACAAAATCCAAATGCAGTATGATATGGCTTTAATGTAACTACATGAATGCAATGGACATATGCAAATAAAAACGAAAAATGAAAACACGACTTGTTTCAGGAAAGTGGTACAACAAATTAAATTGACAATTTCTAGTCAGTTGATTTTATTTTAGATATCTCAACTTGTCACAAATTTTCAATATAAATCAAGTTTTCAAATGTTAAATTCCAGTTTGGCCAGTTAGTTCGGTCGATAACATAGTGCAACCATGAAATAAATTCTTAGTTTGCTTGTCACAGTTTGTAAAGTGATATTCTAATTTCCTTGTGTATGGCTAGTCAAATCAATAAGGTCAAGAAATGTTTGGGCATCGTCGCTTATTCTCTATCGCTATAAAATTAAAATTTATGATTAAGTACAAACACCTAACTCAGAAGACCAAAGTTTACCACCCATGCACTGCCTCGAGGACTAACGGAGAGTGGGTAAAGAGCTTGGCGGATTGTGCAGACCGACTTTGACTTTGTCAACAACGTGTCGGTAATCCTTAGGTGTCCAATCTCATAAAATGAGACCAAGATATTCCAACGCTGACTTTGTCAACAACATGTCGGATAGAGCTTGGCGGGTTTGCACACCAACGCTTGATATACAAGCAATGTTGGATACCCTTGAATTACTATTATTATTATTGCAAATATAAGCACAAAAGAGAGTTACGCGAATTCAACTTAACGCAACTTAGTTTTAAAGATTCGAAAAGCCAATATAAGATTTTAAGTCCTCCACTCATTAAACAAAGACTACAATATAGAATAAACTTCATGGCTATCACCTATGAATCTCCCTATGTACCGGTTACACTATTATCCCTCAAAATTCAACTTTTCATCATATTTCTTATTCAATCTTAGTTGAGAGAAAAAATACTATCAACTGACTAATAATTGTTAACTTATTTTGTTGTATCAAACTAAAATGAGTCGTATTTACCCAAAAAAAAAATTATGGTATGTTACTGCGATCTAAAATGTATGATGGTCCTACATGAAAAGAAAGAAAGAAAAATTAAAGAAAAATCAAAAGAATGCAATGCAGACTCCCCCCACACTAGATTGAGACAGTGTCCCAACTGTCTAAGGTATGCAGAAAAAAAAAGAAAAATGAAAAAGAAAAAAAAAAAAGAACGTGTACCACCTGATTTCATGGTGGATGATCAGGTTCATGAAGATCGATAAGGTCATCTTCGTCATATTGCTCGAATTCTAAAAATGGTTTCATTCGTTGACCGTTTACTTTGAAGACTTTTCCATCCCTAGGATTTTCAATTTCAACTGCTCCATGAGGATATGCTGTTTTCACAACATAAGGTCCAGTCCATCGAGATCCGAGTTTTCCTGGAAACAAGTGAAGTCTAGAGTCGTATAAAAGAACTTTTTGACCTACGTTGAATTCCTTACGAAGTATGTTTTTGTCGTGTTGGGCTTTGGTTCTTTCTTTGTAGATTTTCGCATTTTCATACGCCTCATTTCTTAATTCCTCTAATTTAGAAATTTGTAACTTCCTATGTGAGCCTGCATTTTCTAAGTCAAAATTCAAAAATTTTATGGCCCAAAGAGCACGATGCTCCAATTCAAGAGGTAAGTGGCAGGCTTTTCCAAAGACTAATCGATATGGTGACATCCCTAGATTGGTCTTATAAGCAGTGCGAAAAGCCCAAAATGCATCAATCAATTTTAAGGACCAATCTTTTCTATTGGAATTCACAGTTTTCTCAAGAATTTGTTTGATTTGTCTATTGGAAACTTCTACTTGTCCACTAGTTTGTGGATGGTAAGGGGTTGACAGCTTGTGTATGATTGAATATTTCTTGAGCAAGGATTCAAAAGCACGATTACAGAAGTGAGTGCCATTATCGCTAATGATAGCTCGAGGTGTGCCAAAGCGTGAAAAGATGTTTTCTTTGAGGAATTTGATAACGACCTTGTTATCATTGGTTTTGGTCGGGATGGCTTCAACCCATTTTGAAACATAGTCTACCGCAAGCAAGATGTAAAGATTCCCAAATGAGTTAGGGAATGGTCCCATGAAATCGATGCCCCAAACATCGAATAGCTCAATCACTAGAATGGGGTTGAGAGGCATCATGTTTCGCTTAGCAATTCGACCCGTTCGTTGACATCGATCACATTTAGAGCAAAAGTCGAAAGCGTCACAAAAGAGTGTGGGCCAATAAAAACCGCTTTGCAATACTTTTGCAGTAGTTTTTCTAGCTCCAAAATGACCGCCACAAGCATGGTCATGTGAGAAAGAGAGAATACTTTGGTGTTCATGATCGGGCACACACCTTCGAATGATTTGGTCTGGACAGTATTTGAAAAGATACGGGTCGTCCCAATAGAAGTTTCGAACTTTCGAGAGAAATTTTTGTTTATCTTGTTTTGACCATTCAGTGGGTGTTTGTTGCGTGACAAGATAATTCACAATGTCAGCGTACCAAGGGGTGTTAGAGATGGAAAGGATTTGTTCGTCGGGAAAATAGTCATCGATTTGGGTTTTATCAACATTTTCGTGCACAATTCGAGAGAGATGGTCAGCTACAACATTCTCAGAACCCTTTTTATCTCGTATTTCTATGTCAAATTCTTGAAGAAGAAGGATCCAACGGATCAAGCGGGCATTGGCATCCTTTTTAGAAAGCAAATATCATAAGGCAGCATGGTCTGTGTAAACTATGACTTTGGATCCTATGAGATATGGTCTGAATTTCTCAAGAGCGAAGATAACTGCCAAAAATTTCTTTTCAGTAGTTGAGTAATTCAGTTGGGCCTCGTTTAAGGTTTTGCCAACATAATAAATGACTCGAGGGAGTTTATCAATTCGCTGACCCAAGATGGCTCCAATCGCAAAATCAGAAGCGTCACACATAAGTTCGAAGGGTTGAGTCCAATCAGGGGGTTGAATGATGGGAGTTGTGGTCAAGATTGACTTAAGAGTTTCGAAAGATGTTTTGCAATCATTGGAAAATTCAAATTTGACGTCTTTGGCAAGTAAGTTCGAGAGAGGTTTTGAAATTTTCGAGAAATCCTTAATGAATCTTCTATAGAATCCTACGTGGCCAAGAAATGAACGAACATCCTTAACAGACTTAGGAGGAGGTAGATTAGCAATCAAATCGATTTTGGATTTATCGACTTCAAGGCCATCTTTTGAGATGACATGACCTAGAACTATCCCCCTTTTTACCATGAAATGGCATTTTTCCCAATTAAGCACAAGTGATTTCTCCTTACAACATTTTAGGATGAGTTCTAAATTAACGAGACATTGGGAAAAAGATGATCCGTAAATTGAAAAATCATCCATAAATATTTCCAAGAATTCTTCCACCATATCAGAGAAAATACTCATCATACACCTTTGGAAAGTCGCGGGCGCATTACAAAGACCAAAAGGCATACGACGATAAATAAAGGTTCCAAAGGGACAAGTAAAGGTGGTCTTATGTTGATCTTCTAAAGCAACAGGAATTTGGTTATAGCCAGAGTATCCATCGAGAAAACAATAGTACTCATGTCCCGCTAAGCGTTCGAGCATTTGGTCAATAAAAGGCAAGGGAAAATGGTCTTTTCGCGTGGCTGAGTTGAGCTTTCGATAGTCAATACACACGCGCCATTTGGTTTTGATTTTTGTTGGGACGAGTTAATTACTGTCATTTTTTATCACTGTGACTCCCGACTTCTTTGGTACAACTTGTATCGGACTCACCCATGTACTATCAGAGATGGGATAAATGATGTTATTTTCTAAACATTTGATTATCTCTTCCTTGACCAATTCTCTCATGTTTGGGTTTAATCGTCTTTGAGCCTCGCGGGTGGGTTTAGCCTCATCAACTAAATGTATGCGATGTTCCACAATTGATGGGCTAATTCCTTTTATATCGCTAATTTCCCACCCCAAGGCGTCTTTATTTTCCCGCAAGATTTCCAAAAGTTTTTCTTCTTGGTCCTTGGTAAGATCGGAGGCCAAGATTACGGGAAAAGTTTCTGAGGAGTCTAGGTAGGCATACTTAAGGTCTGGTGGTAAGGGTTTGAGGTCTAACTTAGGAAGTTCTTGTGTGTTAACATTGGTCAACATTCCTTGGTTAGATTCAGGTGACAAAGTGTCGGAGTCGAGAATTTTGTTTAGTTCAGAAATGTATTCGAGTTCATCGAAATCGGAGTCGAAATGGTCAAGACACATTTTTAAGGTTTCAGAAGTGTCATTAGAGGTTTCATCAACTGTGGTTTGAATCATGTCAATTTCATCGATCTCAAAATCCCTAGGTTGTTTGTTGAGATTAAAGATGTTTAGTTCAATGGTTAGGTGCCCGAAGGATCGTCGAAGCTAACTATTCCTACAATTAATGACGGCATTAGAGGTTGCTAAGAAAGGGCGTCCTAAAATCAATGGTATTTGAACTTTGGGATTTGAGTCAGGCTCTGTTTCTAGAACTATAAAATCGACAGGAAAGTAAAACTGTTCGATCTGTATCAAGACGTCTTCGATAATTCCCAATGGCTTTTTGATAGATCGATCAGCTAGCTGAAGAGTGATGTTTGTTGGTTTAATCTCCCTTAGTCCAAGTTGACGATAAACAGTATAAGGAAGAAGATTGACACTGGCACCAAGGTCGAGTAGAGCACGAGAGATATGGGTGCTTCCTATTTTGCAATCAATCGTAGGGCAGCCAGGGTCTTTGTACTTGACTGGGGTAAGATTCGAAAGAACAGAGCTTGTATTCGCAGTTAGAAAGGCGGTTTTTGGGACATTAGTCGCACGTTTTTGTGTGCAAAATTCCTTAAGACATTTAGCATATTGAGGAATTTGTTCAATGGTGTCTAAAAGAGGAATGTTCACACGGACTTGTTTGAAAATTTCCAAAATTTTATCGAAATTTGCCGCTTTCTTCTTATTATTGAGTCTATGGGGAAATGGAGCTATTTGTTTTTCGACTCTGTGATGAGTTTCATCATTCGAGGAAGAAGGTTTATCCAAGGAAATAGAAGGTGGTAAGGTCGTAGAAGATGGAATGTTGGTATTGCCAACATTAATTTTCGAGGGTGGGTCGGGTTTGCCGACACTGGAAGAAGAATTGTTGGGATTGCCAACATTTAAGGAAACTTGAGGTTTAGAAGAATTGGCATTCGAATCCAATGGGTGATCATCAAGATTTGGCATTGGGGTCGAGTTAGTAGGTTCGCCAGGGTTGCCCACGTTATTATCAATCCTCTTTCCAGATCGAAGAGTTGTAATAGCGTTGACTGGATTATGGTTTTCGTCCTCACAAGAATTTACAGCACGATAGTTATATTTTGGATTCACCTTAGGTTGACTAGGAAACTTTCCTTTCTCGTTATTTTTCATCAGTTCTTTCATCAAATTAAACATTTGGTCGAGTTTAGCGTCTTGTGAGTTCATTTTAGCTTCGTGAGAGTTCAACTGTTTTTCTAAACGCACAATTTCTTACGATGGTTGAGAAGATTGAGAGGGTTGGTTCGATGATTGGAAATTGGGGTGCCTATAAGGTTGTTTGGATTGGGGTGCAGTTTGAGAGGTTTGAGAGTTGGGGGTGGAGCTTGGTAATTCAGATTGGGGATAAAGGGTTGCATGTGAGATGGGTTAGCCAAATTATTGGGGTTTGACCAAAAAAAATTTGGGTGGTTCCTCTAACCAGGATTGTATGTGGATGAGTAAGGATTATTTTGAGCTATAGCATTAGCTTGGTCCTGAGAGTAATAGTGGGGTAGCCCTTCTCCGGCTTGAGGAGTTTGATTTTCTAAGGGAATTTCACTTGGGTCCACGACATGCACTCCTCTAGTAGAAGTACGAATGGGAACACGAATTGATTCCCACTGCATGTCCTTTTCAGAATAATCTTCTAAGAATTTCCAAGCTTCATTGGCCGTTTTAGACATAAAGTCTCCTCCACAAATTGATTCTAGTTGAGTTCTAGTCTGATAGTTTAGCCCTTCATATGCAATTTGACATAAGTGATCTTTTAGAATTCCATGATGAGGACAACTATATAATAGTTGGTTGAATCTTTCAAAGTATTTTGAAAAAGTTTCCCCCTCATTTTGAAAAAATTGATTTATCTCGGTTCGAATTTTGAGAGTTTTATGGAAAGGGAAAAACTTTTTCAAGAATGCAGTGACAAATTCATCCCAACTTCTTATGGAATGTTTTGGAAGAGAATTTAGCCATCTTTTAGCGCTTTCAAGTAGTGCAAATGGAATTAGCCTCAGCTTGATTGATTTGTTAGACAGTTGTTGCATTTTTGTTGTGGACGCATACAATTCAAATTCACTTAGAAATTCATAAGCATTTTCAGATCCAGTAAATTTTGGTACCCCTTGAATAAAAGAGTGTTTTAGTTCAAAAGTGTTTCCTTCAGTTGGTGGGAACACGATGACAGAGGGTTGGACGGTCCTAGTCGGATAACATCGATCACGAAGAGACAAGGGTCTATCCATTTGGATATTGAGATTTTGAAAATTTTGATTCACTCGATTTTGATCCAACTCGTTTGGAAAATTTTGGTTTATTCGAGAACCCCTAGGAGAATTTTGTTGGCTAACACTTTTTTCACTCATTGTTGTTAAATGCAAGCACAGAAATCTGCTACAATGAAATTTTCTGTACTCAATGGCTCCTAACCCAAAATTATAAAGTGACGTTTGATTACTTAGATCAAAAGATTTCTTAGCCAGTTAACGGACAAGAGTTATCGGTGCACCAGGAATCATCCTAGCAATGTAGTCGAAGGTTTAAGTACCTTCAGAGTAACAACCGATATAATATTTACGAATCACCGTAATATTTATAAACGGCTATTTCTCTGCCGTAGTCTAGACACCAAGAAATAATTCGTTCCAAATGAATCAACTATCACAATACAATTAAGTCCTAGATGAGCCTGTGACTCCCTTAAGTCCAACGTCTAACCGTTATTATTAGTCAGATTCTACGATGAAATGCAATTTATGGGCTAAGGAAAGGGTGATGAAATCCCTCACCTTATGTGAATTGGGGTATTGCCCTTAACAAAATGAAAAAGTGTAGAAATGACAACAATCACACAATTTAATTGCAGAAATTAAAAATTTTACATTCAAATCGCTGCCCCTGCAGAATTTTTTTACAACAATTGTCTATATTTTTTTCTTTTTTTGCAGCAGAGCACCTGTAGAGTTTTAAAAATTTCTCACCTTGATCGGCAGTCCGTCCAGTGCAATTGGGAAGCGCTAGCGCGTTCACACCCCACTTGGTGTGCAACCGCTCCGACAATTCAACTTGCAGATCTCTGAATTTTTTTTTCCGCTTGAATCTTTCTCACTTTGATTCCTCTTTTTTTTTCTTTTTTTTGGAAAGAAAAGAAAGAAAAAAAATAGAACAAACAAAAAGCAATAAGTAAAAATCAAAACAAAAACTAAAAGAAAACTGACTAGTTAACTAAAAAAAATAAAAACAAAAATAAAATAAAATTCAACACTTAAAAAAAAAACTGAAACCTAATCTTAACAGAAAAAGAAACAAAGGAACTAAGCTTAACAAACACAACAACTAGGCTCAACAAATGCCTGAACTCAAAATGCCAACCCCCTTTCAAAATAATGGCACGCACAGAAGTCAAGCCTTTTTAACCCTTCAGGCGTTCACACCGTCCACAACGCACCACGCAAATAAATTCAACACTCCTTTTTACCCAAATCTCAGAGGAAAAAACAACGCTGAAAAGAAATCGATATTTCCTCAAAAATAATCGAAATCCAAATCGAATTGGAAATCGGGTTTGAAAATTCAGGTATTGAGGTCGACGCTTGGTAGTTTAGGGTTTTTCTGGTGTTCGGACTGAGATTAGGGGGAACGTTGTGGCAGGTGCGTGATGATGGATCTGGGTGATCTCATGGCTTGGTGATGTAGAAGTGCGGTCTGGTGTAGAAGTTGTGGACTTGTTTTTTTTTTCAAATTGCGTAAAGTGATGGTAGGAAGATGGGGAAGGATCGGTTGAACAGGGGATTGTTTTGGGATGATTTGCTCGCGGTGTGTTTGTCAGAGGTCTGGTTTTCCGGTCTAAGTGATTGGTTGGTGGGAAAGTTTTGAGTTTGTGAGAAAACAGGGTGTTGAAATTGAGATGATGTGCTGTTTGATTTTGTGATGGACGTGTTGAATGTTAGGATGAGGGAACTGTAGAAGGTGGTTGCGGTGAGCTGTAGGTGGCAGAGGGGCTATCTGTATTTGGTGTTCTGGAGGGTTTTGTTTGGGCAAGAGGAAGAGGTTGCGTGATGGTGCGAGATTGGCTTGTGTGAACGGTGAGATGAGTATTGGCTCAGCAGTGATGTGGTTTGGATTTGGCTTGTTGGAAAATTTATGGAGAAATAAAGTGTTGAGGGTGATGGTTTGGCGGTGAGAAGAACAACAAGGAATTCGAATGTGGGAATTTGTGGAGCCTGAGGTGATTTACGGTGAAGGTCCGATGGAGAATTGGGATCTGATGTGTCTGAAGTTTTGAAAGATGGTGAATTCGAGGTGAGGGCTGAACACGCTGATAGTTTTGTGGATTATGGTGGGAAGGTGAAAGTGGATACTGATGGAATGATTGGAAGTTAGTGGCAGAAGAAAAACATCGGGGAGATGAGGCTGCACTGTAATCAGAGAAGAATATAGAAGAAGGATTGTATGGGGATGGTGGCATATGGTTATAGTATAGGAAACAGGGCGTGATGGAAGAACAAAGTCACAGAAGGAAAAGAATACTACAGAACTTTTTTTTTGAAAGTTGTAGAAAGAAAATGGAAACAAATAAGAAGAAAAGGAAAGGAAAAGAAAAAAATGTGAAAATCAGCGGGTGATTGAGAGATGGAAAGAAATATGAGAATATTCGGCAATCTCTTTTTTATTTTCTTGTTAGGAAAATTATGGTATCATAGAATAAAACCAAATAAAACCAATCAAGATTTTATTTTTCTGTATATACAAGAGAAATAAAAGGAAAACAAAATAAAAATAAAAACTAACACGAATCGGAAATTAAATAAACAATAAAATTTAATTGTTACCTCCCCGGCAACGGCGCCAAAAACTTGATCGCTACTTTTCTATGAACTAGAAAAGCGCGAAATTTAAATTAAATTCTGCAAGCATACAGGTGTGTAGCATACAGGTCGAACACAGGGAGGTGTAATTAAAAATTATTATTTATTTATTCTTGGGCGAGTTAGGCAGAATTTGGAGTTGTTTTTAATGTTGTTGAAATTACTCTGAATCTGAATCTGAATCTAATCAGTATCAAATTCAACAATTGAAAAGAAAAGAAACAATTACTAGAAAAAGAAAATAACAACTAGAACAACAACAGGGAATTAAAAAGCAGAATTGTCGTTGAATCTAATCGAACGGAAAATAGCTAACAAGCAGTAATAAAAGAAAATAACAATGTGTTCTACCAAAACTAATTGGATAGATACACAAATTGTTATGAAAGAAAAAGACAGTCAACTAATAAAACTTTTTATTAATAAACGAGAGTACAGAATTATGGAGATCCCCGTTACAATGGGTATACATGTGCTTATATAGGTGAACTGAAAAACCCTAATCCTCTAATGGGCCATGACTCAACCTCTTGAAAATAATATATTCACAAATAAAAGAGATAAGATAAACTTGAAATATTCCATGCAGCTTTCCTCTTTTGATTGGTCATGTGGCAAATTGATTGGCATCATGATTGGCATCTACCTAATCAAATCTTCATCTTTATGGAGAGTAAAAATGAAAGATTCCCTTTGATTTATCTATGAAGAATACTTCCAATTCTTGAAATATTTATTAGTGTATATCATATATTCATACATATGAATATATATATACACAATAAATCACTAATCCATAAATTCTTAAAAGCAAGGGAGACAGTGTGAACGCGTTCCATTCTTCAGCCAAAAGAGAGTTTGATGGGAATCGAACCCAGGTCTTTCTGTACAGATTTCCATGCCTTAACCAATGTGCTACGGCTTCCTTTGTGATTGAAAACTTGTTGAGATGGGAAAGTAGCTTCTTTTTCTTATCAGTGGTCTTTTATTTAATGAAGGAGACAATTAATCAATGACCTGTAAAAACACACAAAATACCCAAAGTAGCATTTATTTATATACAATAAAGATAAGATATAAGCATAAAAATAAACACATTTATGTGCTATTCAATTACCAAGTAAGAGGAATGTTCCAATCCAGTTGTTTTCGGAATAAAATTATCTTCCAAAATTACTAAGTTGCATAAATTTACGATAAATTCGTCAGCATCACCTCTACACGGCTCGATCAAAACGACAACAACTGCCACTTCGGGCCTTACATATCTCAAAGGAAAACAAAATCAAACCGCTGCCTAATCTGGGCTTTAACATCAATCACCAATCAATATAATTAAGGTTTACCTTTTTGTCGGGCAACCGAACTCAAATTCCAAAGCATGGCAGTTAACGGCTCATCCTTTTCAACCAACCTGTGCTTAATTTATTTATAATGCAAGTAATAATAAAGGTTATTCAAATTTATTCCATAATTGAATTTTATTCAAATTGATTAATTTACTATTATGTTAGTAAGCCATTTATATATTCTATTCAATCTATTTAACAACCAACAATCAATGTACAACCAACTTAACTAAATCAATCAATTTATATTTTACTGAATTTCCAAATTTATTTCATTTAACTCAAAATTTAATTTTAACTCCAATATCCATTCTTAATTTAAACTTGACTTAACCAAACTAAGTTCCAAATGCATATTTAATTTTCTAATTAATTCACCTCCATTTCAAATTCTAATTCTAATTTTATTCAAAAATCATCAATTTTCTCTTTATAAACTTATCTCTAAGCTAAATTCTGATTCATATATTTTCTATTTAACTTTTGTTAGTTAAATATCAATTCATTCAATGGTAAAATAAATTCTTATTTACCAATTTCATATATGAAATCTTCTGGTTATACTAAACCAATTCAAATTTTAATCCAATTTGAATTCTATTCAAATTAATCCAGGCAACTAATATCTCAATAATTTGAGAAAATTATTTCTTTTCTATACAAAAATATATTTTGGGTAAAATTATTTCATTTACCCTTTTTAGAAAACAATGTTGCATCGGTTGCTAGTCCAATGCTTTTCAACACTTGAAACTATCAAACAACACAATACAAAACATTTCTATATAGAATTTACAAATACGCTCTTATATATATACACACTCAAACTCAATCTAGGGTATTACTAACCCCATCTCTATCGAGTTACACCACAGAGCCAAGGTTATTACTAAACCAATAGTTCTAATACCAAGTGTGACGACCCGAATTTCCGGTACCATTGGAGCTCACCAAACAACACCAGCCCAACCCAAATTGTACTGAAAACCCAGATGCCAATAGGAAGAAATTAGAGGATGAGATAAGAGAGAAAGAATTTTTAGAATAGAAGAAATAAGAAGAAGATAACACAACAGAATCAGAGTCTCACATCGCAGCGGAACAAAATATAATATATAAATAAATCTTTATTGAGAGCTTGAAATAAAACTTACAATCATCAGAGTACATCACTCATCTGGACAGTTATAATAATCTGTCCTTATATACAATCACACAGCGGAACAGATACTAGATATCATACTTCTGAACATCTCCAGATCGTCTCTAGACTTCACAGCATCCGATAACCTGGACCAGTACAACCCGGTCTAACCCGAGCATTACAAATACCGGGTCAGTCTGGCGAACCATAGTGAGAACAACACACTAAGTTTAAGGGGAAACATCCAACTTGATTTTTAGGTTCAAAATCTTTTCGAAAGAAAAGGATAATCATAAGACCAAATCTACACATAAATACGGATGGTTTTTACCTTACGATAACCCAAAACGTTTTCAAAACAATATTATTCTTTTGATGTTATGATAGTGTCTAAATACAAGTAAATATCAATCTAGCAGAACGCTTGCATCTCATGCTCTACATATATAGTATACAATCAAAACCTTGGATGCTTATTGGAGATTGGGTTTCGACTATGACAAGGTATGGAACCACCTGCCGATAGTGTATCTCTAGAGTCGAATACACTGGGTTCAACAAGAATGTCTTACAACCCGACCCACACATGACCGACCACTCATTTCGCATGAGTGTATCGAATGTATATCACCAACGGTTGGGATCAGCAACCGTTTCCCGAAAAGGGACAACATCGATAGATTAAAGAAGCAAAAGGAATTTTTCTAGATAAGTGATTATACACCCTAATGGGTGCGACCCACATAGCCATGCTGCCTGCCCGATTTTTGTCATTTCCCGGTTGATGAGGCTTGAGGTTATAATTCTTCTTTCCCAGGTAGCACACCACCATTCACTTTGAATGCCACATCGTCAGATCCGCCAAATCACTAATTGACGCCGACAAAAATACCCTAGGTGTTAGCGTCACCAAACAGGAGTACATTTGTAAAAATCAATGTACGTGACTCTTTAGAAATATTTTGTCAGACATTCGTCCATACAAGTCATCCAGGAACAGGATGAACCAAAGGCACTCTCCTATCACATCCTAGGAATCACCCTATAGATTGATAGCGAGTAGTCCTTGCAATACGTGGATTTCAACCACGACAGAGTCATAGTATATCTTTGGCCGCTAAACCAGAGATTATAAGTAATTTTACCATTTTATGAAGATCCACGGTCTTCAATTTCTTCGTCTTGGTTAGTATATGATATCTTCAACATTTCGTATTCGTTGGACGGAATGGTTTTCGAATATAAATTCGATCCCGGTCTTTCCGTACCGACAATCATATTGGTTAGATTTGATAGTCGGTTATTTAACTATCAAATAAAAATCATTCAATCATGAAAAATGAAAATAGATTTACTGGTTCAGTACTCAGCATCACTTGGCCTCTTTTAATTGAAAAAAATCATTGATTAATTAAAACTCCTGAATCTTTTAATATTTTAAAACACGGTATTCACTTCTTATTTTCATATAGTAATACTTTCAAAAACCATTTCGAACCTAATATTTAGAAAAAATACTTAAATAACATATCTAATTTCTATTTTACTATTATTTCAAAACAATAATTACAACTCCATTTATTATTTATCATCGATTCAACTCGCCATTTGTAAAACAATCGTTACGACCTCTCCTTTGGTTTCCTCATTTGAACACTATCCTCGTCACTTATCTTTTTAGAATAAACCCATTCTAAATCTTATCTTCTTACTTTGAAAACATCGTTATATCTTCACAAATCTCCTTTATTTCCTTTTTTATGGAAATATCATATCATATTCTCAAACCCGTTTTAATTTCCTTTTATTTTAGAATCTATTATATATATTCCAAATTCTTCAAATAGCGATACATTATTATTTCTCAAAATAAATTCTTTTTAACATTTCCACCACTACAACTAATATCATCTCTCGATATTCCTGAAGTCTTTCAAGTTGGGGTATTTTAAACTACCTCCCAGACCTTGATCAACATCGTTCTTATCTTAAGATAGATATCCGTTGTAATACCAAAACTGATATTTATTCCCAATATCAAACCAGATCTCATTTTGGTTATAACTGATGAAACTTCATCTCTTATTTAATATAGCGAATTTAGATCGCGTCTTATAATTCCAGAATTAAGTAACATTAATTAGATCTTATCGTTTTAGCTTCACACTCCTTTTATAACATTGTTCGTAAAACTCGGATTTAATATAAAATCCCTTTTTATCCCACTTTTCTTTCCTTAATTCAAACGCTTACTTTAAGCTACCTTCTTAGCTTAAAATCTCCTTTATAACCTTGTTTTTAAATTTCGGTTTTAATATAAAACCGTTCATCAATACTTTTCAAAAATCCAATTGTGTTCTAATATCAACCTTGATTACTTACCTTAAAGAATCCCGTTTATGAATTGATCACTTTAATTATTATTCATTAAAAATAATAATTTACATCATCATTAACTATTATAGAAATAGTTAACTTTTTATTTAACTCAATTTAACAGTAATTTCTTTTTAAATCTTATTAAATTTAAAATAATTATCTGTTAAACTATTTTATTTGATTAATTAAAATTAAAATAATCAAATAACTAATCCCATTTTAAATTAGTTTACTTCGTCAGCTAAAAAATGATTTCTCTTGTTAATCAACTCCAGTTAGTCCTTCTTCAAATTTAATTAATAGTATAACTATTTTAAATAAGTCTCATTAAATTTTCACTGAGAAATAATTAATTCATGTCTAAACCGTTATGTTAATTTCTTTTCGTCTGTTATAAATCTTATTTAACAAAAGAATCGGTTTATAAAATCATTTAATAATCAGTTAAAAACTTGAATAATAAATAATACATTTTAATAATTTCCTTATTCAAAATAATAGATTTAAAATCCATCTTTAATTATCAAATAAATTCTACAATTTTATTACCGTCGGTTTACTTGACGGTAAATCAACATTTGTAAACCGATTTATTCTTAGGCCAACCTCTTCCAATTACTCTAGCAATACTACCCATTGGTTAATATTAACAAATATTGAATTTAGATTTATCAAATCAATAATCTAACAATCATCCAATCACATCAGTTAAACAGTTCATATAAATGAAAATAAACAATAAATTTGAAGAATCCAGTTGGATCCCTCCAACCTGTTTTCCCTGCATCCAAATATGTTATTTCAACGATATCATTTATTTCAATAAATAGATATAATATTCAAAAATCAACCAATAACAGCAATCCAGCATTCATCTATAAATTCAACACGTTTATATTATTATAAACGTGACCAATGAGGTAAGTTACCTCCATCGGTTACAACCGTTAAAAATAACGATCGATTAAAATTAAATTAAACGAACGTTTAATTTAATTTGTTCAGTCACCGCATATTTATTCAGCATCCATCAACCAAATAAAAATCATAACACACAAATATTTAAACGCGGCTTATATGAAATATAAGTGGGATAAAAACTGAGTGAGTTGATCTCACGTTTATTCGTCCGTCACTGAAACAATTTGTTTTACACGCTTCCGGCTGCGTTCAACTTTGTCTGTTCCATCCCATAACACTATGTTCGTCGATACGGTCTCAACGCCCTTTGATTTGTTCCATTCTGCTACTATTGACACGGTTACTAATTTTAGTATGGTATTCCCTTATTATTTAATATTATTAAACCGTAAGAATAATTAAATCTAATCTTTATTTAACGTTAACACAACCTTTGTTAGACATATTCAAATTATTTGTTAATAAGATAAAAGTTGGATATACTAAACCGTTGACGCGTCAAAAAGAAATTTGGCACATTCTCATATATTAAGTTATTAATTGATTAACTTCCAGAAGCTATGTTGTCTTTGCAGATGGGAATAGGTACATAAGCGTCACCCTCCAGGCTCCTTAAATTTCGACATACACATTATTAAATCTCAACGTTCTTGTATACACACCTACAGTTTGCAAATATAATGAGAAGTACGTTTAAAAGAATTAAACGTTAAAACAAGTGTATTAGATTTATACAAGGTAAGTATACTTGTATCTAATATTAACTTCAAAATCTTTACCTTCGTATATAACAGGCACTGCGGCACATTATATTTCCTTCGCACGTGGTGTATTGCATTTTCTTTTTCACCGTTACATGTATGTTATATATGTTATGCATACTTAATTATACTTAGACACATAATAAAACGATCTGGCTCATTTAGGATAAGGTAAATTTAGATTAGGTTAGGCACTGATTAGGTCCATCGATACATACTCCAGGCCATATACTTTCCAAATGACTTAAAATATGTATTTATATAAGCATAAACTTAAACTTACGTTAATTTATCGGTTGACATAATCATTATTAAACATTTAAATAATACAGACCACGGTATCATATCTGACTGGCCTAATATATACATGGTGATTAGGCATACTACTAATTGTGATTTGGCACAATTCTAAATTCCCTTCCCACTTGTATTAACATATAATTGAGGTTAGGCATTTTCGGAATTCCCAGGCTCATAAAAATAAAGTACTTACTGTAGTGTCCCGAAATTCCGGTCCAATTTGAGCTGACCAAATAACACAAGTCCAACCCATATTACACTGGAAAACCAGAAAACTAATAGAAAGAAAACAGAGGGTGAGGAGAATAGATAAGATAGAAACTTTGAATAGAAGAAGAAGAACAACACAACATCAGAGTAACACGAACCTCACAGCGGAACGAATAACATATAATATATAACATAACTTTGAAATATAAATCTGTACTTGAATATACATATCATTTCCAAAGTATAGCACTTACAACACAGCGGAAATCACCATAGCTATATAATTCTGAAGCCTCCTGCTCCAACTCTCCAAATATATCTGTAAATCCCGACTACTTGACTGCCCGTACAAAATTGGGCACCCAAGAGTTTAGGGAAAATAAAACAAAATAAACTCCGGGTCAGTCATGTGACTGGTGTGATTAAACTCAAATCATTTGTTTAACTTTAAAAATCCTTTCAAAAGAAAGAGTAATCGTAAGACCGATCCACACATAAACACAGATGGTTTTTACCTTACGATAACCCAAATCATTTGTAAGACAATATTATTCTGATATTATAATAATGTCTAACACAAGTAATATCAATCTAGTAGAAACGCTTGCATCTAACGTTCGACATATATAATATACAATCAAAACCGCAGGCTCTTATTTGGGGACTAGATTCAAACTATGACAAGGTATGGATCCACCTTCCGCTCTGTGTACTCTAGAAGCGATACACTGGAGTTCAACAAGAACATCTTGCAACTCGGCCACACATGACTGACCACTCATTTCGCTTGAGTGTATCGAATATATTGTCACCTTACAGTTGGTAAACCAACATAACCATTCCCGGGAGATACATAATTGAAAGAAGTAACAAATATGAATATTCTCTAGATGGTGACAATATACCCTACTTGGTTGCGAACCACTTAGCCATGCTGCCTGCCCGATTTCTGTCATTTCCTAGTTGATGAGGCTAGAGGTCATAACGTATCTTTCAACAGATTACTCATTCATTTACTTTGAATGCCACATCGTCATACCCGTCAAGTCACAAATTGATTTCCCTAAAAACGCCATGGGTATAAGCTAAGAGAAATTAATTCCTCCGCCACCAACGTAAATACGTTTGAAACGATCAACTTACGCGATCTACCAAATATAATCTATCAGACATTCGTCCATTCAAGTTGTCCTGGGACTGGACAAACCGAAGGCAATATTCCGTACATCCATCCTAGGAAATCTCTACCTACGACTTATACAACAGCCCTTGCACTTTACTCCGTCTTCAATTATCTTTGGCATATATGATTCCGCAACGCTTATGCCAATACGGAGTGGTTCTTTGGATAAGAATCCAACCGATCTCTCCATATTAACAACGTAAAAATGGTCAAAAACTTTGACAGTCGGTGATTTAACTATCAAATGAAAATACGTGTGCAAACAACAATCTTATATCCAATTGAAATTTCTATTGATCAATCATCATCATATATACATATATATGTATATATTTCCTTATTTCCTATATTTAGAAAATATATGTTATTAACATTGGAAAACATTTCCCTTTCTGATTCACGCATCACTATCTTTTCACATATATCAGTCTTTAACTGTAAACTAGTAAGAGAACAACCCCCTACATATTAACCCCGAAGGCCGAAACCAACATCAGATCGATACCCAGAAAGCCATTCAACTCAACTAATTTCCAGTCAGTTTCTAATTCCTTTAACTCCATTTTAAATTCTTATTTCAAACCCTAAATTCCTTTATGATATTTTATTTGCAAAATATCTACTTTAATCAATATCATGTTACACCCGTGTGCGAAGCACGGGTCTAAACCTTCCAAATGTAAAATTCTCTTTTTATAAAACTCTATTCATTTTCCAAATATTTCCCTTTTATAATTCTATTTACTTTCTAAATCAATATTCCTTTTATAATTCTATTTGTAAATGTTATATAAATATTTCCTTTTCAATTCTATTTGTAAATGTTTTACAAATATATCCTTCTCATTTCTATTTGATTTTAACAAATAAATATTTTCTTTTATAATCTATTTATTTAACAAATGAATATTTTATCTTTTTTTTAATCTTTTGATTTTATAAATATTTCTTTTTCAATATAACATTGAAAATTTCCTTTTCTATTTCTAGTATTCCTTATGGTATTTAACGTACCATATAACAGTGGTCAGTATCATTCCAACATTCAAAATCAACAACAGATATCATATCACATCATATAACACAATATATGAAGAACATTAAAATAAATGTTGAGGAATCCTGTTGGATTCCTCCGACCTGTTTCCCTGCATCCACAGATGTTAAAACAACATATATAACATCAATTTCATTTCAACATGAAATATTCTGATAAACAACATCAATATATTTAGCGCTCTATATATATATATATATATATATATAATTTCAACCAACTGACTAGCAGTTCAACCAAACAGTCACCACACAACAATCAACCAACATTTATCAGTTCTAAAAATACGTTATAAAAATATAACTGTTCTGAGTTAGTGAGATTTACTCACATTGGACGATCATCGTTAATAACGATAACCATCGCTCGATTCAGATGGTCAATTTATCTTGCTATAAATTGTAACGAGCTCAGATTCGCTCCCAGCCAGTTCCATTGTGGAGCCACCGTCCATACGATCCTGTCGAACCTTGTTTCGCTGATTTCCGATTAAGTATGACCGAGATATGGAAATTATAAGTTAACACACAACTTGGATTTAATTAAAACTAAATTCATTAAAATATGGGCCTTAACCTATATTGATTTCCACGCAGGCCCATTTGGATTTAACACCAGCCCAACCCGCTTGAATCCCTACTTCCTCCAACACTGAAATACATACGTGTCCTCCTCCATTGCCACCACTTCTCCGATCTCCAACTCCTCCTACACACCACCGATTAATGCAAAACCCCCACCATTCTTCTCCTCATCCAAATCTCCATCTCCCCGTCACCTTTACTTCAAGCTCGGTGGCCCCGTACGAAATGCGTCTCCGCGTTCTCCCTGGCTGCACAGTGCAGCTATCGATGCCAATGTCGATCGAAACCCACCAAATTTAGAAACAAGGTGCTAATCTATCCCATGAGTTCAAATCTAACTTCACATTCAAGTATTAAGGCCTCCATCCCCCAATTCATTGAACGCTAATTCCCTGAAGCTTGCGTCGCCCAGTCGAGATCCGCAAACAAGAATCGCACACTTCAGAAAAATTACCAACGTGAAGAGAATCATCCCAGGAGTCTAGATAAATTGGTTTCATGATTTTTGGGAATTTATTCGATTTATTTTGGATTTTCAAATCACTCCTTTCACTGTATTGTTTTTGCTGAAGGATACGGCGCCTTCAATTTGACCAGAGGAGATATAGTTTAGGGTTAGGAGTGAGAGTAGTGTATTTATAGATAGGTTTTTATATTTTTTTTCGATTATTTTATTGGTTTTTAAGCAAACATTATTTTTATTTGTCCTCTAAAATTCCTGTAATCACACATGGCATCCGAAAATCACGAAACTGGACATGCAGCTATAGTTTGACATTACGGACCCAAAGAAACTGGTTTCGTCGAATTCTGACTCCGTTTGCTCACAAAGCGTATTTTTAACCATCGAAATACTGACTGTTTCTCACATTAAAAATCCGTACGGCCACACAGTGACCCCAAAAATCACGAAACTTGGAATCTAACAATAATTTAATATTGCGGATCCAACAAAATTGGTTTGGTCAAAAACGGAGGTCGTATGCAAAACTGGCTATTTTTAAAGCTCTAAATAACCCATTTAAATATATAAACATATTTAAAAATAATTAAATTAAATATTTAAAAATAAATATTATCGTATATATTCACAATAGAATATCATACAGCTCCACTGGGATTTCTAACTCGATATTTCAAAGTTCTCAGTTATATCGATATTCGATTTATATTTAAATCCTTTTTAAAATATAAATAAATCGTTATAAATTATAAAGGAATTCCATAGCGACTTTTCTAAAATTTGATTTGGACATAAATCAAAATCTACACAATGAAATCACGATTTTTCTCTTCCATTAGAAAAATATACTTCACCAGCTCCGAAGGTTTCTTGTTTCACAGAAATCCAATTTAAAACGGACCCTGTATATTCAGTTGAAGTTCAAATCGCCAAATAGCGAACTGCAGCGCCATTTCGAGCTCGATTATAATTATATTATAATTACACGTTCAAACTTCATTTAAATAATATATTCGTTATTCGAAATCAAATTCCAAACTAAATTATATATATATTTTGAATTGTCCAGTTCACACCGTATCGTCAATTCACTATTTCCGACAATTTCAGAAATAAATATATTATTCTATTATTTATATTAATTAAATATTCACTATTATTTAATTAAACGACCATTTAATTCTCTAAACACTATTTAAATAATTAAATAAATTATTTATTACACCGTAAAAATACCCGGCATTATATTCTTCCCCCCTTAAAATAATTTCGTCCTCGAAATTGCTAAGGTAGAAAAAAAAACTATTGACTGGTTAGAACTTATTTGTTCACCTCTTAACTTCAGTTTCAACTGAATCAATTTAATTTCGATTGAAATATTAATTCATTCTTATCAAATGAAAATTTTCTAATATTCCGAAAAATTTCTAACACCTTCACTTTTCGAAAAATTTCGCTAGCACCTCCTTTGTACTGGTCAACCTTTACTACTACAACTCGCCTCTCTGGGCCTTCTCCAACCCAAAAGAAAATCAAACAGCCAAGCGGCTTGCCAATTCGGCTCATAAATCTCATACCCAATAGAAATGTAAACTTGTACCTTTTTGTCGGACATATCATTATATCTTTTCCATCTACTGCCAATTCAGCATATACCAGTATCATTCCAATCAAATTCCATTCTGTGTTTTTATCCACAAATCCAACCATTCGCTTATACCTAAGTCGAATTTCATTTCAAACCAAAGTTCCATTCTCGATCCCAAATCTCAATTTACCAAACCAATTCTATTTCAACTTCTTATCTCACAATCCAATTTGTCTCGATATCATTATATTCTAATTCAGTTTCCAGTTTACTGGCTTTAATTCAATTCCTATTTGCTTCTACAAATCCCTTTTTAATTTGTTTTTAATTCAACCAGTCTATTCCTGGGATTTTTAAACAGCTTTGTTTTTTTGAAAAATCTAACTTCCCTTTACAGGATTCAAAACAACTTGTTTTCTCAAAACAATTCAAAAACAAAATCCTTGGTAGTAATCCGTCACTTATAACTCGAAAATGAATACCGATGATGTCATGATCATCATCGGAATCTATTTCCAGCTATCGAAGTGAGTTCAATACTATATCACTTTCAAAACCATATCTAAACGCTTTCATCTTGAAATTCATTTCAAAATACCATTTTCAATGCCTGTAAACAAAATTTAAAATCTCCCAGGATTTTAAAATTCTCATATATTTAATCCAATTCTATTTACAAACACTTTTATAACCTTCCAGGGTTTTAATTCCAATTCTGATTTTAACTCAGATTTAATTCAATTCATAACACTTATACGAATTTTATTTGGTTATATATATATATAACCATTTAATTTAAAATCTTACTCGATTTTAATTACAACCAATATATCCAATATATTATAATTCCATTATATATATTTTCTCTATATCAAAATATACTTTGGGTAAAATTATTTTCATTTACCCTCTTTTCAAAACATATCGTGACGACCCATCGTATTCGAGTGTTTATAAACTCCTACCGATACAGTGGATCAAACCGATCGATCAGAACCCATAAACAACTCAACCAATAAATCTCCACAATATAAAAGCATTTTATATCAAATAACAAATACGTTCACTCGTATATATACACTCAACTCAATCTAGGGTATTACTAACCCCATCTCTACTGAGTCACGCCATAGAGCCAAGGTAGTTACTTAACCTTAAGCTCTGATACCAACTGTAGTGTCCCGAAATTCCGGTCCAATTTGAGCTGACCAACTAACACAAGTCCAACCCATATTACACTAGAAAACAAGAAAACTAATAGAAAGAAAATAGAGGTGAAAATAGATAAGATAGAAACTTAGAATAGAAGAAGAAGAACAACACAACATCAGAGTAACACGAACCTCACAGTGGAACGAATAACATATAATATATAACATAACTTTGAAATATAAATCTGTACTTGAATATACATATCATTTCCAAAGTACAACACTTACAACACAGCGGAAATAACCATAGCTATATAATTCTGAAGCCTCCTGCTCCAGCTCTCCAAATATATCTGTAAATCCCGACTACTTGACTGCCCGTACAAAATTGGGCACCCAAGAGTTTAGGGAAAATAAAACAAAATAAACTTCGGGTCAGTCATGTGACTGGTGTGAGTAAACTCAAATCATTTGTTTAACTTTAAAAATCCTTTCAAAAGAAAGAATAATCGTAAGACCGATCCACACATAAACACGGATGGTTTTTACCTTACGATAACCCAAATCATTTGTAAAACAATATTATTCTGATATTATAATAATGTCTAACACAAGTAATATCAATCTAGTAGAAACGCTTGCATCTAACGTTCAACATATATAATATACAATCAAAACCGTAGGCTCTTATTTGGGGACTAGATTCAAACTATGACAAGGTATGGATCCATCTTCCGCTCTGTGTACTCTAGAAGCAATACACTGGAGTTCAACAAGAACATCTTCCAACTCGGCCACACATGACCGACCACTCATTTCGCTTGAGTGTAACGAATATATTGTCACCTTACAGTTGGTAAACCAACATAACCATTCCCGGGAGATATAGAATTGAAAAAAGTAACAAATATGAATATTCTCTAGATGGTGACAATATACCCTACTTGGTTGCGAACCACTTAGCCATGCTGCTTGCCCGATTTCTGTCATTTCCCAGTTGATGAGGCTGGAGGTCATAACGTATCTTTCAGCAGATTACTCATTCATTTACTTTGAATGCCACATCGTCATACCCGTCAAACCACAAATTGATTTCCCTAAAAATACCATGGGTATAAGCTAAGAGAAATGAATTCCTCCGCCACCAACGTAAATATGTTTGAAACGATCAACTTACACGATCTACCACATATACCCTGTCAGACATTCGTCCATTCAAGTTGTCCTGGGACTGGACAAACCGAAGGCACTATTCCGTACATCCATCCTAGGCAATCTCTACCTATGACTTATACAACAACCCTTGCACTTTACTCCGTCTTCAATTATCTTTGGCATATATGATTCTGCAACGCTTATGCCAATACGGAGTGGATCTTTGGATAAGAATCCAACCGGTCTCTCCATATTAACAACGTAAAAATGGTCAAAAATTTTGACAGTCGGTGATTTAACTATCAAATGAAAACACGTGTGCAAACAACAATCTTATATCCAATTGGAATTTCTATTGATCAATCATCATCATATATACATATATATATTTCCTTATTTTCTATATTTAGAAAATATATGTTATTAACATTGGAAAACATTTCCCTTTCTGATTCACGCATCACTATCTTTTCACATATATCAGTCTCTAACTGTAAACTAGTAAGAGAACAACCCCCTACGTATTAACCCCGAAGGCCGAAACCAACATCAGATCGATACCCAGAAAGCCATTCAACTCAACTAATTTCCAGTCAGTTTCTAATTCCTTTAACTCCATTTTAAATTCTTATTTCAAACCCTAAATTCCTTTATGATATTTTATTTGCAAAATTTTTACTTTAATTAATATCATGTTACACCCGTGTGCGAAGCACGGGTCTAAACCTTCCAAATGTAAAATTCTCTTTTTATAAAACTCTATTCATTTTCCAAATATTTCCCTTTTATAATTCTATTTACTTTCTTAATCAATATTCATTTTAGAATTCTATTTGTAAATGTTATACAAATATTTCCTTTTCAATTCTATTTGTAAATGTTATTCAAATATATCCTTTTCATTTCTATTTGATTTTAACAAATAAATATTTTCTTTTATAATCTATTTATTTAACAAATAAATATTTTCTCTTTTTTTAAAAAAAATCTTTTGATTTTATATATATTTCTTTTTCAATATAACATTGAAAATTTCCTTTTTTGTTTCTAGTATTCCTTGTGGTATTTAACGTATCATATAACAATGATCGGTATCATTCCAACATATAAAATCAACACCAGATTTCATATCACATCATATAACACAATATATGAAAAACAGTAAAATAAATGTTGAGGAATCCTGTTGGATTCCTCCGACCTGTTTCCCTGCATCCACAGATGTTAAGACAACATATATAACATCAATTTCATTTCAACATGAAATATTCTCATAAACAGCATCAATATATATTTAACGATCTATATATATATATATATATATATATATATATATATATATATATATATATAATTTCAACCAACTGACTAGCAGTTCAACCAAACAGTCAACACACAACAATCAACCAACATTTATCAGTTCTAAAAATACGTTATAAAAATATAACTGTTCAAGTTAGTGAGATTTACTCACATTGGACGATCATCGTTAATAATGATTACCATCGCTCGATTCAGATGGACAATTTATTTTGCTATAAATTGTAACGAGCTCAGATTCGCTCCCAGCCAGTTCCATTGTGGAGCCACCGTCCATACGATCCTGTCGGATCTTGTTTCGCTGAATTCCGATTAAGTATGATCGAGATATGGAAATTATAAGTTAACACACAACTTGGATTTAATTAAAACTAAATTCATTAAAATATGGGCCTTAACCTATATTGATTTCCACGTAGGCCCATTTGGATTTAACACCAGCCCAACCCGCTTGAATCCCTTCTTCCTCCAACACTAAAATACAGACGTGTCCTCCTCCATTGCCACCACTTCTCCGATCTCCAACTCCTCCTACACACCACCGATCAATGCAAAACCCCCACCATTCTTCTCCTCATCCAAATATCCATCTCCCTGTCACCTTTACTTCAAGCTCGGTGGCCCCGTACGAAACGCGTCTCCGCATTCTCCCTCGCTGCATAGTGTAGCTATCGACACCAATGTCGATCGAAACCCACCAAATTTAGCAACAAGGTGCAAATCTATCCCATGAGTTCAAATCTAACTTCACATTCAAGTATTAATGCCTCCAACCTCCAATTCATTGAACGTTAATTCCCTGAAGCTCGCGTCGCCCAGTTGAGATCCGCAAACAAGAATCGCACACTCCAGAAAAATTACCAACGTGAAGAGAATCATCCCAGGAGTCTAGATAAATTGGTTTCATGATTTTTGGGAATTTATTCGATTTATTTTGGATTTTCAAATCACTCCTTTCACTGTATTGTTTTTGTTGAAGGATGCGGCGCCTTCAACTTGACCAGAGGAGATTTAGCTTAGGGTTAGGAGTGAGAGTAGTGTATATATAGATAGGTTTTTATATTTTTTTCAGATTATTTTATTGGTTTTTAAGAAATCGTTATTTTTATTTGTCCTCTAAAATTCCTGTAGTCACACATGGCATCCAAAAATCACGAAACTGGACATGCAGCTACAGTTCGACATTACAGACCCAACGAAACTGGTTTCGTTGAATTCCGACTCCGTTTTCTCACATAGCGTATTTTTAACCGTCGAAATACTGACTGTTTCTCACATTAAAAATCCGTACGGCCACACAGTGGCCCCAAAAATCACGAAACTTGGAATCTTACAATAATTTAATATTACGGATCCAACAAAATTGGTTTCGTGAAAAACAGAGGTCGTATACAAAACTGTCTATTTTTAAAGCTCTAAATAACCCATTTAAATATATAAATATATTTAAAAATAATTAAATTAAATATTTAAAAACAAATATTATCGTTTATATTCACAATAGAATATCATACAGCTCTACTGGGATTTCTAACTCGATATTTCAAAGTTCTCAGTTATATCGATATTCGATTTATATTTAAATCCTTTATAAAATATAAATAATTCGTTATAAATTATAAAGGAATTCCATAGCGACTTTTCTTATAAAATTTGATTTGTACATAAATCAAAATCTACACAATGAAATCCCGATTTTTCTCTTCCATTAGAAAAATATACTTCACCAGCTCCGAACGTTTCTTGTTTCACAGAAATCCAATTTAAAACGGACCCTGTATATTCAGTTGAAGTTCAAATCGCCAAATAGCGAACTGCAGCGCCATTTCGAGCTCGATTATAATTATATTATAATTATACATTCAAACTTCATTTAAATAATATATTCGTTATTCAATCTAATTCCAAACTGAATTATATATATTTTGAATTGTCCAGTTCACACCATATCATCAATTCACTATTTCCGACAATTTCAGAAATAAATATATTATTCTATTATTTATATGAATTAAAATTCGCTATTATTTAATTAAACGACTATTTAATTCTCTAAACACTATTTAAATAATTAAATAAATTATTTATTACACCGTAAAAATACGGGACATTACATTCATCCCCCCTTAAAATAATTTCGTCCTCGAAATTGCTAAGGTAGAAAACAAACCCTATTGACTAGTTAGAACTTATTTGTTCACCTCTTAACTTCAGTTTCAACTGAACCAATTTAATTTCGATTGAAATATTAATTCATTCTTATCAAATGAAAATTTTCTAATATTCCGAAAATTTTCTAACACCTTAACTTTTCGAAAATTTTTGCCAGCACCCCCTTTGTACTAGTCAATCAGTACTACTACAACTCGCCTCTCTGGGCCTTCTCTAACCCAAAAGAAAATCAAACAGCCAAGCGGCTTGCCAATTCGGCTCATAAATCTCATACCCAATAGAAATGTAAACTTGTACCTTTTTGTCGGACATATCATTATATCTTTTCCATCTACTGCCACTTCAGCATATACCAGTATCATTCCAATCAAATTCCAATCTGTGTTTTTATCCACAAATCCAACCATTCGCTTATACCTAAGTCGAATTTCATTTCAAACCAAAGTTCCATTCTTGATCCCAAATCTTAATTTACCAAACCAATTCTATTTCAACTTCTTATCTCACAATCCAATTTGTCTCGATATCATTATATTCTAATTCAGTTTCCAGTTTACTGGCTTTAATTCAATTCCTATTTGCTTCTACAAATCCCTTTTTAATTTGTTTTTAATTCAACCAGTCTATTCCTGGGATTTTTAAACAGCTTTGTTTTTTTGAAAAATCTAACTTCCCTTTACAGGATTCAAAACAACTTGTTTTCTCAAAACAATTCAAAAACAAAATCCTTGGTAGTAATCCGTCACTTATAACTCGAAAATGAATACCGATGATGTCATGATCATCATCGGAATCTATTTCCAGCTATCGAAGTGAGTTCAATACTATATCACTTTCAAAACCATATCTAAACGCTTTCATCTTGAAATTCATTTCAAAATACCATTTTCAATGCCTGTAAACAAAATTTAAAATCTCCCAGGATTTTAAAATTCTCATATATTTAATCCAATTCTATTTACAAACACTTTTATAACCTTCCAGGGTTTTAATTCCAATTCTGATTTTAACTCAGATTTAATTCAATTCATAACACTTATACGAATTTTATTTGGTTATATATATATAACCATTTAATTTGAAATCTTACTCGATTTTAATTACAACCAATATATCCAATATATTATAATTCCATTATATATATTTTCTCTATATCAAAATATACTTTGGGTAAAATTATTTTCATTTACCCTCTTTTCAAAACATATCGTGACGACCCATCGTATTCGAGTGTTTATAAACTCCTACCGATACAGTGGATCAAACCGATCGATCAGAACCCATAAACAACTCAACCAATAAATCTCCACAATACAAAAGCATTTTATATCAAATAACAAATACGTTCACTCGTATATATACACTCAACTCAACCTAGGGTATTACTAACCCCATCTCTACTGAGTCACGCCATAGAGCCAAGGTAGTTACTTAACCTTAAGCTCTGATACCAACTGTAGTGTCCCGAAATTCCGGTCCAATTTGAGCTGACCAACTAACACAAGTCCAACCCATATTACATTGGAAAACAAGAAAACTAATAGAAAGAAAACAGAGGTGAGAATAGATAAGATAGAAACTTAGAATAGAAGAAGAAGAACAACACAACATCAGAGTAACACGAACCTCACAGTGGAACGAATAACATATAATATATAACATAACTTTGAAATATAAATCTGTACTTGAATATACATATCATTTCCAAAGTACAACACTTACAACACAGCGGAAATAACCATAGCTATATAATTCTGAAGCCTCCTGCTCCAGCTCTCCAAATATATCTGTAAATCCCGACTACTTGACTGCCCATACAAAATTGGGCACCCAGAGTTTAGGGAAAATAAAACAAAATAAACTCCGGGTCAGTCATGTGACTGGTGTGAGTAAACTCAAATCATTTGTTTAACTTTAAAAATCCTTTCAAAAGAAAGAATAATCGTAAGACCGATCCACACATAAACACGGATGGTTTTTACCTTACGATAACCCAAATCATTTGTAAAACAATATTATTCTGATATTATAATAATGTCTAACACAAGTAATATCAATCTAGTAGAAACGCTTGCATCTAACGTTCTACATATATAATATACAATCAAAACCGCGGGCTCTTATTTGGGGAATGGATTCTAACTATGACAAGGTATGGATCCACCTTCCGCTCAGTGTACTCTAGAAGCGATACACTGGAGTTCAACAAGAACATCTTGCAACTCGGCCACACATGACCGACCACTCATTTCGCTTGAGTGTATCGAATATATTGTCACCTTACAGTTGGTAAACCAACATAACCACTCCCGGGAGATACAGAATTGAAAGAAGTAACAAATATGAATATTCTCTAAATGGTGACAATATACCCTACTTGGTTGCGAACCACTTAGCCATGTTGCCTGCCCGATCTCTGTCATTTCCCAGTTGATGAGGCTGGAGGTCATAACGTATCTTTCAACAGATTACTCATTCATCTACTTTGAATACCACATCGTCATACCCGTCAAACCACAAATTGTTTTCCCCAAAAATACCACGGGTATAAGCTAAGAGAAACGAATTCCTCCACCACCAACGTAAATACGTTTGAAGCGATCAACTTACGCGATCTACCAAATATACTCTGTCAGACATTCGTCCATTCAAGTTGTCCTGGGACTGGACAAACCGAAGGCACTATTCCGTACATCCATCCTAGGCAATCTCTACCTAAGACATATACAACAGCCCTTGCACTTTACTCTGTCTTCAATTATCTTTGGCATATATGATTCCGCAACGCTTATGCCAATACAGAGTGGATCTTTGAATAAGAATCCAACAGGTCTCTCCATATTAACAACGTAAAAATGGTCAAAAACTTTGACAGTCGGTGATTTAACTATCAAATGAAAACACGTGTGCAAACAACAATCTTTTATCCAATTAGAATTTTTATTGATCAATCATCATCATATATACATACATATATATATATATATATTTCCTTATTTTCTATATTTACAAAATATATGTTATTAACATTGGAAAACATTTCCCTTTCTGATTCACGCATCACTATCTTTTCACATATATCAGTCTCTAACTGTAAACTAGTAAGAGAACAACCCCCTACGTATTAACCCCGAAGGCCGAAACCAACATCAGATCGATACCCAGAAAGCTATTCAACTCAACTAATTTCCAATCAGTTTCTAATTCCTTTAACTCCATTTTAAATTCTTATTTTAAACCCTAAATTCCTTTATGATATTTTATTTGCAAAATATTTACTTTAATCAATATCATGTTACACCCGTGTGCGAAGCACGAGTCTAAACCTTCCAAATGTAAAATTCTCTTTTTATAAAATCTATTTATTTTCCAAATATTTCCCTTTTATAATTCTATTTACTTTCTAAATCAATATTCCTTTTAGAATTCTATTTGTAAATGTTATACAAATATTTCCTTTTCAATTCTATTTGTAAATGTTATACAAATATATCCTTTTCATTTCTATTTGATTTTAACAAATAAATATTTTCTTTTATAATCTATTTATTTAACAAATGAATATTTTATCTTTTTTTTAATCTTTTGATTTTATAAATATTTCTTTTTCAATATAACATTGAAAATTTCCTTTTCTATTTCTAGTATTCCTTATGGTATTTAGCGTACCATATAACAATGATCGGTATCATTCCAACATACAAAATCAACAACAGATTTCATATCACATCATATAACATAATATATGAAAAACAATAAAATAAATGTTGAGGAATCCTGTTGGATTCCTCCGACCTGCTTCCCTACATCCACAGATGTTAAAACAACATATATAACATCAATTTCATTTCAACATGAAATATTCTGATAAACAGCATCAATATATATTTAACGATCTATATATATATATATAATTTCAACCAACTGACTAGCAGTTCAACCAAATAATCAACACACAACAATCAACCAACATTTATCAGTTCTAAAAATATGTTATAAAAATATAACTGTTCAGAGTTAGTGAGATTTACTCACATTGGAAAGTCATCGTTAATAACGATAACCATCGCTCGATTCAGATGGACAATTTATTTTGCTATAAATTGTAACGTGCTCAGATTCGCTCCCAGTCAGTTCCATTGTGGAGCCCCTGTCCATACGATCCTGTCGGATCTTGTTTCGCTGAATTCCGATTAAGTATGACCGAGATGTGGAAATTATAATTTAACACACAACTTGGATTTAATTAAAACTAAATTCATTAAAATATGGTCCTTAACCTATATTGATTTCCACGCAGGCCCATTTGGATTTAACACCAGCCCAACCCGCTTGAATCCCTTCTTCCTCCAACGCTGAAATACAGACGTGTCCTCCTACACACCATTCTTCTCCTCATCCAAATATCCATCTCCCTGTCACCTTTACTTCAAGCTCGGTGACCCCGTACGAAACGCGTCTCCGCGTTCTCCCTCGTTGCACAGTGCAGCTATCGATACCAATGTCGATCGAAACCCACCAAATTTAGCAACAAGGTGCTAATTTATCCCATGATTTCAAGTCTAACTTCACATTCAAGTATTAAGGCCTCCATTCCCTAATTCATTGAACCCTAATTCCCTGAAGCTCGCATCACCCAGTCGAGATCCGCAAACAAGAATCGCACACTCCAAAAAAATTACCAACGTGAAGAGAATCATCCCAGGAGTCTTGATAAATCGGTTTCATGATTTTTGGGAATTTATTCGATTTATTTTGGATTTTCAAATCACTCCTTTCACTGTATTGTTTTTGCTGAAGGATGCGGCACCTTCAATTTGACCAGAGGAGATTTAGTTTAGGGTTAGGAGTGAGAGTAGTGTATTTATACGTAGGTTTTTATATTTTTTTCCGATTATTTTATTGGTTTATAAGCAAACGTTATTTTTACTTATCCTCTAAAATTCCTGTAATCACACATGGCATCCAAAACTCACGAAACTAGACATGCAGCTACAGTTCGACATTACGGACTCAACGAAACTGGTTTCGTCGAATTCCGACCCCGTTTGCTCACACAGCGTATTTTTAACCATCGAAATACTAACTGTTTCTCACATTAAAAATCCGTACGGCCACACAGTGACCCCTAAAATCACGAAACTTGGAATCTAACAATAATTTAATATTACGGATCCAACAAAATTGGTTTCTTCGAAAACGGAGGTCGTATGCAAAACTGGCTATTTTTAAAGCTCTAAATAACCCATTTAAATATATAAATATATTTAAAAATAATTAAATTAAATATTTAAAAACAAATATTATCGTATATATCCACAATATAATATCATACAGCTCCACTGGGATTTCTAACTCGATATTTCAAAGTTCTCAATTATATCGATATTCGATTTATATTTAAATCCTTTTTAAAATATAAATAAATCGTTATAAATTATAAAGGAATTTCATAGCGACTTTTCTAAAATTTGATTTGGACATAAATCAAAATCTACACAATGAAATCCCGATTTTTCTCTTCCATTAGAAAAATATACTTCACCAGCTCCGAACGTTTCTTGTTTCATAGAAATCCGATTCAAAACGGACCCTGTATATTCAGTTGAAGTTCAAATCGCTAAATAGCGAACTGCAGCGCCATTTCGAGCTCGATTATAATTATATTATAATTATACGTTCAAACTTCATTTCAATAATATATTCGTAATTCGAAATCAAATTCCAAACTGAATTATATATATTTTGAATTGTCTAGTTCACACCGTATCGTCAATTCACTAATTCCGACTATTTCAGAAATAAATATATTATTCTTTTATTTATATTAATTAAATATTCACTATTATTTAATTAAATGGCCATTTAATTCTCTAAACACTATTTAAATAATTAAATAAATTATTTATTACACCATAAAAATACGGGACATTACACTATTGTACATTCTCCTGCTAATTTACTTCACTTCTTTCCCCAACGCCCATCATCTTCTCTACCGCATACACCACCTCGGATCCATCCGAACAGCAAGAGCCCCCCCCCTTGCCTGCACCGGTCCATCGTTCACTACCCCTTCCTTTGCCATGCATCAAACGGTTCCTCCCCATATTTCCACGCTCCTTCTCCACTCGCTGATACCCACTCACCTTCGCATCTTTATTCCCTCATGCAAAACAATACTCCTCCCCTTACTGTTCCGCCCATTCTTTTCCACCTCAAAAGCTTTGCAATGTTTTTCAACTTTACTAATGATGCCAACCGTACCTCCACTTTGCTACATATAAAACTCACCACGCCTTGGCTGTACCCTATGCCTTCACTTCACGTCAACCCACGACTTCGCCAGACCAAAACGCTCGGCTTCTCCTCCTACAGTTCGCCGGAACGTCGACGACCACCCACCCTGGACAGACCCAACTGTCCTCCATCGGTTCTCAGTTGAAGCCAATAGATGCAGATTTTTAGAAGATAGCTTTTGGTTTAAATTTTACAGAGAATGGTTCCCGTATTAATCTGTGAGGAAGGCTTTTTTTTTGTTTGATTTACGAAGAGTAGCAATGTTTATTTAAATGGGTAGAAATACGTGGGAGCCAAGTTTTAGGATACATAGGGTTACAGTAATTTATGTAGAGTACCCGGGAAAGTTTTCAAAAGAATTTCTTGGCTCACACGGTATTAGTAGATTGGCTTGCAGGACAAACTTTTACCTTGGGACGCAAGGTATTTGAGAAATTTGGAGCACAAGGTATTAAGAAATTGGCAGCGAGAAAGTTAATAAAATATAAAAATATATCATATGTATTTGGTGCAAAGAAGGAAGTTACCCAATACTATGTAACATTTAATTAGGCTTAAAAACAGGTTATGCATTTTAAATTAAAAGTTTGGTTTGATGTGAATAGTGTACACGTCATTAACTCAGCAATCATTTATTTATCCATTAATTTGAAGCTTCCTTTGTATAAACAGTTATGTATATAATAATCACGTGATTAGTGGAATTTAGGCAAAGTTATACCCAAAGTTGAATACACTGTTCATTAGCTTCTCTTTTACTTATGTTTTATTTTGTATAGCCACATGTGCACTAAAAATAACAAAACTGAAGACACCGCTATCTCTTGACGTTTCAGATTCGTTGGATTTAATTTCTTTGAAAACGGACTCCGTTTGCACAAGGGTGTTATTTAAATTTATCGGTTCACCTTTAGCTTGCGCGCACCGATAAAACAATTCCAATTGGCTCCAAACTGGAAATCTAGCAATAATTAATTTTACGCATTCCAATAAAAATTTGTTTTTCGTCGAAAATAATGGTCGTTTGAAAAACAATCATTTCTAACGCTTATATAATATATCGTATAATTTTTCGTGTGCGAAGCACGTGCCTCATCATAAGGTAAGCAACGCATTGAATTTAAACGTGCTATTTCGTATGATCATTTAATTTCATCGACAATTGTCGGTGAGCGTTTTATGTTCATACTGATATACATGAAATTTCAAATTGTAAATTACGAAATACCGCGACATTTACGAGTTCGAAATATAATTATATAAATTATACGTTCATACATCGTTTAATAAACGAATTATATATTATAAATCCATTTATATATTATAAATCCATTTATAATACCAAATCGATATTTAAAATAATAGAATATATTAAATATATAGCTACCAAAAACACGGGACATTACATGAAGTGCCCAAATTTTGCCATTATCGGGTGGTGATCTTAAGGTTATTGATTACCTTATACCAAGAACATCATTCCTTTTGAATGCCACATTGTAAATTCCATCATACACAAGTGATTTCCACTAATGTACAACCTCTATGCTTGTACAAACTCAGAGAAGTTTATAATAGTGCATGAGAGTTTTTTCTCACCCCACCAAACAGATGTACATTTACAAAAAATCAATATATAGGCGTGCAACATCAGACATTCACCCATACAAGGTTAAGTCATCTTGGGTTTAATAAACCGAAGGCACTTCTCCAATTACATTGTGTGATCTAGTATGCTAGAGCCCTTGCATCGAAGATCCGAAAGTAGAATTGTTTTCATTTAGCAATATGGAAAACTCCCCTGAGGTCAGTGACAACAACCAATCATTCAATCTCCAAAACTCACGTTCATTCCATTCTTTTCGCTTTCGAAACATCCATCAATTTGAAGTGGTTTTCAGATAGGAATCACCCAAATTTATTCCCCGTCTCTTCAAACTGACCATCGAGAAAATACCGTTTAAATAGTTTTTGGTGTTCTATATTTTTAATTCATTTATTATCAAAACGTCTTTTAAGGATGTGTATATTTCAAATATTCTTTGGGCATATACAAGGAAACATTAAACCCCGGTTATTTATTATGTCGTCTTGGATGGAAATCCACTTTAGTAGGACAGACCAAAGAAATCATATTCATTTTACTTGGTACCAATTCTGTGTTTAATCTCTACTACTCATCGAATAATGGTGTACATGCCTTTTAATTTTTCATGGATATTAAGGATTCCATCCTCGTTGATACTAAACAGATCAAGATAATCGCTAAGTAATCAAATTCATTTAACTTAAGAAAACTCGGTCTTTTATACTTAACTTGTTTCTATTATTCCAACCTTTTCTATCCCTTGTCCAGGAGAAAGCCAAGTAAGGTAGGGCAATTGTTTCTGTTAAATGTCTCTCTATTTCAGAAATAGAAAAATCATTATTGGAAATTACCTTGAAAAGTTGTATTTAGCTTAAATGATCAAAATGACTTTTCTATTATTGAAAAATTAATATATTTATCTCAAATCACTTTTATAATGTTTTGTATGATTTTTTAAGATTTATTCTGTAATTTTATTGAATTAAAAATCTCATTTTTAAAGAAGTGCATTTTTAGGATTTTGAATTGCAAAACCCCAATGATGTTCAAAATTTGTTTTGCTCATATTTCAAAATCTACTAAATGAACTCTTGATATTTTTTAATTTTGGAAAGCTATGGTGATAAGAATTTGGAAAAATCGTATTTCAAACAATTTAGATTCATACTTTTCCATTCAAAAGCTTAACTTTTTAAGGTGCGCGATCACGAACTGTCATTACACGACCTATCAAAAATTGTTCAAATTTCATATCCTTTCCAAACTTCATTTTAACGCTTCAGAGTGTTTATAATTCATTTCTAAATCATTTTAACTACTTTCAAGAGGTGTAATCATCCCATTACACGATTTCACTCATGGAAGGAAAGTGATGTCCTTTGTGTTGTGTATTTAACGTTGTTGGGGATGCGGATTAAAGATCTTAAGGCAAACTTAACACTAGAGGGGTGAATAATGTTTTATGGATTTTATTAATTCCTTGAAATCTTTTTAAGATTATCATAATGTTATGCAAATCACAGATATCAATAATCACATAATCAATCACAGATGTAGATAATAATAATAAAAACCAGTAAAAGGAAAGTACGCACCGAGATTTTATACTGGTTTGGAGTTACCCTGCATCTAATCCTACAAACACTGGGTTGATGTGGATTTCTTTTCAACCAATATCCAATATTACAATCCCTTATTCCAGGGTTACAAAGGCACACCCCAACTAATTTCCAAAGTATAATGAGACTCGGTTGATTTTCGGGACACAACCTGCAACCAATTGATTTTCGGACACAATCACACCCAGTCGATTTATACAGGACACGACTACACCTTTCTCAGTATTAGTTATGGAGAACCGACTCGATAGAACTTGATCTTGCGATCTTTGATTATAGAAATCTTATAACTTTTGAGTAACACTTGAATTTCAAAGATAGTTTGATAGAGAATTGAAATAGATACAGATTGATATAATTTTCTTTGAAAATCGGCAGAGTATAAGTATGGAATTTAAGAAATTAAGAATAATAATGGAAAGAATAGAAAGGAAGAAGAATATAATGAAAAGTTAGTTAAATAATCGAATTTAGAAGCCTATTTATAGTCCCCCAATAGTCAAGTCCTTTCAGCATAGTTTTGAATTCAAAAGTCACAACTTTTCAAAATTTAAATTTAAAACTGATGACACATATGTCGACATACCAAAATGTATATGTCGACATCCCATAGTAGAAGTTCAAAAAATAATTTTTTGAAATAAAGAAAATAATGATTAACTAAATTATGGTAATTCCCGAGTTAAAATAGACTATATTCAGTCATATTAAAATAGAGTTTTTCAATTAAAAATGTATATTAAAAAAATATTTTTAAATTGATTTAAAAATAATTAAAAAAAACTATATATAAAATGATATAAAGGTATATATATAACTATTGATATAAGAAATACTATAGAGCTTAATAAATGTAAGTAAGGAAATTGAAAACTTAAGTAAATATAATAAAATTAGTATTAAATATATAAATAATAAATATTTGAATCGGAAGTTAAAATGTATTTAGAAAATATATTCAAAAAGCAGGAGTTAAAATAAACTTAAGAACAAAGAGATATAGATTTAAAATAAGGAAGTAATTTTGAAATCATTTTAAAAATAGTGTGAAAAGTTTAAAATAAGGATTTAGTTCTAACCAGAGTTTAAACCAAAAATCTAGAAGCATTTACTTTTATTTCTTGAATTCTTGTAACTCATGAGTCTTGTATCTTGAACCCTTCTTCTTTGAAATCTGGATTCTTTAAACTGTACAGTCTTCAATAATCAATACCCGCATATATATATATATATAATAGTGTTAGTAAATATTTAATAACAATAATACTTAAAACAAGGTTGTTGCCATCAAAACCATCATTGCATCCATCCCAATCCCTAACAGTCCCCCATTTTTGTGAAGACAACCTTGGTTTATAAAATATTCATACCTAATGTCATGATTCTCCAGTTAATCCATCACTAGATTGTCCGTAAGACTCTTATTCGAAGTCGTCTCAATAAGGGAACTATCCCTGATGGTCATCGTATGTTATAGGATATCATCCTATGTCCCTCATCTCTCTCTCTCTCTGACAGTTTACTCAATACAACTTAACATCATCTTGTCTGCATCTCGGAGAAAACCACCCATCGCAGCAGATTGCTCCCATCCGGGAATCATCATCGTCATATGACGCATCATTGCATAGAAGCACTACGTCCTCATCTCAAGTCAAAGACAATAATCAAGAAGCCATCATCTCAAAACCAATCGAACACACCATCATATCCTACCCTTCGAAATTGCATCTTCATCTATGTCAAATTGACCAAAATGGCCAACAACAATGGTGATCGATATCGACCACTTCATTGTAATCGATAACGACTACCTGGATCACGTATCTAACAAAAATTGGTTAAGTACACATACAAAGGGAAACGTCTGGCGTTCATTATGAAATCTAGCTCCTCAACAAGAAGAAATGCCGCAATGAAGAACTCTTGTTTCTGAGATCACCATTACGTTGCCTCTTCCCGGATCGGTCCTTTTTCGAGTCGGCCCAACTTCGGGTCGACCTAACTTCGGTTTGACAATGTCGAAACAGATTCGGATTAGCACAATCGATTTGAACTTAGTCACCTATATCCAGATCTATATAATCGATCCAGATTTAACCGACCCGGATCCAAATTGATATATTCGATACAGGATTGGTCGAACCGACTCCGGATCGACTAATATGACGACCTGCCTTACACCACCGGTGCTAAGAACTAAAAAATTCACGCTGTACAAGCACCCGATCGTTGTAAAGCGATCGTTGAGAATAAGAAATTGTAAAATAGAGGAGAAAAGGGGAAGGAAAGAAGGAAATAGATGGGAAGAGAAAGAAGAGAACATAAAACTCAACCACAGAATCTATCGTATATCTCATAGAGCATCAGATAAGATATAATAATAACAATCTTGGATATAAAATAAGCGACACAGTAAGAACTATACAAACCATATACAGAGTACATGGGCTAATACAGTTATAAATAACAATAATAAAGTTTATACAACAAGTAAATATACTCAATTGATTAAATATCTCTAGCATAACACTATCAAGGTTCCATAGTGTGACACAGTGGAAATAAACATATAGGATACAAATATAAATATATAAGTCGTCGCTTCCTGTGAATCCACATGTGCAGCTACGAACAATACCTGTATCTACCACCTGGTCTTCTTATCAGCATTGTTGATGAGCACCCAAAGTAATAAGAGTGAAATAAAACTTTGCATCTGACAAAAGTCTAGTGTGGGAGATAAGCTAATCTCAAAGTACAATAAATGTCGTAATAGTATATACAACACGGAGGGTATAGAGAACCATACATACCCTTCCCCTGCATCCACAGAGTTAGCACATAACAATCAATACATGTTATACTGTGATAAACAACATATAAAATTGGTGTGATAGTCTGAGTACCATTGATAATAAATAAGTAAAATCCATAGCATCCATCATCCATCCTCACATTTACTCACACAATTGCATAAATTAAATGATATCCAATATTTTGGTCACTAAATCCATTGGGGCTATGGTGGGACCAAACTGCCTTAGTCTCCACACAACTCTCGCTATGACTAGCTCCTCTGGTCTATAGCCAATAGCCCTACCAAGTCCACACTGCCCTGGCTCTATGGTCCGGGCGAATCAGTCTAAACTGCACCGCCTTTGATTCGCCTACATGCTGTAACACCCCAAAATTTCATAAGAAAATAAAGAAGATTAATAGAATGAAGATTAATTAAAATTATATTCAAAATTAGGCAAAGCGGATTTCACCGTTAGATCCGTTACAAAATTCTGGTTCCAATAGACTTTTAGTTTGCGTAAATCGGATGAATAATGGATAAGTTATGATCAGTTAAAATTTGAAATTTGAACTAGAAAATTTAACAAATAATTGAACTTAATCAAAGGTAAAATAGGCGGCCCAACCCATAATTGGGTCGACACCTGTGTCGACCTAGGACCCTTGTGTTAACTGACATAAGAGGTGGGTCGACCCAATACGAGTCAGGAACGAAATATGCCTTGTACGATGTCGAGCTTGGTGCTGAACGTTTCTGGAGTCTTCTTTGCTGATGTGTCTTCTAAGGATGAGATTAAAAACCTAAAATCCTAAGGCCTGAATTATCCTTCCACACCTATAAATTGACTGCTACTCCTCACTTTTTACCCACACCTCTTCTTCTTTATTTTCTTAGCCTCCACTCGATTATGCTCTAAAATGAAATAAAATTGGGGAATAAGTCAGAGTGCTATCCAATTGTAGATCTGAAAGTAATATTCTTCTTCTTCTTTCAAGGCATATTTTCTGGATTTGCGATTTTTCATTGTGAGTTTTATGTGATTTTTAGATCAGCAATTTATATAAGAAGGATTAAGACAGTAAAATAGATTGGGTCTGCAAGTTTTACATTTACAGTGTTTATAAATTTGTCTTCTACAAGTTATTATTCGATTTATTTACTGTCTATTGTTTATTCCTTTTTAATTGTTATTTATTTATAAGCAATTCTTCTTCTTTATCCCCTTTTTTGTTATCATTTGATTTACAGTATTGCAATGCCCTATTTTGTTTATTTTGTTCACTTCTGAGTCTAGGCATTATGAGTAGCCTAAACCAATTTCTCCTTTTGTTTATTTTTACGCTGAGCCTAAGCTAACGAGAGCCTTGACCTTTATTGTTTAAATTGTGTAAAATTTGGAATAATGTTGAAGGAATGTCAAAATGGGGAATTTGGGCATGTTGGGAATTGGCGAATGTTATATTCAGTAATGGAATGTAAATTGGGATAAATCTTAGTTGAAGAATATTCAAACTTATGAATTGGAATATGTTATACTTAATTGACCATTAAATAATATGTAATTGGAAAGCATGTAAACAGTAATAGACTGGACTTAATTGGACAATAAGTGACATATGGATGGGTTGTATAAAAAGATTACATTTAATTGGAAATGTTAATTAAAACCTAAGAATATAACAAATGGTTATATTGGGCTTATTAATGGACTTAAATGTGTTAAGTTAGAGATTAATAAGCTAAAAAAGGGGGTCCATTCCTGTGACACCCCACGCCCGTTAATGTCACTCATTAAGAGAATGCATTAAGTTTCGTGAAGCGTTATAGGTAAACAAACACAGAACATTACAAGACAGATATAAAAGATAGCAGCAGAATTTAAAATTTTATTTCAAACATAATTCATAACATCGTGGTCCAAAATATCACTAGTCTGGAACTACATAAAAATCATTACAGTAATATAAAACTTCTGTCTTATACTTATCAGAGTACAGAAATACATAAAAAAGCATAATTCCCCAAAAGAGACAAAGGCATAATAGTAAAGACAAGAACTTGAGCAATACTTCAAAAGCAGCTCCTAGCAAGATGATAACCAAGTCCTGATTAAGCCGGAGTATTCCCACCCTGAGAACCTTGGGGTGGGGGAACGAAAGAAAGAAGAGGAAACAAAAGGGTCGGACATAAAGTCTGGCGAGTCCAGTTACTTTTAGCAAGTAAAAAAGTAAAAGTAGCGCGACAGGCATATAAAGTGGATAAGAAAGATAACACCATAAAAAGGTAGGTATGACAAGGTAAACATGATAGAGTGTATACGCTTCTCTGATGATTACCCTGCACTAATACTAGTATAACCAGAATGAGATGATCCCAACAACTATCTAATGGTAGACTTAGGCATACGTCCAGATGTACCCTATATACTACCATAATCGATCGACTCCCTACTCCGTAGATATTCTGTGCCGGCCCCACAATAAGAGGTATCACTTCCTAAAGTGGCAACCCTTCTTGGATGTGCACAGCCATACCTACTGGTGTCACGGTCGTCTTAGCCCCCTCTACCCGACCCATGCACGCAAATGTCCCCGATCGGTTTGCACCGCCCACACCGTCCTCCTCGTTTGGATCTCTTACATTCAGCCTAGTAAGCGTGCCCCAACTCCGACCTAGTTCGGAGTACTCGTTTGATACATATTAAGGGTTACTGACTTAAATGGGTCCCACACAATATGATACAAGCTCCTTCATCTTGTATCCCCTCTAGGGTTTCCACCGGTTATGCTTACCTAACAAGGTGTCTTTAATTACATAACCTTATCATTTCTACAAGTTATGCTTACCCTAAGGTGTCTTTAATTACGTAGCTTCAACATTTCCACAGGTTATGCCTACCTAACAAGGTGTCTTTAATTACATAACCTTATCAGGTTAAGTTTATGGGCCTATATATATACATATTACCCACTCCCCTTAGATTTACTTAACCCACCCACTGTTCAACTAAATTTACTTAACCCCAATTTAAGTTCATGTTCATACAATCCCTATGGATTCAACTTGGTTAAGTATTCACGGTTTATTACCATATTTCATTTATGGTTATGGTATGCTAGACCTCCCACATTAAGCCTACAATTGGTGGATGCTGGATATGCCGGGCGGGTCCGAGCAGACTTATTCCACAAATCGGGCTTAACCTCGTGTCTTAGCATGTCTTGTATTTGTGCACCTAGACCTCCCACATTAGATTCACCACTTGTGGTCACTGGATATGCCGGGCGGGTCCAGGCAGACTTCCACCACAAGTGCAATCTAACCTCGTGTCTAGGCGTAATTACAGTTTAAAATTATTGTAATCCTGGGCATTTCATTATTAGCCAATTTTACCTATGTCGTTATAGGTTATAGGTTTCATGCCCTTTTTCCCCAAATATGTTCATAGTGAATTATATGTCCAAATTCATATACATATACATTATTCAAATTATGCCAATTTCCACCTTTTTACCAATTATGATCAAATTCCCAATTCACAAGATGTGTCCAATTTCAATGTTTTTCCCCTCGTTCCCAAACTAACGTAATCGCATAATTAAGCAGCATTCCTAGGCTCGATAGTAGCCTGACTATATAAAATAAAAGGGAAAGGGTGAAGGGAAGATGACAGAGATGATTATTGTAACAGAACCGACATAAACTTATGATGGTGTAATGATAAGATGGACATATAAGCACAGATCGGTGAACTTGTGATAATAAAACAGGTTCTAACATAGTAGGGATGTCATAATCGACATGATTAGATCTAAATAAGGATTTAAGTGTCCAACTAATGTCAGATCCAAATTGACCTCAAACATAATAGGTACAAGATGATCTAAATAGATTAGATCTATAATCAAAAGTAGATCTGACATGATAAAGATTTAGATCCAAGTCATAGTTAATTCAGAATATCATAGGTTCGCAAATTACATTAGATCTGATATGATTCAGTCGCAGGGATAGATCCAAATTACAGTCATATCATGTTTTACTTTTAACCATTTAAATATAAAAGTAACTTAAAACTCACAGTGTTCGTTCTAAAGAAATAGAAGGAGAAAAGCAGTTGATGAATCTCAGATCTACACTTGATTCTCTAAATTTGATTGCAGAAGAAGAAGAAAGAGTTTTGATTCAGTACAGGCACCAGCAACACTTAGGCCTCCATTGAAGTGTGAGAAAACCAGAAAATGAAGCCATGCCAGTCCCCAGAATTCGACTGCCACCTCAGCCCTAGGGGGTCGACCCCCCTTAGGGAGTCGACCCATAGGTTGACACCCCCTTGAGGGTCGACCCCGGGGTCGATACCCCCCTAAGGGGTCGACTCCCCTGGGGCAGGAAGATTGCCGCCTCTGGAATTTTGATTTTCAAATGGTTTTCTGATTTTTATGATTTAATTATATATATATATATATATATATATAATTCTGTTGCACGTATACAAACTACAAACCCTCATAACTTCTTCGTATATATCCGTTTTACGCAAACCAAATGTCTATCTTGACCATAATTTCGAGACGAACGCAATGGTGCAGTCCATTTCTCTTAGTTCTGAATATTAAGTTAATTATTATTTTAATTTATCCTCTTTTAGTATTGTTAAAATTATGAGGTGTTACAATTCCAGTGGGATATAAGGGGCTGGTATAAATCCTAGATGGTTATGTTGGGATTATTAATGGACTTAAATGTTTTAAGTTAAAATTGCTGGATTAATAAGCTAAGGTAGAGGGGGACCGTTCCAGTGGGTATAAGGGTCTTGTAGAAATCCTAGTTATAAATTGGGTACCAAGTCTAGAGGTGACTTGTGCCAAGTGCATATTTGTATGGGAAACTCGTATCAGTCAGTAACCCTTTGTTATCATGGAGTCTCGCACTAGGTAGAGGCTAGGAAATGGCTAGTAAGTGGTTCAAACGGGGTAGGTACGGGCACATTCCGGCGGAATCGTGAGCGTGCATTGTTCCGGTTAGGAAAGATAAGACGTTGTAACACCTGTGATTAATGTTGTGTCTTTTAAGCTGGTGGGTTCGGGATTGATAACCATGAATTCCATAGCTGGCATAGGTTATTCACATTTGGGTAAATAAGCCGATCGATGAGTAGAAATTGGGTAAGGTCTAATTATGATATTTTGGTAGTTGGTGCAACAATTTTCGGACATGAATGAGAAGCCCATCCTATTTCATGTTTTCTACTTTTATTATACTTTCATGCCCATTACTATTCATCTCTCTAAATACTTCCTTATCTAATTTTCATGCTAGAAATTACTAGAACTCACCGGACTTATGTCTGATCTAGTTTGTTTCCTCCTTCTCTCTTCCTTTTCCCCCCTCAGGTTTTCAGGGTAGAGGAACGCAATAGTGACTTGATCTTTTGGCCCAGCTTGGATTCAGAATATTTCTAGTTTCATGTATTGCTTTAGTGCTAACTTTCTGACTATTGTAACGACCTTTAAGAGGGATAACTTTGTGGTTTTACTATTGTACTTTGATATACTTCCACGAGACAATTTGTTTGATGATGTCCATGGTATTTTGAATTTTAATCAGTGTTGTAACTGGGTCTGCTCAATCTAATAATAAATGTTTTTAAAAGTTTCCATTATGTTTTACATTTTTGACTTGTGAATTTTAGCCTCTGTGTTGTTACTTTATACCTATACGCTTCAAAAAACTTAACGCATCCTCTTATGGGTGATGTTATGGGATGTGGGGTGCCATATTTGATATCAGAGCATAAGGTTACAAGATTAGAGGATTTTTTTTGAAAAAGTGTTTTCAAAAGCAAAGAATTTTAAAGTAAAACCTATTTTTGAAAGTATATCCCCTCAAGTCAATTGTAATATTTCTCTTCTCTTTTCAGCATGTTTGGGACTGCCATTTTCCCAGAAGGAATTCCCATTCTGACATGGGTCCGTAGATATGTTGAAGCTACGACACCTACGGAAGTGCAAGGAAGTACCCCACTCCGAGTTGTAACCGTGGTAGTTCCACCTAATTTAGTAGTTAACTTCTCTAAGCACTGTTAGGATTTCTTTGCTATGGGAGGTAAGCCATTTCCTGAATCGGAGGGTTATGTGGTGCTCGCAATTGGCTTAGGGAGACAGATAGTGTGTTTGGATTGTTGGAGCTTGTGACAACCGCGGGTATCGAACCTCCAACCTCCTGTAAAGCAACACCACGCACTAACCACTATGCTAAAAGATCTTTGTGTTAGCTTTTCGAGAGGGGTGTTACAGACTACCCCCTTAAAGAGTCCAACGTCCTCGTTGGCTCATATCACTCACGACCCAGGCGTTGTGCATGTAACCCACATCAGTATCACGCCGACTGTCATCCGCAACATTACACACACAATTCCGGCTGGGTATAGGCTCTGATACCAAATGTGACAACCGCGGGTATCGAACCTCCGACCTCCCGTAAAGCAACACCACACACTAACCACTGTGCTAAAAGATTTTTCTGTTAGCTTTTCGAGAGGGGTGTTACAGAGCTAATGATAAGAGGATGATTCAATTGGCCGCTTCAACTGAAAAGGAAATAACCTATTGGTGGGAGATAGCTCAGGCAAAAGGGGCGGTGGAGACATGGGATGAGTTCAAGGATAAATTTGAGAAGAAATTCTTATAACAAGCTGAAAAAGGAATGCAGTTGGAAAAGTTCTTGAGTTTAAGGCAAGGTAGTATATCGGTGAAGGAGTATGTGAATAGCTTTAGTGAGGTTGCAATGTTTGCTTGGATCAAGTTAACACTGCACACAAGAAATCTTTGAGGTTCACGAGAGGGCTGAACCAACCCCTCCAAGGACTAGTGATGACACATATCCCTATGGGGGCCACATTTGATAGGATAGTGGATATGGCTCTGATGCATGAAGATGAAAAAGTGAGTAAGCAAGAGAATAAGACTGAGAAGGCCAAGCCAAATACTGAAAAGAAAAAGTGGTGGCTTAAGAAGGGTGTAGTAAAGAAGGGAGAGAAAACCTGAGAAGGCACAAATCAAGAAGGAAGTTAAGTGTCATAACTGTGGAATGATGGGGAACTTTGTCAAGGACTGTAGGAAGACTAAGAGAGCAGCTGATTTTCACTTCAGACAGACAGGACATTATAGTAAGCAATGCCCTCATAAGTAGGTACATAGGGCAGGATCATCCGAAGCACAGGTTCATGCACTTGAGGCGATGCAAACTAGCAGTGGCAGTTAGGACAGAGGTAGGAAAGTTACCGTAGGAGGTTTGATTTCTCTTTTTGACTCTCTTATTAGGATTTTGTTCAATTCCGGTGCTTCTCATTCTTTCATATCCAGTTCTGTTGTTGATAGTCTACACCATATACTTCTATAGTTTCTGATCCGTAGTTGTCTCAAACCCCAAAAGAGGTACGGATTAACTATCTATGATGTGTATGTTGGATACAACAATGTGTTGTATGATTTTTGTTTGATGATAACAAACATATGATATTATTATTTAAATGTGTTTGTAATTGTACTATTTTATTTTGCATTTCATAGGAATAAATATTTATTGAATAATATACTAGTGTACACAATTGTATATTCACACGGTTTATTTATTCAAATAAATATTTTATTTCAATATTTAAAATAGTACAACATTCAGACTCCACTTTTGTATATTCACAGATATTACTTCACATGACATTGTACTCGTAAATAAATTGAATACGATAGAAAAAATTGTTTGAACACAATAAAATAATATTTTATTTCAATCAAATTTGTTTATTACAAATATCAGTACAATTTTATCATTCTATACATTTGTCCCTTGCTACAACTCTCATCACCCTAGTATACACTCACTGCCTCACTACAGTTACACTCGTCACTCATATACAGACACATACAGTTTTTTTAACACGTATACTGGTCTTCTTGTGCTTCAATCCAGTCCAGTCATCTCCATGCCTGTCACAAAAAACACACAAGTAGTAAACTGGAACAAAAATAAAATTAAATACAAGCAAATAAAAATTTATTTTTAAATTTTATTTGCCTTAGAATTATGGTGTATTTCTCATTATTTTTATGACTCAGTCTGATATGCAAGGACATGAAAATAGTCTGATTGACTGCATATACACACATGTACAAATATACACATGTGCACTGCCTCGTCAATCAACGAGCAACTGAGGAGTAGCCACGTGGACCATCTCGACTCAGTGCACAATGCAAATCAGTGTGCAAATGTTCAGCTAGCTAAATGATCGAGAGTAATACAAGTGTAAACATGTAAGATCAGGTGTTCAAAACAAGATGGAAAATCATGTCAAACCAAAATAGTCGAGTTCTTGTTCAGATCAGGCAAAACATGTTGGCAAACATACAAGATCAGCTCAAATTCAAGTGATTTAGATGGCAGATCATTTTTTTAAAACAGCAAAATGGTGAATGATCAACTACTTCAAGTGATACATGGCAGCAATGAAACAGCAAGGCTCAGATCAACATAGCATTAACAAATGATCAATGGTGATGTGTATACACAGCTAAAATGTATGTTGCAACAACAACTCAGGAATATGTATGGTGAATCAAGTGGAGCAGACAAACAAGATCTTGCACTACAGCAAACATGTTCAAGGAGTATTAAGGACAATTGTAGTGTCAAGTCAAGCTAGACAAGTCAGTCAGACAGCATACGCATGCAGCCAAACCAGTCTAGCTCATAGCCAAAATGTGTATAAGTATATATCAGTTTAGATCAGCTCAAGCATGTCTACTATACAAATCATTAGAGCTTCAGATTTCAAGTCAAGAATGGTGTTAGCTCAATTACAACAAGCTAAAGTGTAGCTACA